>VZRL01000899.1:301052-386044 GCA_013397895.1 Origma solitaria | reverse complement strand
CTCCATGCAGGAATTCCAGCTGTGTGCGGCTGAATCGCACTCCATGCAGGAATTCCAGCTGTGTGCGGCTGAATCGCACTCCATGCAGGAATTCCAGCTGTGTGCAGCTGGATCGCGCTCCAGGCTGGAATTCCAGCTGTATGCGGCTGGATCACACTCCAGGCAGGAGTTCCAGCTGTGTGCAGCTGGATCGCACTCCAGGCAGGAGTTCCAGCTGTGTGCAGCTGGATCGCACTCCAGGGGTGCTTTGGAAGGAGCAGTGCTCAGGGTTTTCAGTTGCAAACTTCAGGTTACTGAATAGAGGTAAGATGGTTCTTTCTGCTGGTGAACAACAGCTTTCATATTTTCCTTTCCCATTTTCTTCCCCCACAATTCCTGTTTTGAATCTTTTCTCTAGCAAATGGCAGTGGAAGTGTCTCAAGTAGGTTTGATTCAAGTGACGTTAATGTCTCCCGCCCTGTGAATGCCTCTTCTGGCTCCTGAGGAGGCTGGAAAATCAGAGCCTGGGTTGAGCTGCGAGAACACATGCAGAGATCTGGGGAGGAAAATTAGCCTTCTTCAGACTGCGAAATCGCAAGGAGGAGAATAATGGCAAAAGCTATTGCTGAACAAAACAAATTATTTTTAGCAGGCTGTTCTCTGAGCTCACCCAGCTGAAGAAAGAAGCTGTTCTGTGCCTGTGTGTGTCCCTGTCACTGTGCGGTGTAACTGAGGGTGGGTAATAAAGCTCTTCCAGAAATCCCCCAGTACTCTAATGCTGTCTGTTCTTTTCAAGAGTTGCTGATTAAAACCAGTAAAATTTGGGTCACATTAACCTGCCTTTCCTCACAGCTTTGAAAATGGTCAGTGCTGTGTCACAGCAGCACCAGCACTTGTTGCTTTGTTCATGTTTTTGAAAATGTGAGAGATTTTGTATCGTAGTGAATCTGGAAGTTTGGGCTGTATTTTAAATGTAACCTCTCTTTTGCTCAGTCTTCAAAAATCCATCGCCATGCTGTAGATGTTTAGAACACAGGAGTTTTAAAGGTTGTAGAGGTTCTGTTTCTGAAAGTGCAGATGGAGTTCCATGTGAAATGCCAAGGGCAAGGATGGACATTTCCTCTTTCCTTCAGCGCTGAGCTCCTGTGGAGTTGCACTTGTGGTCTCCTCTGCAGTGCCCAGCATTGCAGAGCTGCAGAAAGACAGAGTTCTAATGCCACAAAATTAGTTATTAGCTCCCAGGCTGCCAGGGATTATTGAGAGCAATAGTGAGACTTGAGGCTTTGGATTAGAGCTCGTGGGAGCTGCCTGCTGTACCTTGTCGTGCTGGCAAGACAGGAATTTGTACTAAATTTGGCTGAGAATCTGTCTCGGTGCCATCAGCCCCAGGAAGCATCTGCTCCAAGTCAGAGCGAGATTCCCACGGATGGCAAATGTTTGGGGGCTTGTGTGGGGCACTGAGCCCTGCTCTGCCCCTGCTCCTGGAATGGCTCAGTCTGAAAAGGCTTTTGGCACTGAATCCTTTGTGCTTTCCAACACTTTGTGCGGAGTGAGAGCTCTCTGACTCTCCTGCTCTCCTGATTGTTTATCCTGAGCAAAGCAACGCTGTTATTCTGTTACTCTGACTCTCCCTTCTTCTCTATTTTGGGATGAATTTCAGTCAGATGAGATTAGAGTCATCCCCCAAAACTGAGGGAGAAAAGAAGCGATTGTGTTAATCTGGTAGGAAGTTTTAGGCGCATACTAATGACCCAATTAAAGATCTTAACTTTTCAGGATTTACTATTTGTAGGGGCCTGGGGTTAATCCAGATGAGTGATGCTCAAATGGTCCTTAGGTAGATCCTAATATAAAAACTTTTTAGTATAGTTAAAAGAAATTCAGATGCTCAAAACTACAAAATAACCAAAAAACCCAAATCAAACTTCCAGACTCCAGAAGCCTAAGTGAAAAGGGTCTAGCACAATTGTAATAATTTCATTTATCACAGAATATTTGTATCTCCAGCTGAGCCCAGCGCTGGGCAGGGTTTGCAGTTCTGAGAGTGGCTGTGTTTCCGTGGGCACTGCAGGGCTCTGTGGCCGTGGCTGTGCACACTCTGCTCCCCTCTGCTCTCAGGGGGCAATGGTGGTGAATTCTGAAAGCACTGAGCACTAAAGCGAAGTGCTCACCTTCAGTTCTATGGGTGTCATCTGTTTTCTAAACTGAGAAGAAGAGAATGGTTCAGAGGAAGAGGCTTGGGGTGTCTGCCAAGTTAGTGGCTGCAAGTTTGCAGTGTGCTGAGTGATTTCCACTTTCTTTTCTCTGCCAAAACCTGTGCAAAAAGTGAATTATTTGGCAGATGAGACAAAATCTCCTGTGTGCTTTTTCTGGGGTGCTGACACAGAGAGACACTCATTTGAAGCAGAAGTGTAATCATACCTTGTATTTATCTGTGACATCTGTTGAACTCCCTAACTGCCCCGAATTACTGTGCATTGTGGGTCTTATTTTCAAGTGTTCTGTGGATCATTTGGTCATACTCAGATTGGCATTGGCCATGACCTGAAATGAATTCAGTGCAAAATTAAAAAAAAAAAAAAGAAATAGAATTCTACAAAGCCATGATCTGTGGTATTTCACAGTTCTGTAGTAATCTTATTTAAATGAATGTGGTTTCATGATAAACAGAAAAGATCAAAGAGACGTTTTTGATAGATGCTGTTCATGTCCTTGACACTTCTGTGTGGCAGTGTGGGCCCCAGCTCACAGATCAGGTTTTCAGTGCGGAGTGGCACAGGCGGTGGTACACTGCAGTGTCTGGAGGTCTGAGGCAGCAGAGCTCCTCCTGAAAATGGCAATGCGACTGTTCCAATGTGGGGTGACGTTTCGCTGCCATGGCAGATGATCAGCCTTGTAAACAGCAGTGAATTGTGATCTGCAGCTGGGAACTCGCAGGTTCTGTTCCATGCATTGCTGACAGTTTTCCCACGTTCTCTGCGAGTGCACCAACGCTTCCAGAGCAGCATGAAGCATTTTGCTTCTGAAGAGTTGCCCACGTCTAAAGCAGGCTGTGTCCTACCTGTGGCCAGCAAGGTGACTGAGTCTGCTGAGGGTTTTTTTGCAGGGACAGGAGGTGGGAGCCCACTGGAAAGGGACAGGACCCAATGTCCTCTCCTTCCCACACACAGGGGGGACTCAGAGGTGACAGAGCCCTTGGGGAGCTGGCAGTGCTCTCCTCTGGTTGCTGGGACAGCCTTTGGTCTCTCTAATTTTGTCTGTCATTGCCATTCACAGATTGCTCTGTGCAACTTCGTGCTGCTTTCCCCTTCGTTCTTTATGAACGCTGACGGAAATTCATGGCAGGTTTGGTCTCTGGGTTTTTAGGGCTGCCCTTTTCTCCCCCAGCAGGACTTCATGCCAGGTTTGAAGAGCTGTGAAATCAGAATTCAGATGTGGAACGTGTCTAGCGCGGATTCCTTTATTCTGCAGCGATTCACAGAGCGTCAGAGCACGTGGGGCTGTGTGCGATGGGTGCCTGCAGAGCGCTGCTGCTGCAGCAATGATGCTCAGGAGCTCCTGGGCGTCTGGCAGTGTTTGAACCCTCGTGGGGCTATCGAAGAGTCATTTCAGCTGGCAGCAAACTGCTCTGGTGCCTTGGTTTTGGTTTGTTTGCTTGGCTGTTCGCTCCAGCCTCTTCCAGGGTTTAGGAGCCAGGAATTCAGTCCTCTGAAATTCCTGAAATCAAAGCCTCCGCGCTCCCACGATCCAGGCTGGCAAGAGCTGCTCGAGGGCAGCAGTGTCAGGCACACTGTGTTTGAAACGAGAGCCTTTCCTTCCTTTCATTTGCACAAAGAAGTCTGAAATGTCAGGTTTTTGTTCAGAATTCTAATAAAACCACAACTGGGAGAGTCAGAATCCTCCACAAAAAGGAGTATTACCCGAGGGAATTGAGTGGTTTTATTTGCCAAGCACTTTATAAGTGTGTGTTGGATGACATCTAAGCGCTGGCTGTTGTTATTTTGATTGTGTTGTGAAACAGAGCAAGCAGCGATGGAAACAGAAAACTGCAACAATGGAATTGCACAGCTTCATTTTTTCCAAAGGTTTAGTGCTTGTGTTCACTGGAGTCTGAATTGGTGTTTAAAATGAGGACTTGCCTAGAGGAAATTTTTTTTTAGTGTACATTTCACTGGACAGCAAAGCAATTACTTCCCAAATTTAGAAATTATTCTCTACTACATTAAAGCAGGATTAGACAAGTTTTGGTATTTGAGCAACTTTCAACACACATTTTGCACATAAGAAGAAGTAATGCTCTTTGACAATCTGGCAGAGAGAAAATGTTCAAAATTTGGATTACTTTCCAACCTGTCCGGGGAGCAGGGCAGGGATTTCCACGGCAGACACGCAGGTTGCCATAACATTCATTTTCCTTCTCTGTTCTGCGCAGACAGATCACTTCACGGAGGGCAATCTGGGACCCTCAGGGAGGACTGCTCTTTAATTTCCTCCGTGTGCTCAGCCAGCTGAGGGTAAGAGGCTGAGCTAAGGAGACAGCGCTAACTCCAGTGCAGTCATTCTCCGAGAGGAATAAAGCGATGTTAACTCGTTTGGTTAATCTGCAGTTAAATGTTGGAGGTGATACAGCCTGGGCAGCACCAGGACTGAATCACTCTGAATTACACTGGAAATGGTGAAGAAAAGGCTCCGATTCCATCTTCTGGATCGGGCACAAACACTGAACACGCTGGCAGGGAGCTCCATTTCCTCTGGGCAAACAAAACATCGTCTGAGTGCTGAGGGTGGCAGAGGTTTGTGTTTGAGGCTCCTCACGGAGTGGCAGGTCCCAGTTTGACAAGGATTGAGGCAGGATCCTGGGTTTGAGGGAATGGAGCTAACAAGCTTCCTCCAGCTGCCTGCTCAGCAGAACCAAAGGAGGGAGGCAACGTGGATTCTCCACTCACAGCGTCAGTGAGAGATGTAACTCCGCATTTCTCCCTTGTACTTCAATTTCACTACACTTTCCCTTTTTTAAACCCCCCAAGGCTGTATATTTTTTCTCCTGACTCCTTTTCTACTTGGCGAGGAACTTCCCAGGTCTGCTGAGCAGAACTAACTTTGCATAGCTCAGTGAAACCTGAAATGCCCAAGTGAAAGAAATGGATTAAGCAGATAATCTCCTATCATACTTCAAACAATTTGAAGCATACGGGTTTAAAAAGCTTTAATTTTATATGGAGAATATGTTTTCTTAAATGGAAGATTATATTCATGACATACCACCAATAAATAATAATGTTCTTTTCTTATAAGAATTTCAGAGCACTTGAAAAGTGTAGAAGAATGTCTTTACATGTGAGCTTGTCCATAAAGAAAAGAATTCATTATACTTTTAGTTTGAATGAATAATACTGATTTATTTCTAGTTCTTCTGTCCGTTCTCCACCATTTTCTAGTCTTACTTGCGAAAGGAGGAGGTATGTGAGGGCTTTGTGTCTTGTGCCACAGGCTGGGTGCAGTGCTGTAAAGGGGTGGTAGAAAGGAAAACAAATTATCTTTTGTTTAAATATCACTTTTGGCCTTCACAAGTTGTTCCAGATGAAATATTTTCTTTGAGAATTGGCCAAAAATAGACAGGAAGAATAATCCCCTGAACTGTGATAAGTGTTATCATCAGAAATCAATCTTAAAAATAATTTCCATGATTAAATGTGGCGTAAATTGAAGGAGAAGAAAATGCGATTAAATCAGGCGTGGGGAGAAAGCCTTTAACAACTTTTTCTATAGAATTCGATTTAGTGTTAATTTGCTGGAAGCTTAGGAAATAGAACAACAGTAAACCACTAATGGAGGGAAGGATGGCTAATGAGGGATACGCAGATTTGGGAGAGAATCAAACCCTGGCACTGCTCTTGTGGGAAATGATGAATTAAATGCCGGGTCCTGTATCACACCCCACACTCGAAGGTTTCAGAGTCTCCTGTGGAGGGAGAGGCAAAGCAGATGAGTTCATCTTGCAGCTAGAGGCAGGTGTTGGAGTTTTGCCTGTGACATATTTTACAATGTAATTGTTGGTTTTCCTCAAATGGCTTTAACTGCAAATTGCAGCAGGTGCCTTACTGTGGGTGTAGCTGAATTTTGGTTTTCTGAGTGGGGCCCAGGTGTGTGTGGGCATGGCTTGGACATGCATGAAAATGTCCTTATTCCTCTCTCCGTAATTCCCTTTTCTGGGGAAGGCGTTCATGGAGAGCTCAGATTGCCCCTGAACCTTTCTGTTCCCACCTGAGCTGTGCTGGGTGGGACGAGCTCTGCCCTGGGCTAGTCTGATGGAAGTGGAGATCACCCCGAGAAACTTGGGGGTTTGTGTTGGAATTGCCTTCTGTCTTCGGTCCTTCCCTTCGCATACAGATTAGAGAAATCACATCAACCCTGTGGAAGAACATTTCTTTTTAGCAGAAAAATTATCTGAAAATGCAGATAATTGTTCTTACGGGCACATAACCAGAACGGATGAAACTCTCCTGGTGGCTTGTGTTTTTGGTGGTTTAGGTTCATCAGCTCTTCAGGCCCAGGTGTGGCGTGCAGGGAAATAAAGGATGTGTTGGTGAGGATTCTGCTCAAGGGAGGGGAGCTGGGATCAGCAGTGTGCCTGGGAAGGGCTGGAGTGTTAAATCAAACTGAATGTATGTACTGAAATGTAAAACATGTACTCAAAAGCTGCACGTTCAGCCACTGCTTTCCCTTCAGCAGTTCATGAGCAGAAGCCTGTGGGTTTTGCATATTTACATCAGATTTTCCACAGTCACGGTTCGACCATTGGGAATGTACATTAATGCAGAAATGGCACTTCACCGAAGGCAGCTGCCTCACATCTGGAGATAATTGTTTGCTCTGAGGTGCTGAGAAATGGTTCTCAGAGATGTGTTCCTGACAGTGTTTTTGTGAAAATAGAAGTTGGTTTAGTGCTACAGGCAATGGAAATGCTTTAAGTAGAAGTTCTGGAACTAAATATTCTGCATTTGGGTATTTAGGTGAAGTATTAATCTTTCCTGTGCTATTTTGCCTGTTAGAATGACAGACATTTTGTGACTGAACAGGGGATCTGTCGAGACATCTGATCTCTGATACCTCAGTGCTGCCCCGTAATCACTTTTTTGGTGGGCAGGTGTCATTCTCCAGCAGATAGCTGGAGAAAGAATCAATGAGATGAAATTTATTTTTTAGAAAACTTCATAAATGTGCAGCCATCTGAGGCTATCTTTAATTTTCACTGTCATTCTTCGCTTCGCTGATATCTGTATGGCAGAGATTCAGTGATGCTCAGCTTCATTTAAACCATGTCAGTCTGGGGAGATTTCATCTGCATCTCCCCAGGAGGAGCTTGGTGTCATTTCTGTGCCATCGCCACTGTCCCAGCTCTGGCAATGTCCAGGGACATGGGAGCAGTGTGACTGTGCCAGGGTCATTCCTTCCCTGTGCCATTGCCCTGTCCCAGCTCTGGCAGTGCCAGGGTACTTCCCTGTGCCATTGCCCTGTCCCAGCTCTGGCAGTGCCTGGGCACGTGGGCTCAGCGCTCTCAGTAAGTGTGGGATCCATGGTGTGGGGGTCCCGTGCAGCTCTGGGTGGTGGAACAGCTCTGGGTGGTGGAACAGCTCTGGTGATGAACAGCTCTGGTGGTGAACAGCTCTGGTGATGAGCAGCTCTGGTGATGAACAGCTCTGGTGGTGAACAGCTCTGGTGATGAACAGCTCTGCTCTGAACTGAGGGCTGCACATCCCTCGTTAGTCACCAAAGCAAAGGTGAGATTAATTGGTGACGCCAAACAGTGCATTTGCTAAGGCTTGCAAATGGTACAGGAGTGAGTCTGGTGTGACTCTAACGCCGGTCTGGCTGATGGTTTCTGCTCTGATGGAAGCACTCAGGACTCTGTGTGGATTTGTGTCAGAGTTTAATGAAGGGGACAATACTCAGGGGCTCAGATCAATCACTTCACTGTTCTGCTGATCTTCAGCAGTTGCTTCCTTCCCTGAGCTGGGGCCTTGATGGTTTGGTTTCCCTTAAATTTAACACCAAGCAGGACAGTACATGTATATCTACCTGGCAGCATTCATGAGATTTTAGGGAAGAGAAGATAAGAAAAATTAACGTGGCAAATATATTGTTTAGGTTTTGTGTTGTTACAGTATATTGACACCGAGTATTTCGTGTTCTTCTCTCCTCAAAAATGCCTTGGATATTGTTCTTAGAGACTACAGAGCTGTGGAACAGACTGATGACAGCAAAACAAGGAATTGTGGTAGTTCTGAGAGACTTGTGTGTTTGTGTGATGATTCTGTGTGTCTGACTCTACTTTAATATTCACTTGTTCAGTGTCAGATCACCTGTGGGTCCCTTCCAGCCCAGAATGTTCTGTGACTCTGTGATTTAAGATCACTTTCCCAAAGAGTTCTTTGCTGGTTTCTGGCCCAGCTTTTCGGGGATGTCTGCAGCCAGCAGAGACCCAAAACCAGCACCTCCCCCATTTAAATGGCAGTGAAGTGTTTTGAGGTGAGCACTTACAGATAATTTTAGCTGAGGAAGTTTTGGTTGGACCACAGGGTTCTGTACAGCTTTCCTTAAAAAAAAAAAACATGCAGGGAAAGCATTGGCCCTAAATACTTTGGTTCGCTCATAAGTTTGTTTAGTGTTTCTGAATACCATCTTAGCTGAACAGAAGGTGAAAAATTGATTGTGCAGTCTTACTTGAAGGCTGTAATATTATTCTGAAAACAGAATTTTTGGAGCATGAAGAGCTGTTTTTGAATGATGCTTCTGGCACCTAATCCTTAAAATTATTCAGCATATTTTTCTTGTGTCTGTCTTGAAATGAAAAATTATCTTATGTTTTCAAGTCACAGATTTTAAAAACTGGGCTAAAGTTTTCATTTCCAAAATTATGCCACACATTAATATAATCTTCTGCCTAATAAAATTACTGTGAGACAGTTGAATAACTACTGATGTCACCAGAGTTCACATGGGGGGTTTTTAGCATTTTCTTCTGTACATTTCTTGCTAAAAAATATGCCAATCTCTGAAAAAAAACTAAGCTTTTTGAGCTGTGGTTGATGTTACGCTTAGGTTCAGTACATTTCATCCTTTTTTAGTGCCACAAGACTGAATTTTTCACCTGCTGGGGCATGGCGTAGCCATGACAACAGTTGATCTTGTTTGCTGTTCTCAGCTCTTTGTGCATGGCAAACAGGAAAGCTTTCTGAGGAATATTTGTGAAAGCTGATCTCACTAATTGCATTTGAATCATCGGTGGAATAGGTGCGGCAAGGGCTGAGTGTCCCCTGAGGGCAGTGCTGAGTGTGGTGGGAGCCCCAGGATGATGGGAGCTCAGCACTGTCTGTCTGTCTGTCCCTGTGCTGCTCAGCCCTGTCTGTCTGTCTGTCCCTGTGCTGCTCAGCCCTGTCTGTCTGTCTGTCCCTGTGCTGCTCAGCCCTGTCTGTCTGTCTGTCCCTGTGCTGCTCAGCCCTGTCTGTCTGTCTGTCCCTGTGCTGCTCAGCCCTGTCTGTCTGTCTGTCCCTGTGCTGCTCAGCCCTGTCTGTCTGTCTGTCCCTGTGCTGCTCAGCCCTGTCTGTCTGTCTGTCCCTGTGCTGCTCAGCCCTGTCTGTCTGTCTGTCCCTGTGCTGCTCAGCCCTGTCTGTCTGTCTGTCCCTGTGCTGCTCAGCCCTGTCTGTCTGTCTGTCCCTGTGCTGCTCAGCCCTGTCTGTCTGTCTGTCCCTGTGCTGCTCAGCCCTGTCTGTCTGTCTGTCCCTGTGCTGCTCAGCCCTGTCTGTCTGTCTGTCCCTGTGCTGCTCAGCCCTGTCTGTCTGTCTGTCCCTGTGCTGCTCAGCCCTGTCTGTCTGTCTGTCCCTGTGCTGCTCAGCCCTGTCTGTCTGTCTGTCCCTGTGCTGCTCAGCCCTGTCTGTCTGTCTGTCCCTGTGCTGCTCAGCCCTGTCTGTCTGTCTGTCCCTGTGCTGCTCAGCCCTGTCTGTCTGTCTGTCCCTGTGCTGCTCAGCCCTGTCTGTCTGTCTGTCCCTGTGCTGCTCAGCCCTGTCTGTCTGTCTGTCCCTGTGCTGCTCAGCCCTGTCTGTCTGTCTGTCCCTGTGCTGCTCAGCCCTGTCTGTCTGTCTGTCCCTGTGCTGCTCAGCCCTGTCTGTCTGTCTGTCCCTGTGCTGCTCAGCCCTGTCTGTCTGTCTGTCCCTGTGCTGCTCAGCCCTGTCTGTCTGTCTGTCCCTGTGCTGCTCAGCCCTGTCTGTCTGTCTGTCCCTGTGCTGCTCAGCCCTGTCTGTCTGTCTGTCCCTGTGCTGCTCAGCCCTGTCTGTCTGTCTGTCCCTGTGCAGTTCAGCAGTGTTTGTCTGTCTGTCCCTGTGCAGCTCAGCACTGTCTGTCTGTCTGTCCCTGTGCAGTTCAGCACTGTCTGTCTGTCTGTCCCTGTGCTGCTCACCTCAGTGCTCCTGTGGGTTGTTGATTTGAGGGTGCTCCTCTCCGAGGGTGCTCCTGTCAGAGCCTCATCCCTGACGATCTCCAGAGCTGAGCAGAACAGCTCTGTTTGTGTTTTTTAGCTGATGGTTTCCATTTGTTCTGCCCCTAGAGAACTGGAAGTGAGTGCAAAATGTGGATAAGGAGTTTCTGATGAATTATGGCCAAGTGTGAGTGGAAATACATGCACATGCAGCAGCTGCTAAAACCATGCTCTGCGTTTTAATTATATTTAGATATTCTGTGCAATATTTGGTTTGGCCTACAGAACTGAGTTAGATCTTCAGCTCACCCGCTGGTCTCAAGGCAAAAGAACAATTTGCTACCGATTGGAGCTGTGAAACAAAAGATGTGTAGGATGATGGTAAGATAGAAAGAAAACACTTGTTCAGGGGACAGTAGGGACATCCCCTTCAGACCACGCCAGCTTTCAACAGGAGGTAATTGTTTAAACGACACTCTGTTTCCTCTCTGCCTTTACACAAGAGCAGCGATGTTGTCCATTGTATGGATGTTGTCCATTCCTTTCTCCCCTAGCAGTGAATAATTTTTCTTTCCCTTGGTATAATTTGTCCCTGAAGGAAGTAGGACTGTGCCGTGGTAAAGGAGAACCAGAACTCTGTCTTTCAGATGCACAGATTATTTTAGTGTCTTGAGAAGTGTAAAAATGATTGAAAGAAAAGCCCCTGAAGAAATGCTGACTTTGCTTCAGCCCACAAATCAAATTGATTAACTTTCTAATACTGCTCTTCCTTCAGCCATGGTAGGTGTAAAGTCCAAAAGTAATGTCTTGAGCAGAACTTGCATATTTGGTGATTCATTGGGGAGAGCTGCAGCTAGAATATCTGCTGTTATTTACTCTGGGGTGTGGATGCTGCCATGAAACTCTGTGCTCAGGGATATCTAAAGTTATCACTATACCATTTTCATTGCTTGAGAGGGTCTTGTCATGTTTGTACTGTGTGCCATAGGTGAAGAAAATTAGGAGAAGTAAAGAAACTGAAAAATAAGGTAGAGGAGTGGAAAATAAGGTGAAGAAAAGAAGCTAGAGACTGTGATGAACAACTTTGAGTGATGGCCACGATCTGGGCAGAGCAAATCAGAAATGGTTGCATATGATCCTGAAATAAGGGAATATTCCAGAAGTTCAGGTGAATCTGATGTTTCGTCTGCTCTGTAACGGAGGAAATACTTCAGAGGAAAGTGTGAATAGAATGAGTTGGTAGTGCAAGGCTTGTTATCTTAAGAGTTTTATTGAAGTGAAAAATAAAACCAAGACTGAATTGTTTGTGTTTCCTCCATAACATCTGCTCCCAGTTGCTGTAGTGTCAAGGCTCTGGTGGTTTCCAAGTCCAATAAACTGCTGCAGCTCCTGTGTCCCTTATTTAGCAGTGCTTTTTAAGAACTGCTATTTTTACCTAGTGTTTCTTATTCTAAATTCAGCCTACTGATTAGAGGGGTAAAGCTGCATTTGTTTGCCTTTGTTAGAACAAAGTATAATTTGCATGGAAAAGTTCCTATTTTTAAAACGAAGGAAATCCAATTGTGATTTTATTTAAAATGCAAGCGTTCCTGAGTAGTTCTTCCTTTACCTTAAGAGCGGTAGTGGAAAATACATGTGTGTGACTGTTCGTGGTCTCTGTAGGAATTCTTTTAAGTGTTAACATCATAAAATGTCCAACTGCTTTCCTGTGCTGCTTGCTAACATGTGCTTCACCATGGCAGTTGAGAGGAAGGAGCAAATGGGAATAGTAAAACACCTAAAAAAAGTAAGACTGTCTTGTTTGTTTATATTTAATTGTATATAATAGTTTCCCAGTAACTTATAGAGTGTAATTTATTAAAAGTGCAGCTTTCTAGCCGTGGAAGCTGCTAACTGTGGCAGTCAGTGCTGCACAGCTCTGTCCCCTTCACGGGGCAGGGAGGGGACATTCGGCATTGCTTTGGTCACTTTTATCTGTGCTGTCCCCAGAGCTGTCACACAGCGCAGGAGCAGAGCAGAGCAGCTCTCCGAAAGCCATTCCCTCTGCCTGCTCAGCCTCCTCTTGGCCCAGTGCTCTGCTCTTCAGTGGCCAGAATTATGCCTGCATTTTCCCTGCATTATCCAGACACTGACTGCAGAGATGGAATCTCAGTGGTTTAAGGCAGTTTATTGTGCAGGCTGTGCCTCTGAGCCCAGCTCCGCTGGCCATGGGCAGGTTCTGTATTTGTACACTGAGGATGAGTCAGCTTTGCCTTGAAAATCCAGCCCTGGGAAGAAATAAAAAATGAACTGGAGGTGCTGAACCTGACCTTCGAAGTGAGTCATTTACAGGGCCAAAATGCATGAGAAAAGATCCGAAGATTTTTAGTTTTCTTTTTCACGTACCTGCCAAGTGCTGGTTTTCCCTTTGCTCTTGGATGAATTCTGTTCGTGTATCACCGAAACAGAGAACTATCGCTGGGGATTATAATCAGAATGTTCCCATGCAGTCCTTCCAGGTTACTGGCAGCAGTAATTCTCAAAGAAAAAGAGCTACAAATAAATATAGTGTATTAGATTTTTTTAAACAAAAATAATTGATGGATGAGCAAACTAGCACACAGGGCAACAGATGCCTTTCTCCAGGCAATGTAGAACCTTGTTACCCAGACAGTGGTGTCAGATTGTATTAAATCCACCGAAGTCATCCTCCTCCTGTGAATTTTTTTAGTCAGTCCTCACATCCATAGGAGAATTTTTACTTTTGCTCTGTTAGGAACACACATTTATGCCTTCATTTCTGCACTTTAAAAGATGCAGCTTATATATAAGGTAACACAATTTCTTTTTAATGTGTCTCATATTTGAATTTTCATAGCTGGTTCTCTGTTAATTGTCCCATGTTTTGTGGAGTATGTGCTGATGTGTGAGCCTTTAAATCTGTGCAGGGCTCTGGGCACCCCCAAAATCCAGCAGGGCTCTGCCGGTGGTGTGCACTGGGGAGGGCTGTCGATTTTCTGAGTGGGTTTACTCTGCAGATTCTGAAAAGATCATCCGTAGTGTTGTTTTCTGAAATCCAAATGCCTGTCTGAGCTGAGGATGCCTGAAGCACTCCTTGCATGCAGCAGGAGATATCTCTGCTCTTTGGGATTTTGTCTGACACGCTCAAGACAGTGCAGATTCTTTTTGCAAATTTTACTGCTTGTGGTCCTGCCATGGATCCGGCGTGGCTGAGGTGGCAGCACAGACGTGATATATGTGAGTATGGCTTAATGCTTCTCGTGTTTAACTTGGGAAGAAGCTTCAGCAGCAGAAGTGCAAGCTCTGTGCAAGTTCTGCCTCTGTCCATTAGAAAAATTTTGGGTTTTTGTTCTGTAGCTTGTTGATGCTAATCTGGGAGAGTAAGGTTTTTTCTGGGTGAAAGTGAAATTGTGTTACGAGCAGATTCTATTGCTTATTTTCTTATAGTTAATTTACCACATTCATTTTATCTGTAAAATTTTTGGATTCATGCAAGACTAGTAATTAAATTGCTTCAAGCCTTTGATTTTTAGATTTTTTTTTTTAAATGAACATTGTGTAGCAACATCATGAGAAAGGGGGACAGACAGACTGTGCAACTAATCACTGAAAGCCAATGCCAAGCTCTGGAGATGGGCAAGGAGCTTATTTGGAAGTTTGAAGTGCTGTTTCCCTTTCACTTGCACTTTAGTCTGCTCAATTTGGTCAGCATTTGCCTCCGGACTGCTCTTGGGCTAAGTGACTCGATGAATTCTTGATCTGCACTCTACTTGTCTTTATTAACAGCTGCCGTGGGTTGATTTGCATAGGTTAAATGGTAGACCTCATCTGACTCCAGGAAAACGTTGCTTCTTAGGGACAATTATACTGTCAGAATTGTTGCATGCAGTGAATAAATGAAGGGCAGGGAGAGAGGGCATCAGGGAGAAAAAGGACAAAACTCTCATTAAATTTGTATTAAGAAGTCAAAAGCGATCTCAATAAAAACTTGAAAGGATGAGGAAGAGTGCCTGGTAATGCTTCCCACAGGTTTGTGTTTTGGCCTGGTGCTGCTTTATTGCCAAGAAGGTTAACGGTCTCAGTCATGCCAGGCTCCAAAATGAACTGAAATCCCCCAAATTTCCCCTCTGTTCGTGTGTCCCTATCGGGATCTGGTGGAGTATAACCCCAGGGTGGGGAAGGTGGGAGCAGAGCATCGCTGGGCTGGGGAGGAGGGCACGAGCGGAGGGTCCCTGGGCTGGGGCAGGGCTGGGGGCAGCAGTGTGTGCCCAGGCTGGTGCCAGCACAGCCCCAGGCTGGTGCCACCGCATCCCCAGGATGGTGACAGCGCATGGTGCCAGTGTGTCCCCTGGCTGGTGCCAGCACATCCCCAGGATGGTGACAGCGGAGCCCCAGGATGGTGACAGTGCATGGTGCCACCACGTCCCCAGGCTGGTCCTGGCACATCCCCAGGCTGGTGTCCCAGGCTGGTGCCAGCACATCCCCAGGATGGTGACAGCGGAGCCCCAGGATGGTGGTGGCACATCCCAGGCTGTCACCAGCGCGCTGTCCCCGCCGGTGGCTGCCCTGGCGGTGCTGAGCTCCTCTCGCGGTGTGCTGGAGGTTCTGTTTGCCTTTGGCAGGTGCAGAGCTCCGGTGAGAAGCGTTGCCCTGTTGTTAATGCATTCGCTGCTCGCTGCCAAGTGCGGCACAAAAATGGAAAAATACTCCATTTATGTAATCGTGAGGAAGTGCAGCCATTGTGTGCAGGAAGAGGGGATTTTCAGAAGGCGTCTGGAGCTCTTGAAATGTGTGTGCAGTTCCGGAGCTTTTCCAGGGTCCCACCTGGGCAGCTCCCCGCAGTTCGTACGGCAGGTGTGGTGTGTTCTGTGGGGTGGAGCATCCCTGTTCTGTGGCCAGGTCAGGCCTCGTGGGCACCTCCGCACTGGCACAGCTTGGGAAAGTGGAAATTCCTTGGTTTGGAGTAAGCACCACTTAGTAACAGCTAAAACATCAGTGTGTCATCGTCATTATTCTCACCCTAAATCCAAAGCACTGTCCCATCTACTGGGAAGAAACCTAAGTCTGTCCCAGGTCATTCAAACATGAACTCAAATCTCTTTTTTAATACACAAATTGCTCCATCATCTCCGCAGCTCCTGCCTCAGCTGTGAGGGCTCTGTGCTGCTCAGACAAGACTCAAGTCAACTAATCGAAACTCACATTTTTGGAATTTCTGAGTTGACAGTAATTATGACCTGGATCATTTCCAGAAGACACAGCCCAGTGAGAGAACTTGGCTAAAATTTCGAAGGCTTTGGCTCAGTTTCTGGCTTTTACCACCTGTTATTGCTCCAAGACCTTTGAGTCATTTATTCTTTGTTCCTTAATGCCTTTTTTCCTGAGCAAGCAATCTAAACATTACAAGTTTACATTTATTTCTCTCCTCCAAACACACTGAGGGTATATGCAAAGACACTCTCTCCTTATTGCAGGGGTTTCAAGTGGAAATCCTGCAAATGAGATTTGGTTGCTGTGTTCAGTCTGTGTATTTCTTAGACTAGAAGTATTCCAGTGATTCCTGGTGCTGTTCCAGGTGATTCTTCGTTTTTATGGATTTATCTGGGATGGGGAGCACAGGTGGGCTTTATCCTGGGGAATGAGAAAGAATGCTGAGAGCAATTACACTGTGATGAACAGAGATGTAAGTGTGAAGAAACAGACTTAGAGCTGAGGGTCAGTGAAAGGGGATAGTCACTGCCCTAGCTGTGTTCATTCCTGCAAACAACATGATAAATTGTATTTTCTTCAGGTGGGACTAGCTGTGCTCTCTCTCATAAACTGTTTTGCACTGCAGAATTTAAGTGGGGTGTGAAAGTTGCTGCTCTAAACTTCCCTCAATTACTCCTCTCCTCTCACCTCCTCACCCTCCATTTCTGCTCAATTCCTTTTAATAACGTCATTCAAACCTGGTAACTCACTAGTGCTTGTTCCCCAGACAGCTCCTGTGCAATTAATTGTGTGTTCAAATCACTGCTGCTCAGAGTGGCCCTCCCAGTGTGAGTGTGTTACAAACCTGGCAGTTAAAGTCAGTTTTCTGTAGAGAGGATTATTCACATGATCATGTTCCCTCTGTAGCTGACCCTGTGAAGTTTGAGCCCTGTGGTTGATTCCAGTCAGATTTGAATGTCACACCTGCGCAGATATTTGTCATGGAGGCATTTATATATTTTATATATTTATATATATTCAATATATTTTTATATATTTAAATATATGTATATATATTTTTTATATATATGTATATATTTTTTTATATATTTATATTTTATATATTTTTATTATTAGGCAGAAATCTGTAAAACTTCAATGGTCCTGCTGCTCTGGCAGTGAGGCTTAGCAGACAATTTAGATAAGCAGTTTAGCAACTTTTGTTCATTGGAAAGTTAGTTTTCTGTTCAAAACGTGAATATCTTGCATACTGAAAGTTTTGTAATCGATCTGAGAGAGGTGTGCTTACAATAGCAAGTTTTTGGTTTCAAGTGTGATGAAAAACATTTAATATCATGATCCTGACCTTCCATTTTTAGGGCTTGCATTGGTAAATCAAAAATTGTCAATTTATATTTTTTCATATTGAGAATTTTAAAGAAAAATTGTGATAAAGCATTACTTGAGCAGTTTTTCTTTAGGCCTCAGCAGAATTGGTAGAGAAATCTGCTGATAGAGTGGATTTAGTGATGCAAAATCATAAATTATTTCTAATCACTCAAAATGGGCCAAGTGTTGCCCACCTTAATGTAGTTTTTGGCAAAAATGAGCAATGTTTTCAGCAGACAATGTCTAATGCACACTGCAGGATGGAAAGATCGCAGATTGCTCAGCATGACTGATGGCAACTTTCGTAAGGAATTGAATTTCAGATTTAATCTCTGACCACTACCCTTGGGACTGTGCAAAAACAGAATAGTCAGAAGTGTCTGAGGATGCTTCTGGTTTTTCCTGAGCTGCATCTCTTTGGATTTGTGTGACCTGATAAAGCATTTCCACCCTGCTAGTTTGACCTTTGGCTGCATATTTGAGTTTTATTTATTGTTCTTTTTTTCCAGCTTATATTGCTGTCTAAATACATAAAGAGCTGTTCCTGAGGCTGTGGTTCATACCGAGATCTCCAAGCATGGGTTCTTTACCTTTTGACTCGCTGCATTTTTGATTTTCCTGGCGCTGGTGCAGAGATGCTTTACCCACATTTGAGTGTTTGCTTTGGGTTGTGTCTATATACTCACATTGAAAATAGATGTGCATTGAAAGTAAAATGGAATATGTGAATATAAAGGTGTGTGCGTGAGTAGACATTCCAGTTGTTGGCTTTTGCCCTCAAAACGCCTTCTGAACACCTTAATTGCATTTTTTTCTGGGAGTCACATCTCTTTCTCTCCCCAGCTCTGAGTCAGGTGAGGCAGCCAGGTCTGAGCTCTTTGTTACGCCCACAGGGAGATTATTATTATTATTATTATTATTATTATTATTATTATTATTATTATTATTATTATTATTATTATTATCATCATCATCATCATCATCATTATCATAGTTATAGTTAACATTATTATTATCATCATAATCATTATTATTATTTTTTTTAATTTTTTAATTTTATTTTAATTTTTATTATTATTATTTCTGTGGGCTCCAGGCCTGTGAAGCCAGGCCGTTCCCTGTGCTCGCACATCTTTAATCAGATCATTGCAAACACGTGGGGCCGTGGCAGAGCTGAGTGTCGCTGCAAATTAATCTGTGCTGCTGCACCTTCCGTGCCTTTGGCTCTGTGCCTCATATTGCCCTTAATAGTTTGTTAATACCAAATAATGCAGAAACACCGCTTCCTTAAGCGCTTAATAGGATGTGCTGTAATGGAGACGAACGGCCTGTAACGCTCTGCTCTTGTGTTTTAGGAGAATGAACTGAAGGATGCTGGGCAAGAGGAGAATCGCCTGAGCCTTCAGCATGCGCGTGTGGCCCCCAGAGCTCTGCAGCATGACCAGGTAACCCCCGAGCTGCTGCTGGTCCCTCCCTGCTGCCTGCTGCTCAAACCGGGCTGCAGCCTGGCCAAAAGTGCGTTTTACAGTCATTTATTCGTGATTTTCCTGCCTTCTCTGGGACAACATGAGAAAAATTTAATTGAAAATAAATTGCAAAAAATTGTCTTAGGAACAAATGTGGTTTTCAGGTGAACATTCAAGAGACACTGCTAGGCTTTAGAGAGGTGCATCATCCCTCTGAAGCACATTTACTTGGTATTGTAAACGGGCGTTAGGCTTTCGTAAGAATTTTCGCTGATTTTGGTGACACTCGATTGAAGAATTCTCTTCTTTTTCTGAAAAATTCCTATCTGTCCGTTGGAGTTTTCTCCTACCCTTGTGCATTTTCAGATTGCAGTTTTGGGTTTCTCAGTGAAACGCTGAAAGGCTCTTGTCCAGCAGCAAATGCCCCGAACTCTGTTTATTTATTTATTTCCCCTGCCACATGGATAGGCTCAGCCATTCCAGGTCCCGAGCGGGAGAACTATTTGAGCAGTCAGAGTTTTTCTTCCGTTCTGTTGGGGACCAAAGGGTCTCTTTGTGCCCCGGGTGAGTGTCCCTGGTGGGCTCTGATGGTGTCCCTGGTGGGCTCAGTGTCCCTGGTGGGCTGAGTGTCCCTGGTGGGCTCTGATGGTGTCCCTGGTGGGCTCTAATGGTGTCCCTGGTGGGCTCAGTGTCCCTGGTGGGCTCTGATGGTGTCCCTGGTGGGCTCTGATGGTGTCCCTGGTGGGCTCTGATGGTGTCCCTGGTGGCTCTGCAGGGCTGACCCTGCTGGAGGAAGGGGCTGAGGTGCCTCACCTCCCCACAGCCCCCAGTGCAGGAAACTCCATGAGCAGCCCCTGCACATTCAGCTGAAACCAAACTCGGATCTGGGATTTCCGCAAGGCTTTAGGGAGCTGCTGGGCAGCCCCTTGGATACCCCAGGAGCTGCTGCTCCCGTGGGCTCTGCTGAGCTGGCTTGGAGCAGAGGGGGTCCCGTGGGTGTGTGACAGTCACAGAGCCACCCCCTGCTCGTTCCCAGGCTGGGCAGGACCCCGAGGCACTGCACAGCCCCAGATTCAGAGCTGGCTCTGCCTTTGGTCTGTTTTGTGTGCAGCCCCTGGTATCGAAGCAGGCCTGGCGTTTCATGTCGCTGACGAATTTAAATTGGTTTTATATAAAAAGGCAGAGTTATAATAGTTTATGATAGGAGGAAGCCATGTGTACCATAGCATCACTTAATTTTATTCATCCATCTGTCTGCAAATTTCTCCCTTTGCTAATGTGTTTCTCTTCTCTTTATTGTTGTTTACACATTACCTTTGCTCTTTACCTCACGAGGCACATAAAGATAAAGTCTCACTCGGGCAATTTCATATTCTAGCTGACGCACAGTAATGTGCATCATTAATGCAGTGAAGGCTCAGTACTTCAGTGGCACTGAAAATATTAGTCCTCTCACCATCAGCAAGTGCACAACCTACGTGGTTGATAATGTTTTATTATAGGTAATGTTTGTCTTGAGGTACATTGAAAAAATCTTCTAAAACCAATTTAAAATACAGAGGTAAAATGTCAGCCTTTGTCACATTAGCCACTAAGTTAGAAATAAAATTCCCTTTTACTGTTGTAATGTCAGAATTTATCGTAGTGTGGGTGCTTGTCTCCTCACGTGTATTAAATACTGAGAAGGGCAGGGAGCAAAAATTCTGTATTTAATACTGTGTAATACTGAGGCTGATCTCCCATCACAGCCTCAGTGCAACCACAAATTTGGTATAAGAGTCCTTTCTCCCTTTTAACAGATTTAACAATATGTAATCTCAGTCGCATACCCTGAATGTCAGCAAACCTTTTGTTTTCCTTCTTGCAGAAGGGTTTTCTGAGGTTTTTTACCACGCTGAGGCTGAGGATAGAATGTGCAGTTTAGAACAATAAAATGTGAACATTTTATTGTTCAGAATGTGTGAAACTCCACAGCTTTGGATGTGGAGGTTGGAGCAGAATTCTAGCGGAGTTAGGGCTCAGCCCTGAAGGGGAGAACCTGCCTGAATTCGTTTATTTTTTTTTCACCCTTGAGAGCTGGCCTGAAAAAGGCCAACTTTCTCCGAGCGAAGGGGGCTGCAGCAGTGGTGGTGAGTTCTGTTGTGCGGCGCTGGTGGAGCTGCTGCTGATTTGTGTGAGTGCTCTGCTGAGATGTGGCTCTGGAAAGGATCAGTGTGAGCCTGGCTGCCCTCGAGTCCATCAGGTAAAGCCAAAATTGTGCATAACTGACGTGGCTTTGGTGCTCTGCTGAGTGAAACAGAGTTGTGTTCAGGTGTGGAGTACTTGTGGGGAGATTTAGAGTCCTTGGGAGAGCTGTGGCCCTGACTGTGTTTTGTACAAAAACAGAACAGCCATTGCACACTCAGAATGGATTTCCGCGGTTCCTAACCCCGTGCTGTTCTCACGGTGGTTTCTCGGTGATGTTTTCTGAGCAGTGCCAATTCTTTGGGGCTCTGGCAGGTCCCCAATGCCTGGATGAGGTCTGGGCTGGGGGAGATGAGCTGCTGCTCCCTGGGATGCTCCTCAGCCCTGATTTCTGCTGAGGGGCTCAAAGCCAAGGGCACTGCACACAGCCCTGGCCCTCAGAACTCACATTCAGTACGGGTGCAAAATAAATTGGTTGATGAATTGAACAGAGGAGCACCACAGATCAGAATGTTCCCTGTTTCTGCCATGAAATCAGAGCTGTTTCTGGTGCTCTCTATTTAGGTCAGCTGTTTTTGCCACTGGGAACGTTGATGTTTTGATATGCTCTGAGTAATTCCAGGTCATGTATATCCCATATGTTCCTGAACAGCCTGCTTGGAGGGAGCACTGGAGTCACATTTAAGAACAAATGTTGTCTAAAAAAAACAAAAAGGAAGCGATAGTCTCATGAAGCTTTATGAAGCCATATGTGTTTTATAAATGTGTGTATCACAGCCTTCCATGTAACACATGATCTTCAGAGGAGAAAGTCCTGTAAAAATATTTAAAAATTATCAGTATTTCTGGAAGTAACAACAGTAATTATCAGAAGGTGTTTGGCGGATTTGGTTCTGTTCTTTCCAATACTCAAAATCAAAACCTTGTTGAAAAGCTGATCTGCCAGAAGGGAAAGCAGAGAAATTGTCAGAATCATTGGTGTATTCCTAAGCTTTGACTAATTGAGGTGGGCACTTTGGGATCCTAGAGGAAAGATCCTGAGATGTGTAAAATGTCTGTAGCTCTGCCTGTCTCTAATCCATCTCTTTCCAAAATTACCTCGGCAGCCTGATGGGAGCTGTGTGTCCTGAGCGCCCCTGCCCTGCCAGCAGGGCAGAGAGGTACCCTGAGCCTGCTCCCAGAAATACTCAGAATGTTGTGACTTGCGAGCTTTAGAAAAAGCTCTTGCCAGACGTGGTCAGTTGGTTTGAATTGTTTTGGAGATGGCGAAAACGAAAGCCTGACAAAAATAACCTCTTCTTGTAACTTGTTCAAAATGTTGGACTTCATTAATCCTCAGTAAATGAACTGAGGATCCCGGACAGCAATGATTGCATCCCTGATCCTGACACCTCCGTGTTTCCTTCTTCCTCTCCACTATTCTTCAGCAATCCACACTGACTGATCTGAGCAGTGGCACACAACACAAAGGATGCAGGAGTTAATAGATTCTGCAAATCCATTGTTTAATAGTTTCCTTCATTATAAAGAACTGAGGGGAGAGCAAAAGAAAAATCTGTGCACAGAAAAAAAAAATCCTGAGGTTGACAATAATTGCATCAGTTCTTGTGGAAAACATGATTTGTTCCATTTTCCTCTCTTTTTTTCTAGTCCACTGCACTCCAAAGGGCCCTTCTGCAGAGCTGAATGCGAGGGCTGGCTGCAACCATTTAGATTGTTTGGTCCATGGCAAAATTTGCAAGTTAACACACTGCAGCCAGAAGGCAAATAAAAAGGCTGAATCAGCTTTCAAAACATTGCATTAGCAAATGGATAGGAGAGATACAAAGCAGTGACTATCACTGATGATTCACAAAATCCTGTAAAGACTTGATCATACTGAACTGGTTAACACAGGGCCCAGGAAATTAAATCATTGAACAGATCTTACTTTATGAGTATCTGATCCTTCAGATGCCTTCTGCATACAAATATTTTAAGGGAGATCAAGGCGTTTGTTGCAGAAGAGTTCTTATTTTTGGATTGTAGGTACACTGATTTCAAATGTTAACATAGGCTGATCATATATGTTTGAGTTTATTCTAAAGTCAGTTTACACTTAAAAGAGTCCAGAAGAAATGTAAATTTGAGTTACATTATATATATATATGTGTGTTAGATCTCTGCCTCTTTATCTACACACCCATCTCTGAGGCCTCTGGGATCTAGAGACTTTAGAAATGTTTTCATTGTCATTCATTCTGTGCATTGCATAGTGTATTTATTTAAATTTGCATGACTCGTGCATAACCACAGTTTGGTTGCCAGACTGTAGTCCTTGCTCAAAGAAAATGTTCCGTGTGTATAAGACAAACAGAGCTTCCTCAGTGAACATTCCCTTTTGGGTTTTTGTGCTTTTTTCCTATTTTCCTCTGAACTTTTTCCTTTCTTCATTTTAGCATGCAGAAATATTTGTGTCAGATACAGTTTTGCCTCCATTCATGAGCAGTTTGGGCAATAATCCCATTTTATCTTTTTTTTCTAGGTAAAATCAGACTATGACCATCTTCGAGAAGCCCTTCTCAGAGTGACCAAAGAACGAGATTTGGCTGTAAGGGGAAAACACCAGCTCCAAGCCAAGCTGGAGAACTTAGAGCAGGTCCTGAAGGTGTGTATGAAGTCCTGAAGGTGTGTATGAAGTCCTGAAGGTGTGTATGAAGTCCTGAAGGTGTGTATGAAGTCCTGAAGGTGTGTATCGAGTCCTGAAGGTGTGTATGAAGTCCCAAATTCCAACAGTCCTGTGTTCTATTCCTGTTCATAGCTCCTGGTGCTTGTTCAGTGAGGGCACTGCAAACCCAGGGCTGAGTGCCCCTGTTGATGCTGATGAAATGTGTGGGTGCAGTACCCCAGGGACTCAAAAAGGATCTCCAACCAGCAGAGAGAGATTAGAGACCTTTATCTGATACTTAGTGAGTGATTGGGTGTAGGTTTTCACTCTACAGACATTGAAGTCAAAATGAGAAAAAGAGGATGAGAATGTGAACAAACTGCCCAGAAATTTGACTTTAGAGGGCTGTGTCTGCCAGTCTGACTGGCTACACAATATTATTGTGGCTTTACATCCTGTTCATCTCACTGTTCTGCTTAAGAACTTCTTCAAAATTTTCCTTCACTGAAACAAAAATTCTCTGGTGGATACAGAGATCCTGGCTTTTCATGTTCAGCGCTGTTGTCCCCTGAGCAGAGCCCTTGTGCGCTGGCAGAGTACCCTGAACAGCCTTGAAGCCCCACAGCTCCTTTTTAGCACTCTCCATGCCCAAGCAGATGCAGTTCATTGTGGATCTCATGTGTGTCCTCATATGCTCGGGGAATTTGGAAAAAACGGCTTGCAGCTTTCCAGCCATTGGAAAAAGTTTTGAGAAATATTTAGCCTAGCTTCCCTGTCTAAAAAGAAGTTCAGTTTCTCTTTTGAGAAACTCAGGATGTATCAACAAAGCAGAAAAGGGAAGATGAAGAACTGCTGAATTAGCTAACTTCTGAAAACGTTCCCAGTGCCTCTCGTGCAGCAGATCTGATTTTCTGATGTGTGCAGCCAGCTTTTCCCATTCATCCCCTGAGCTGGGCTCACCCATCTGTGAGCACAGATGACAAATCTTTTGATAAGAGTACTTGGGTGAGGATTGAATGTGCTCCCCATTCAGCGCCATGCACGAGCTCTGTTTTGTAAACAAGGCTTCGGTCCCTGAATGCCGCTGGAATCTGTTCTGGCAGCGCCCAGTGCTCGTTCTGGGGCTGTGGAGTTACATCCTTGGGGAGGAATGGGGTTCTTGTGCTGTTTGCAGGAATGGGGTTCTTGTGCTGTTTGTAGGAATGGGGTTCTTGTGCTGTTTGCAGGAATGGGGTTCTTGTGCTGTTTGCAGGAATGGGGTTCTTGTGCTGTTTGTAGGAATGGGGTTCTTGTGCTGTTTGTAGGAATGGGGTTCTTGTGCTGTTTGCAGGAATGGGGTTTGGGGTTCTTGTGCTGTTTGCAGCTGCAGGTACACATTGCCTGGTGTTCATTTGGGGCTGTGGAGTCTCTTCCTTGGGAGGGAATGGGATTTTTTGTGCTGTTTGCAGCTTCAGGTGCACATCACCCAGCGCAGGTTTTGGGGCCGTGGAGTCATTTTGGGGCTGTGGAGTCTCTTCCTTGGGAGGAATGGGATTTTTTCTGCTGTTTGCAGCTGCAGGAGCCAGGGTGGGCTGTCCCTTGTCAAAGCCCCTGGGGCCAGGGGAGGCAGGAGAAACAAGAACAATTGGGGCAGGGCTCCTCAGTGCTCTCTCAGCAGCAGTTTGGGCTCTGCAGCTTCCTGGCACCGTGGCTTGAAAGAAAGCTGATAATTCACGCTGTCCCTGTTCATCCTGGGCTGCCCAGCAGGATCTGTGCCTTTGCTCTGACAGAGCCACTGGAGAGTCACTTCCTCATGCTTTCTGTGAAGGACAGAGCATTATTTGACAATGGTTTTGAGCCACGATATCTGTTCTGTGCTCTGTTAATTGTGCCTTTGCCTTCTGGTGCAGAGCAGCTTTTAGGGCCTCCAGAAAGCTGCCCAAGGGAAGTGCACATTCACACCTTGGAAAATTCTGATCTGCCTCGCTTTTGGGACAGTGACAGCCCAGACAAACGGATTGGCACCTCCCACGCCAGCCATGGGAGGCTTGCCTCACCATTTCTCCAGATCATTAAATAGATATTTTAGGAAACACAGGAATTGGAAGCTGGGGAAAAGCACAGATCATGGATCACAATCTGTTTCTTCATTACATTTTATAGGTTCACTGTATGTTCACAGTATTAATTATTTATTGATCTTTTCAAAGGACTAGAAATGTTCTGTAGTAACTTTTGTAAAATAGTAAGAGCTCAACAGTATCAAAATATACTGTACTAAATCTGCTACCAAGTCTCGAGAGACTGAAATGAGAGTTTTCTTCCTGATAATTAAGGGCTTTAATTAAAGGTGTGAAAACTATTTGATTGCCTCCCCATCTCTTGAATTTAAGAAATGTGCTGGTGCTCCATTGGTGTCAAGTTTTGCATGAGACATGATGGGAGCTGCTGAGCTCCATCAATGTAGCTTCATGCTAATTTAACTCGTGAGGAAGACTAGTTAGTGAAATGGGCTATGTTCATTCAGATAAGATGAGAATCGGAGCCATTCTTTTGGTTGTTATAAAATACTGAGAGTAGATATTACCCATGAACAGATCTGTTTAACTCTTGTACAGTCTGCAGTGCAGAAATGTCTGCAGGCAAAACATTAAATCCTCACAAAACTCCTAGAAAACAAGCCATAGTTGAGTCAGCCAAACTTACAAAGTGGAAAATCCTTTTGCAGTTATTGTTTTTAATTCAATAAATCCCAAGCAGAGGCCAAATGGAGAAATTTCTGCTTCTTTTGCAAACATATGGAGATAGAGAGCTGTCAGCCTCCCTGGGCCTCCCCCTGCTCTGAGTAATGTGTGGCAGGTAAGAACAGCTCATTAAAGGTTAGAAATAGCTTGATAAAACTTTCCTTTGTAGACAATAAGAGATATTTTGGGCTGTTCCTGTCGGTTTCAGCCATGCATTTGTTTTCCAAGTGCTGATTTCTAATAGGTTTTTGTGTAATAACAGTGCTGCAGATAAGACATTGTGCCTCTGCTCTGACACTATAATGGGAATAACATGTAATTTGGAAAATAAAAATCTTTAATACCGGTTTCACCAGGGAAGAGATCAGAATCTAGAAAGAGATCTTTCTTAACTCCCATTTATTAAGAGAGTGTTTGAAAGTGACAGTGATACTGGGGGAGTAATATTAACCTGTAATGAAAAAGATTTCTATCTGCAGAGGCTATCTTGACATTGTTCAGCTTGTGCTCTCCCCAAGAACCTTTTGCATATTGCTTTGAATCATTAGCATCAAACGCACTTTGGAAGTTGTTTTGGAGTACTGCACAGTCCCTTTTGTCCCAATCCACCTGTGTCAGTTTTGTTCTGTCGAATTTTCTATCGATAATAGGCAGAGATCAGCTAAGGTGAGCTGTTTCTTTTGGGTCGTCATTTGCAAAACAAACCACAGAAGCACATCCTAGATAAAGAGGCACTTAGGGAATTGTCAAGGTAATTTTTTTCCACGCTTCAATTTTTCAGCACAATGCCACATAAAAATATGCGCCTGCTGGATGAAATGGGTCCTGCTCACTTGTGCATCACCAAGGCCACAGCGCTGGCAGTGTCAGAGCCGTGTGTCCTGTCAGGGATTGCTGCCCAAATGCCTGAGTGTAGCTTTGGCAGAATGCCCCTAGGTCCTGCCGGGACTCAAACCCGGCCCGGTTTGCCTCTCAGGGATGCTGGGGAGGTTTCGGTGGGGAGGAACTTGTGCATCCCTGGGCACGGTGTCAGATTTGTGCAGCTGCAGTGGGTTTGTGCAGCTGCAATGGTCTGTGCAGCTGCAGTGGGTGTGTGCAGCTGGAATGGGTGTGTGCAGCTGCAATGGTCTGTGCAGCTGCAGTGGGTGTGTGCAGCTGGAATGGGTGTGTGCAGCTGCAATGGTCTGTGCAGCTGCAGTGGGTGTGTGCAGCTGGAATGGGTGTGTGCAGCTGCAATGGTCTGTGCAGCTGCAGTGGGTGTGTGCAGCTGGAATGGGTGTGTGCAGCTGCAATGGTCTGTGCAGCTGCAGTGGGTGTGTGCAGCTGGAATGGGTGTGTGCAGCTGCAATGGTCTGTGCAGCTGCAGTGGGTGTGTGCAGCTGGAATGGGTGTGTGCAGCTGCAATGGTCTGTGCAGCTGCAGTGGGTGTGTGCAGCTGGAATGGGTGTGTGCAGCTGCAATGGTCTGTGCAGCTGCAGTGGGTGTGTGCAGCTGGAATGGGTGTGTGCAGCTGCAATGGTCTGTGCAGCTGCAGTGGGTGTGTGCAGCTGGAATGGGTGTGTGCAGCTGCAATGGTCTGTGCAGCTGCAGTGGGTGTGTGCAGCTGGAATGGGTGTGTGCAGCTGCAATGGTCTGTGCAGCTGCAGTGGGTGTGTGCAGCTGGAATGGGTGTGTGCAGCTGCAATGGTCTGTGCAGCTGCAGTGGGTGTGTGCAGCTGGAATGGGTGTGTGCAGCTGCAATGGTCTGTGCAGCTGCAGTGGGTGTGTGCAGCTGGAATGGGTGTGTGCAGCTGCAATGGTCTGTGCAGCTGCAGTGGGTGTGTGCAGCTGGAATGGGTGTGTGCAGCTGCAATGGTCTGTGCAGCTGCAGTGGGTGTGTGCAGCTGGAATGGGTGTGTGCAGCTGCAATGGTCTGTGCAGCTGCAGTGGGTGTGTGCAGCTGGAATGGGTGTGTGCAGCTGCAATGGTCTGTGCAGCTGCAGTGGGTGTGTGCAGCTGGAATGGGTGTGTGCAGCTGCAATGGTCTGTGCAGCTGCAGTGGGTGTGTGCAGCTGGAATGGGTGTGTGCAGCTGCAATGGTCTGTGCAGCTGCAGTGGGTGTGTGCAGCTGGAATGGGTGTGTGCAGCTGCAATGGTCTGTGCAGCTGCAGTGGGTGTGTGCAGCTGGAATGGGTGTGTGCAGCTGCAATGGTCTGTGCAGCTGCAGTGGGTGTGTGCAGCTGGAATGGGTGTGTGCAGCTGCAATGGTCTGTGCAGCTGCAGTGGGTGTGTGCAGCTGGAATGGGTGTGTGCAGCTGCAATGGTCTGTGCAGCTGCAATAGTCTGTGCAGCTGCAATGAGCTCCTGTCCCTCACCATTGTCCTTCTCCCGCACAGCACATGCGAGAGGCTGCGGAACGGCGGCAACAGCTGGAGCTGGAGCATGAGCAAGCCTTGGCTGTTCTCAACGCCAAACAGCAGGAGATCGAGCTGCTGCAGAAGGTACGGGGCAGGGACAGGGACAGGGAGGGCACTGGGGATGGGTCCTGGGGTGAAGGAGCTCCAGCCCAGCTGCCTGGCTGCTCCCTGCTCCCGCGGCACTGCGGCTGCGCTGGGGCGAGGGGTGCTGCATTTGGGGTGTTCCTGCCACTGCAGGCTGACCTGAGCCCAGTGTGGCTCAGTGTTTCTGGTTCCCAGCAGGGACAAGAGTGGCACAGTCACTGTTGCACTTCCTTTGTATTTCCATTGCTCCCCTCTCGATTTGGCTTAGTAACACTTGTGCATTTAAATGTCACGAGGGAATCCAGTCTTAATTTCTTGATAATCAAAATACGAGGTCCATGCTATTTCCGGTGTGCTGTTAACATTCTCACTGGCACATCAGAGTTTTGGGTTTCTTTGCTTTCCCCTTGCAGACGTGCAGTTCTTGCCACCTTTCTGCAGAGAAGCAGATTACAGAAAGCCTTCCCAAGGTGCTCACACATCACAGTTGCCTTCCTTTCCAGAACCTGCCATGTTTGGTGTCCAGCCAGCATCAGCCCACCACAGAAACTGAACAGCTGCTTAAATACCTCATTTCAAGGCCGTTCTCTAATTCACAAATCACTTTAAGAATTCTTTTTTTTCACACTGCAATTTCTCAGTATTCATTATAATACAAAAAACATGATACTGAGTTTCACTCTTGCCAAAGTCACTTAAAGCTGCAATTGTCTCAGTGCTGATGTTGATGTTTTCAATTGCTGGACTAGGTTAAATCACAGAAATAATGCTGCTAATGATAATTTGGTGGAGAGTTGGCATGGAGGGACATTCTCAGCAGAATAAAAGATGTATCTAATATAGTTTGATTGAAATAGAAAGTTGTAGTTGACCAAATTAAATCTTCCAGTTAATTTTCTTTTAGTCTTTCTCAATAGAAGTACTTAGGCACATTGCAAAATGCCATTTCTAGTTATATTCAGCTGTTATTATTAGAACTGCCTCATAAATGTTGGACTTAAATTTCCTGGCAAAGGAAAGAAATCAAAGAAAGAGCATTTCTTGCTAATTTTTGTTACATTCTTCTAATAAATCCTCGTTTGGATTGACAGCAGGAGACAAATCTCTTCTACTCTTTTCTGCAGTGCCTTGTGCTGAGCTGCAGAGTGACAGACGCGGAGGTTGTGTTGTATTTGGTGTTTCACCCAATGCAACAAGCTCGGTTAAATATTTTACATAAATCTGTTATCTAAGGAGCTGTAACACATCGCTTCCAGCTTTGAACAGGAGCCGCTGGCTCACATTTCATCCAGAGCTGACCTCCCAATGGACCTGGGACATATGTATTAAATTCTTTCTGCCCTTTTTTTTTTAATTAGTGTCATCTTTACTTACAAAGATTTTTTCAAAGGAAGGTAGTGAGTCCGGGCAGTGACAGGAGGGCATTTCACAGCACATCTTGGTTATGTTCTAAAGGTGCTGATGAACCTCCAAAACGTGCACTTCAGAGCAGAGGAGCCCGATGCATTTGCTGTCACATTTTGAATAGAAATAAAAGTTCATTCTCTTTTTAATATATGTACAGACTGATCAGATTTTTCAGCCTAAAAAGGAAGAGCATAATATTGTCCATCAAGGTTTTGTGTTCATGAGGAATCAGATGTTTTATTTCTTCAAGAAAACCTTAATAAAAGACAGTTTGATGCTAAAGAGAGATAACTGTTGCCGCAGGTTTTGTAATCATTTATCCAGAACGCAGCTCTGGGGAGATTTTATTACACTTGTGATGGATGGCTCAGGGCTGTCTCTTACCTGTGACCTGCGTGTGCTGCTCCTGCAGCCAGGGCTCGACCCAGGGCTTGATCCAGGGCTTCATCCAGGGCTTGATCAGGGCTTGATCCAGGGCTTGATCCAGGGCTTCATCCAGGGCTTGATCAGGGCTTGATCAGGGCTTGATCCAGGGGTTCCTGTGTGGCACTGGAGCACAGCTGGCTCTGGGTTTTGGTGACTTTGTGGCCACCCCAGCTCCCGCTGGAAGCAAACACGGGGCAGGGCAGCCCTGAGCAGTGAGGGAATAAAGATGGAGTTGTGTCTGTGTCCATCCTGGGACTGTGGCACACTACAGTGGACAGTCTGGGGCTGTTGTCCTCTGAGGGTTTTAAGACTTTCCTCTGATGAGGAATGTGCAGAATGATGCAATGGCTAACAAAATTTGTGCTTATCTTGGGCCAGCTTTGCTAAAGGAGACAGTGAAAATTTACATGGAAATAAAGCGAGCAGAACCCAAAGTTACCAAGTGCTATTTATTTGGTGTTAAGGTTTAGACTTTTCCTAACCAAAATTTGCTCCCTGGATTTCTGAGGTACATTGAATACACTTTTCTGCCCTTATTTATCCCCTCTTCACTCTTCGACTCAGCTGATTGGACCCTAAATGTCGCACCCCTCTTTTCACCCAGCCTTTCTTGGGGTTGCCGTGAGGTGTTTGGTGAGCTGTTCACTTTGGTGATGAATATTGTTCCTTCATTCAAAGAACGAGCTTCATTTTTGTGTTTTCTCCCAGCTGCTGTGGGAGGTTTCCACGCCAGGACCCCCCCGGGTGTGCACCAAACTCCATTTCAGATCAGTCCAGAGGGTTTCAGAGAGAGCTGCGAGGATCTTGCAGTGTGTTGAGCGTGCCTGTGTTGGTCCAACAAAACAGCACTGCTCTGAAGCCTCACTGAGATTCCATCTCCTAAAAATAAGCACTTATTTCAGAGCTGGAGCCGCAGTGCCACCCCTGCTAGATGCAAACTGCCTGTGCATTTGAGGATAAGCAGAATTCTTTATGTGCTTAGAGCATATTGTATGTGCCATGACTACTTAATTTTCCTTCTTCCTCCTTTTCCCTCTTTTTTGCTTTTTCCTCTTCTGTGCAATCAAGGCTCAGGTTGAAGCTAAGAAGGAACATGAAGGAGCAGTTCAGTTGCTAGAGGTAAGATCCCCTGGGTTACCTTTGCCTGTTCAGGGTCCCTGGATGGAATAGCTTGGCAGCGTCACCCCTGTTGGATGTTCCAAGGAATATGCAGGCAAATGGATTTTTTTCTCTTCTGACACGGTGCATCCTCTGAGGTTTGTAATTCAGTTAGGAGTGCATTAAGCTGAGCTGCTGGAAGTGATGTATGCTTCTCTTTTGGTACCAATTTTTGTAACATACTATTAAAGGGAGTGATTAATTATGAGAATTTTGATTTATTAGGCTAGAAATACGGCAGCAAATGCCAATCAGTTAGCTAGGGTTCCTAATTAAATACTGTCTAATAAACATAAAGCAACATGTGAAAGAACCAGAAATTGTAAACCTAATGAAAGAATTGAGATACTTCGAAAAACCATCAAAGGGTGTGCTAGAGAGAGAACACTTCCTTTTTCTGCCCGAGGAAAAGGCATTAAATGGTTTTTAAGTGTTAACGTACATATCCTAAAGAACATGCAAAAATATGGATTGATAATGGCAGGTGCATTGTCAGTATTTCATTTAGAAATCTGCTTTTATCGAAAGGTAATTTCCAGTCTTTTTACCTTCCCACAGTATTTCTCCATGTGCACTTGCTGGCCATGCCTTGGTGAAAGGTGGTTTTATTCTGGTGTATTGATCAACTTAAAAAAAAAAAAAAAGCTTTTGTTTATTAGTATCTATAAAAGTTAATATTCCCACAGAGTGTGTTTTACTCATAGGCTTTCAATATCATCATATATATTATGTTTGTTTTAGCTTTCAGACTAAAGGTTTAAATTATTATTTAATGCCTGGTGGAGACTATGAGATACAGGAAATCAGAAACAAGACAGGCAAGAGATTATTTACTCCCTCAAAGCTAAGCACAACTCTTATTTAGCGGATTTGTCTGCAACCTCTGATTTGCATAACCCCAACAAGATTTCCAAAGCTTTTGCTTTTTATTGCCACAAGCACATTATTTTTTAGCATTTTATTTAATGTGCCTTTTGCAATTTCAGATCAGCAGCAGTGTTGATTTCTATAGCGTGGTTTGTGTTAATGCATGTTTTTACACGTGTAACTGTTCTAATATACTTTGCTTTGAAATGTGAAAAATAGTATTCAAAACTGTTTTTATTTCTTTGTTTATTTCACATCTCTTGTTTACTGTGTCTTGTTTGGGATTTATTGCTTTGCACTTCATCCAGAACACCTTGGACAGCATGCAGGTATTTTAGGGCATAAATTCTCCTTTCCCTGTCCTGAATCCTGCACTTTTCCCTTTAAAATGAGTACGATAGCCCTGCCTAACCTTGCATGGGATGTGTGCTAGAACCATTGTTATGCAAGCATGCTTTGCATTTATTGGCCTAATACCAAATCATCAAAATCAGAATTCTGATTCTACAAGAAATTAATCTCGGCATGATTTAATGAGAGCTCAGATCCTGGTTTTCAAAGTCGATTTCTTACGAGCATGCCCAGTAGGAATGGTTTGGTAGTTCACTCACGATTGTAACTTTCTGACTGCGGATTTTGTCTGAATTCAGAGCATTTCTTCGCTAATACAGAGGTTATTTTACATTATATTTTCACCTGAGGCTGATTTGAGCCGCCCGGTGAAAGCCATCACCGCTCTGTAAACAGCTGAGCTGTGAGATGATATCTCCGCAGCAGAAGATGCTAATTACTGCTCTGAATTCAAACCTGTCCGCCCGGAAAGTTGCTGCTCATCTTCCCTGTCCTGTGTGCGCCGTGTCTGTCTTGTCACGGATGAAGTTTTCGTTCTCCGCGGAAGGCGCCGCGGTTTGCGCGCGGAACTTGGCGGTTCCGAGCGACAGAGATCCAACCTGCTCTCAGCCCAATGTCTGTGCCCAGCACTGCTCAGGCAGCCCCAGGGACACATTGGCACCTCCGTGCCACCCCCGGCAGGACACATTTCGGGGAGGAACCGCAGCCCCGAATAGAAACGCTCAGTTCTGGGGCCGTGAGCGGGTCCTGCTCTGCGGGGCTGTGCACAAATACACAGATTTTCCGCAGTGAGGTGAGTGTGGCAGCAAACCCAGCGCAGGCTGGAGCCGAGGAGCGAGGATGGGCAGGGAATGCCTCCTGGTAGCTCAGCCATGGATCTCATGGCAAATCCTGATAAAGTGCCAGCTTCGTGCTCGCTGCTAACTCACAGCCCAAACTAAAAATAAAGCAGTAAGGGCATTTTTCTTCCAGGCTTCACACTGTCGTGAGAGAACAACTTGAAATCTCTACACGCTCAAGGCAGCAGTGAAAAGATGAAAGACAAAAACCCCAAGCATTTAATGTTTGTGTGAAACTCCCACAACACCTGATTCTTTCTGTTTTTTGTTTTATAGTCAATCAGGTTTCTACGAGATTGAAATTCAATCAGAAATCAACCTGAGATTTCTTTAGCAGAAATACATTAATTTGTGTGTTAGGAATGCAAAGAAATTATATCTTTAAAATTCCCTCCAATTTTTAAAAAGTATTTGTTAAATGAAAAGGAGCAAAGAGTACCACCTGGTATAGTAGAAGATTTGGATTTTTGGGTTCCTCTGGGTACTGTAAGTATTTTCCTTTAGCTAGGATCTTTTTATAGGTGGTGTGTAATATATGTTGTTTTCTTGATACATCAAATGTATGGGTTTTCTTATATGGACTGAGAATGTTTTTTTCCTTTTAAAAAACCCAAAACTCTTAATTCAGTTGAATGAATTCAATTGATATCCAGACTTCCTTTGTGAGTACAGTTGCTTAACTAAGCGTAAGAGGGGTTTTTAATGAAGGAGGTGATGTTTGTTCATCTTAAAGCAGCAGATTGGGATAAGTTATTCTATCCTTAATTTAACTGGTACAGTGATTGTGCAAATTTGGATAAAATGGGGTTTTCGTGCCGTGGTGCCTTTACTACTCTTTATATGTTTTGGGTAAAAGTTGTGCAAAAACCCCAGAATTCCCCATGCCCTTTGTCATTTCTTCCACTCAGGGAATCCATCTCTCACATCACCTCAGCCATCTTCTCCCGTCAGGAATTCATAATCTGCGTGTGGGCAGATTCCCCAGGTCACAACAGAGCTTGTGTTCTAAGTTCTGTATCCTTAAAGCCTGGTGCCTCAAAATTAAACCAAAAATGTTACATTTGGTACTCCTCCCAGGCTCACAACCAACCTTTTCTTGGCCTGTGTCCGGAGTACCTCGGTGTGGTTTGGCTTCACCGTGAGGAGCTTTGATTTAAGGGCACTTCAGGCACTAACTGAGCCAAATTCTGCAGCAGCCACTGTGGGTTTTTGTGTTCTTGTTGGGTTTTAACACATTAACATTAACGTAGCAATTCAGGAGGCTTCTGCTTAATAGCAGAGGATGGGCAAACCTCAGAAATACACCTGAGTTTTAGAGGAAGCTGGAGAAGCACACAGAACTGACATTCAGGTGTGTGAAGTCACAGAGCCGTAGGACCTCTTTGCAGATGTTCTTGGCAGTGATTATTTCAGCGCTGCCAAAATACACGATGGGGAGTTTCCCGTTTTGGGAAGGGTGATGGAAGGAGGAATCTCCTCTCTGTCTCAGGCTGTAGGTCTCATTCCAGGGTGGGTGGGAGGCTGCAGGGGATGGTGCTGGGCTGTCCATCCCCGGTTTGGCTGTGCTGCTCCCGGCAGCCCCGGGCAGAGCCAGCCCCGCTCAGCGCCGTGCCCGTGTCGGTTTGCAGGCCAAGGTGCGCGAGCTGGAGGAGAAATGCCGGACGCAGAGCGAGCAGTTTAACCTCCTGTCCCGAGAGCTGGAGCGCTTCCGGCAGCAGGCGGGCAAGATCGACCTCCTGAGCAGCAGCGCCTTGGCATCCTCCGACCTCTCTGGTTCCCCTGGCAAATCCCTGTCCCAGCTGATGAACGGAATCGCCACTTCTATAGGCAAAGGTAAGGTTGGTGCTGGTGCTGCCCTCTGGGTTTTGGGAGGCGAGGCTGTGATGTGAAAGAGTTTGTTGTGCAAATGGAAGATAGAACCAACTCCGGTTTGTGGTTTGTGACTTGTTTAAATTTCAGAGTGTCTCTTAAGCCTTCACTGAGCTCGTTCCAGTTGAACCTGGGCACTGCCATCAGCAAAATTCTCTCTGATTGTTGCTGAGTGTAGTGATAAGAAACCTGTTCAGCACTGAAATTACGTATTCCTCATGTAAAAATACACCTGTGCTGTAAGGAATGACTGTCTGCCAATTCAGGCTTTGTTGGGAACCTTTCCCCGTTTTGGGGACAGGAGCAGCTCTGCGATCTTGCTGAAGTTAGTGGGGAAAGGGATGCAGAGACCCCAAACACTGCCCTGGCCATGGTGTGAAAGGAACATCTAAACAGGGCTGGGTACAAAATGGGGAAACGGAACAGAGCATTTTGACAGATGTGAAAATGGTCTGGACTCAGTTTCAGTTGTTCAGCAGAAATTATGCACTTCTCCCTAAAAAATTGAAAATATTTAGAAAAGCAAAAAATAGTTTCAAAAGAAATGGAGAGCGTAAAAGGAAAAAAAAAAAAAAAAAAAAAAAAAAAGACCCATTTACACTTAGAGTCCCCTGCACAGTGAGCAGTACCTGTTTATCCAAGATCTGTGCTGAACTTTCCCCAGGTCATCTCCTGTTGCCAGAGGCAACGGCTCTCCTAAGTGCAGAGCTTTGTAAACGATCCATTATTCATAGGAAAATTACAAAGATCAAGGCAGGAGGTTACCTGGGGACGCTTGAGAGCACCTTCCCTGTAAATCACACTTGGATGGGGTATTATTACATGTGGGGAGTGTGGTCAGTGTCACCCAAGCTGGAATGGTTTAATTGTCCTGCAAAAAACAGTTCTCAGGTCATTCTCATTGCCTACAAATTCCCCCAAAGTTGTTCGAAAATAAGCAGGGAAAGGAGCTGAAAAATTTAAATGGTCTTGACTTTTTTTCCTAAGCTCCTAGAAAAGGTCTGAGGCACGGGGAATCAGAAATCATTTCCGTGGTGCCGCGGACGAGCAGTTATTTGCAGTGAAGGGTGCTAAACGCGATGTGAAGCCAAGCCAGGGAGCCAGGGTGATGTCCTTCATCATTTCAGTTCGGTGGCTCTGCTCTGTGCTCCTGTGACACAGGACTGGAGCTGTGGTGCCTCAGTGCTGAGCCTTCTCTGGAGCCGCAGGGCTCTCCTCAGTGCATACTGGAGGGCACTGAATGGAGAGTTCAGAGGGCATTTTCTGATAGATGTAAGAATTCAGTAGAGATTTCCTTAACACCAACAGCGTTAGCTCCTCGTGTCTCTAAGGACAGGATTTGCAAGGCAACAATTAATTTTGAAGGGAAGGTAATTAGGTGTTGAAGTGTCCTTTAGGCAGCAGGTAAAGGTCCAGCCTGTATCACTGCAATTGATTTAATGAAAAATGAAAATCAGCTAAACATTTTAAGGTACTCAGTCAAACTCTCCAAACGAGTTCGTATTTATTCTTCAAATGCTAATGGAAAAACCTTTTTAAAAACTCCAGAACATACCCAACTGAAATCTTCCAAGTAATCCTTGAGTAAAACCACAGCAAACACAGCCAGGTCTGGACCAAAGGCATTTTTCTCAAAACCTATTGATTTTTAAGGGACTTAGAATTCCGGGCCTGCAGCACTTGTGTCTAAACATCAGCAGTGCTTGGACAACATTGATGCTCAGTCTGAATGCACTGATAACAATAAAGTGATGTTTGAGCAAGTGGGCAGCATTTCTAATTATTGAAATCAGCCCCTCTGCAGTAATGATGGCAGAGCACAGCGAGTTCTTCAAACCAGAAGTGTAATTATTTTTATTATGTGTGAGGAAGAAAGAACACGAGAGGGAACACAGGGACAGCTTTCAGTGCAGAGCAAATGATGGAAATGAGATCAGTTTATGACCAGCTGCTTTGCCTTAATTGGCGACGTTTGAATGTATCAGGAAAGGAAATAAACCTAGCCAGGATGGATTAAAGCAGAAAAAGTTCACTGTAAACATTTAATAATGTCACAATCAGATATAGAAGCCTTAAGATTTATTATTCATCAGTTAAGAGGCTCATTTAAATGGTCATCCTAGATAATTTAGGTAGTCCATATGGAATCAGCAATTGCATTAAATAAAATGGAGAGTCTAATTTTGATGTAAGTATGGACAGCTTTAATTCTCCTGAAGCATTTAAATTACATCTGCTGCTCTTCTTTTTTCCTGGATAGGATGTTCTGCAGACTTCCTTAACAAATATTTGCCAGTCATGGGAAAATAAAGGCCATTTTGAGCATCTGTGGATTTTACAAAGACTTCATGGAGAAAGCCCTGTGGCTTTAAAAGGTTTTTCTCTAGTATTTAGAGGGGGAAAAAAAGACATTTTTTAGATGTTGCTGTGTGCTCTTATGAGCTGACCTCTTGTATATTTTATTTTTAACTCTGTTTTGTTCCAGAGGGGAAATATAAAACGAAAGGTGTTTTATTGGGGTTTGTTTGTTTTCTTTTTTCTAGGTTTCCAGTTAACAAGCTTTAAAACAGTCCGTAGGTCTGATTCCTTCCGTTCAGTGTAATTGCCTTGGATGAATGAGGCACCAGGTTTAATCAGTTCCTTTTTTGGAGGCAGACTTCGGGCAGTTTTTAAATGCAGCCTTTTTGTCTGTCCTCCTGTGCTCGCAATCTGCAGGAGCAGACATCCTCTGCAGAAGTGATCGGGAGATTACAGATACTCAGGAGGAATGTGCTTCCTGCGCTGTGAATCGCAATTTTGGTTTGGTTTTTTTTTTTTTCCTGCAAAGCCATTACTTGATGATGCTTGTGTTTATTTTTTTAAATCCAACTGTGGCTCTCCATACAAAGAATCTGCATGAATTTGCATACATTATTTGTCTCCTAACCTTTTGAAAGGGCTGCTCTCCAGAACGCACAGCAGCTCTCTGCTGAGGCTGTTTGCTAAGGCTGCTGTTTGCAGTTCCCTGTGATGCTGTTGGGGTTTCCAGTCCCTGTGATGGAGTGAGGCGTCTGTGGGGCTCTGTGGGGTTCTGTGTGGGGTTACGAGCCCTGTGTGGGGTTACTGTCACTGTGTGGGGTTACCATCACTCTTTGGGGTTATCAGCCCCGTTTGGGGTTACCATCACTGTTTGGGGTTACCATTACTGTCTCTTTGGGGTTACCAGCCCTGTTTGGGGTTATCAGCACTGTTTGGGATTATCAGCACAGTGTGGGGTTACCAGCACCCTTTGGGGTTACGAGCCCTGTGTGGGATTACCAGCACTGTCTGTGTGGGGTTACCAGCCCTGTTTGGGGTTGCCATCACTGTTTGGGGTTACCATCACTGTGTGTTTGGGGTTGCCATCAATCTTTGGGGTTACCAGCACTGTCTGTTTGGGGTTAACAGCGCTCTTTGGGGTCATCAGCCCTGTTTGGGGTTACCATCGCTCTTAGGGGTTACCATTACTGTCTGTTTGGGGTTTCCAGCCCTGTTTGGGGTTGTCAGCACAGTGTGGGGCCAGTCCCACCGCTCACAGCTGTGCACAGTCCCTCAGTGCAATTACAGCTACCACAAACTTTGCTCTCCTATATATTAAGGACTCAGGGTAAATTTTGTTTGTTTTCCAAGTGAATAAAATTAGATCCATATCTTGCAGCATCGTGATATTCCTGGAGCTCTTGCTAAGCTGTGTTCCCATGCTGGTCATTGTCCTGTGGGTATGCAGCGCAGGGATGCATTGCCCTAGAACCTTCCTCCACCTTCTGTGCATAGTGCAAATCATGTAAAACAAAGCCTGAGGAGTGCAGGAGGTCTGAGAGCGAACAGCAGCTCCTTGGAATGAATAATCGCAGTTGGCCCCATCATTTATAGGCTGGATGCTGTCGGGCTGATATGGCAAACACATAACAGCAGCAGAAGGAGCTAAATTGGCTCAAGGCTCCTGAATGGGGAGGACTTTCCTGTTACATACCTGAGAGAGGTTCCAAGAATTAAAAACATGCCCTCGTCCAGCCTGGGGATTGCTCTGAGTGGGGCTGGTGGTAATTAATCTTTCCTGTGGTGAGTTGTGTATTTCCCTGCTGTCGGTGTGCCTAAGCTGTCCTGCTGTAAATTACAGTGGTGCAGAGAAAATTAATCATATTGCACTAATGAGCACACCAGAAAACCCTCTGATGATATTCTTGGAGCTTATTCTCCTCTGCAGTGAGAATAAAGAGGTTCCTCTGGTAATTCCTGGTGACGTGGACTGGGAATCTTGGAATTCAGTAGCAAAGCACTGCTGTCCAGACTCCTGGCAGAACGGGAGAGGAAATGCTGAGCCCACACATATTCAGGGGCTGAAAAATGAGAGCACAGGCTCATTATGTTAACGAGAGGGAGAAGCACTCGGCACAGCTGAGAGTGTCAGCAGAGCTCTGTGCTTTGCTCTGAGTTCTGCTCACGCTGCAGTCACACAGCTCAGGGTACCATTCCTGCTTTAAACTAACAGTAAGGGGGAAAATGGGGAAGTATTTTACACTAAGCTTTATTATTCTCCCTTGCAGCCTTGATGATGATGTTCTTTTTGCTGGTCCCACTGATTTTCACCTGAGTTGGGACGAGATAAGAGAATTCAGCCTCCTCAGGCTGTTCAATGTCCTTTCTTTAAACTGTTTTTAAAAAGCACAGTAAAAATATTCCAAAAGAATTTTTGGAGATTTTTCCTTTTGCAAAGTCTCAGTTTCCACATTTCAGAACCTGGAGAAGGTGGCACTGGGATGGAATTCGGCACCAGGTTCAGTTCAGTGCTGGTGTCAGTGAGGAGCTCCTAAGGAATACGAAGCAGGTGCTCTTGGCACTTCCTGCCTGCCAAAAGTCAAACAGCTTCATTTCCAAATGAATATCCTGCCAGCTGAATCATTAGCATTTCAGTCTCTTTTTTAGAAGACAAATGGATGACTTGATTCTGCTTTCCAATACATGACAGAGACCCCAAAAGAAGTAAAGGTTCTAGAAGCAGCTTTTTGGTGCTGGGTGTGTTAAACAGCAAGTCAGGAAACTTCTGCAGCCATATCCAAACTGCTCAGAGCAAAGGTGGACTTTTCACTCGGGGAAACTTTACCTGTGAGTTCTTTGAATTAAAGTCCCTTCGCTTTCTGCATTGTGTTTTGGGACTGTTGTTGACTTGAGCAATTCACCGAAAGCCTGGGCCCTGCAGGCTGAGCTCTCTGCAGGCTGCCCTCCAGAGACTCTTTCTTGATGGATTTTGAGCAGGAGAGGAAAGTTCCTCTGTGCTGTGCATTGGCAGTGCTTCTCTCTGAGCCATTCCTCACCCTCGCTGTGTTTTGTTCACTCCCAGGTCATGAAAGCCCTTCTGGAAGTCGCTGTGTGATTTCAGAGTTCATACGACCCCTGCAGATTTCTGGAGACAAACCAGAACAACTGTCTGTCAAACCTACATTCCTGTCCAAGTCAAGATCTGGTACCCCAAGATGCAGATTTGATTCCGACGTGAGTCTTTCTGAATTTGTTACTGAAAAAGTGATTTAGGGCCGAGTGGCATAGAATAAGTTTTGAAAACTTTGTAGAAGGATATTATTTTCTATTAAATAGCCTGGTTTATATGGGCAGATAGCCACGAGAAAATGATCTTCAGATCAAAGATCTTTACCTCCTCATTTTAAGAAATCCCTTTCTTAACCTTTACAGGAGTAAATAAATTGCACCGGTGTGCACATTTTCTATCTTTGTACTTAGCAATGAATATAAATTCGTTGCTACTGAACATGTGAAAGTTGATAGAATCAAAATGTTTCTAAACGGATCACAAGCCTGAGGATATCCAACAAAATATTAGATTCTTGTACAGTGGGAATTCCATGGGCATATCTGAGGATAATCCACAAGAAATATTTGTGTATATTTGTGTGGCAGCTTTACTGAAAAGTGGAAACCTTCGCTGCTTTTTGAAGAGGGCACAGAAAAAGCAGCTTAGCGAGGAGACTTAGGGAAGCAGAACTAACAGCAAGGAACAGAAGAAGCGCACGTCAAATTTAATTCCCTTTTTCTATTATTTTTGAGTTATCTCTCACTGAGAATGTCAAGCCCTCTTTTGCAGAATTGTACGTTTTGTGCCTTCTAGAGTGTAATTATGTGATACATACTTACATTATGCAAGCTCACAGAAATTAAGCTCCATTCCTTTTTAGAGATATCCAGACCCAAGGGAGAGCGTGTGAATAAAATCTAAAAATGGAGCATAATGCTGGGAAATCTGAAATAAATAAATAAATAAGTGATACTCCGCAAAAAATACATTTGCAACTGCCCTGGTTGTTCCTATTAACAAAGCCTTCTAGAATAACCATGATTGGTTCTGTGCTGGATATGATATCCCTATAGCAAATATTCTGCGATTTCTCGTGGAATATGAGATCCCAGGGTGAAAATCCTGTCAGATGCGCCTGGAGCCCCCAGTGCTGCCTGGGGGAATCCTGTGAGTGTCCTCGTGCTGGAGCTGCGTGTGCAGAGCAGTGTGTGCTGGGCTGAGCCCCCTCCTCGCAGTTCATTGAGGGGAAAAGTCACTTAACTCTGTATTTCTGGGGTGCTCTGGGCAGGGAGCAGTTCAGACCTGAAAGCTGCAGTTCAGTATTCAGTCTGTCTGCATTGTGAAATTTTGGTCAGTTTTTAGACCATTTAGTTTTTCTGATCCCACTATTAACGCAGTATTTCTGCCTTAATTAAAGTTCTCTCAAGCTCAAGCAGAAAGTTGGTCATTTTTTCTGAAATGGCTCACAGAAAACTGTACAATGAGTGGAGGGAAGTTCATCTCTCACTTCAAAATCTCTGCTAGCTCGAAGCATAACAGAAATTACTGTTTCACCAGTGAGAGACGTCGTGCAGAGCTAGAATGGGCAGAGTCTGTGCTGATTCAACACCACAATTAAATCTCCAGGTTTTGCAGACCAGATTTGTAATAGAATAAATGTGTGGCTTTGCAGAATTGAATTAAATGTGATGTTAAATTCAGAAGAAAGTACATTATTTCTTTCAGTTAGTGGAAAGGGCAGAATTCAGCAGATGCTGATGCTATGGATTGGATTGGATTGGGTCGGATTGGCAGGGGGGTATATTTTGGGTGATATTAATTGTTTCCAAGGGTTTGGAAGTTGACACTTGAAACTCAGCCTTTGTTTTAAGTACTCAGTCACTGAACTCTGCCATTCTAAGTAAAATTAATCAGTTGTGTTCCATGTTAAAATTTAAGGTTTTTTCCCTTGATATTGTGTGTTCACTGATTTTTATGACCTGTCAGCAAAACAGTTCATACACCTTTTTCTGAAATCACATTCTCTTTTTTCTCCCCCTGTTTGCAGATGGATAATGATCAGAATTCCAATACCTCAAAGCAGAGATATTCTGGGAAAGTCCATCTTTGCATTGCCCGTTACAGGTAAAACCCCATCTCGTTACAGATGTGGCACACAGCTGGGGTATTCAGCACCAGTTTGGCTCCACTTTTCCATGCACTGAGGGCTGGTGTGGAATTCCTGCCGTGGGCAGCAGATCTTTCTGTGTGCAGAGGCTGCAGAGCTGAGCACGGCCCGGCTCCCTCCCCCTGCATTTCCATCCTTCAGATTGTCCTAAATCAGATCCAATGGGCTCCTCCTGCTTTAGAGAGGATGTCCCAATCTCGTCTTATAAATTACTGCTTCAACCAAGAAAACATTTGAATTCCATCACTGTTTTGCACATTAAAATTTCAGCTATAAAGCACTATCATGATAAAAATTTCAGTGACTAACAATTTCTTTCAGGATGGATGTGGATTTAAGTACTTTATAAGTACTTTTTGTCTCTTGGTAGCTTCTCTTAGATGTAGCTCACTGTTTTTGTCTTCTTTTCCCTTGTCTCTGTAGGAGTTTAATAAACCTGTGTCAAAGGAACATAAAACATAGCAAACAAATTGAATACAGCGGCTGGAAAAGACCCCCACAAATGAGTGTGCTTTAATTCACTTTAGAAAATGAAGGGAATTTTGGCCAGTGTAGTTCAGGAGACCCAAGTGAGCAGTGCCAGTTGTGCAGGACAGGACACGGTTTGGGGGCAGAGCCGCTCGGGGTCAGGGTGTGACACACCGCGGGCACAGAGTGACCCTGAGTGACCCAGGCGTGCCCAGAGGTGTCTGAGGAGGGAAGCACAAACCTGAGAGGGGCAATGGCCCTCCCTGGTGCTGAGCAGCTCTGTGCCTGTGCTCCACAGCTACAACCCTTTCGATGGACCAAACGAAAACCCAGAGGCGGAGCTCCCTCTCACGGCAGGAAAGTACCTCTATGTGTACGGAGATATGGACGAGGATGGCTTCTATGAAGGTATTCTTCTTTTTAATCCCTGAGTTCATGCTAATTCATGCAGATTGGAATCAGCTCGTCTGTCAAACGTGCTCCAAGTTCTTTCCTTCGTCTACTCCTAAATCGGTTGCTAAAATTAGCTTTATCATCGTTGTGTTAATTAAAAGAGTTTCTGCACCAGCAGAGCCGCTCCTTGCAGGCAGAGCTAATGATAAGATATTTTATAGTGTCAGCTTCTCCTGCTGGCAAGATTTAAGTTGACAAAAAGGCTTACTGGCAGTTCTGGTATTTCCCTCACTAAGCCTTTGTGTTCTCAAGCTGGGAATGTTGTTCATGTGCATTTTCACTCACCCCTTGCTCCTTATCCTGTCCCCTCTCGAGGCACTGGCATGGAAAAGGTGTTCTCCTTCACAGATTTTAATGGCTTTTCTCTTTCTCACCAGGAGAACTTCTGGATGGACAAAGAGGACTGGTCCCTTCTAACTTTGTGGATTTTGTTCAAGACAACGAGACGCGGTTATCAAGCACACGGAGCAGCGAACAAGATCAGAATTTTATCAACCGTTCGGGCCCTGCCTTGGAAGGAGATCTCTTGGAGATCAGTCCGCCGAGCCACATAGACTCCAGCGTGATCAGCAACGGCGCAGGGACTCTGGATGTGAACATCGACGAGATTGGGGAAGACATTGTGCCTTATCCTAGAAAAATCACCCTTATCAAACAACTAGCCAAAAGTGTCATTGTGGGCTGGGAGCCGCCGGTCGTGCCCCCCGGCTGGGGAACCGTCAGCAGCTACAACGTGCTGGTGGACAAGGAGATCCGCATGAACATCGCCCTGGGCAGCAGGACCAAGGCGCTCATCGAGAAGCTCAACATCTCCACCTGCACCTACCGCATCTCCATCCAGAGCATCACCAACAAGGGCAACTCGGACGAGCTGCAGTGCACTCTGCTCGTGGGCAAGGACGTCATCGTGGCCCCCTCCAACCTGCGCGTGGACAACATCACCCAGATCTCTGCCGAGCTCTCCTGGCTCCCTACAAACAGTAATTACAGTCATGTCATCTTTCTCAACGAGGAGGAGTTTGACATTGTCAAGGCTGCTAGCTACAAGTACCATTTTTTTAATTTGAAGCCCAACATGGCCTACAAGGTGAAGGTCATGGCAAAGCCCCATCAGATGCCCTGGCAGCTTCCCTTGGAACAACGAGAAAAAAAGGAAGCCTTTGTGGAATTTTCTACATTGCCAGCAGGTTTGATATTTTCCTCCCTAGCCCAAAACTCAGTTAAATTTCCCTGAAAATACTAGATAAAACAGTTTAACCTTCACAGAGTCACTTAGGGGAAGTAAGTGCGTTTTGGTTGTGGAGCTGTAATCACATTGTACAATTTAAATTTATAAAGTCAACAAATTCATTGTGTTTTGGAAAGTCTGAGTTTTTTCCCACCCGGCTTTTACATTAGGAGTGTTGGTAAGTGTTGTCAGTCATTTCCCATTATTTAAGAACATTGAAATAATGTTGAAAATTAGAGCAGAAATAAAGCAGTGAATTTAAAGGAAAATCTCATAATTTTGGGGGTGTGTGGCAGCACCTGAAAAAAATTAAGCTTCTGCGTCTCCTGTTTTGATACTTAAAATTTTTAATTTCAGTGTCAACTCACACATTTACTCTTTTGTCTGGAATCGTTTCTGTGGGATAAGTGGTGGTGCTCCTGTGGAATCTGCTGGGATGGAGCATTTCAAACCTGGGATGTGTCCTGGGGGAGTGGTTTGAACTTATTTCAACTCTGCTGTTCAGGACAGGCTTTTGGAGTGAGGGTTTTTCCAGGCCAAGCACTTTCCGTGCTGCATCTCCCTCTGGGTGTGGAGTGGCTGAGCAATGCATGAGCTGCTCACTGCTCGGGAGATGAAGTGCAGCGAAGCCTCAGCTTTCAGATCCAGGGGCCCAAAATCTCCCAGTGCTGTATTTCACAGAGAGCACTGTACAGAAACTTGTACAGAGCAGAACAGCAGCTGTAGGAGTGGCTGATCGGAGCCACTGGCACAGAGGGAAGGGATTCCCATCTGGAGATGGGTGGGAGTTACCATTGCAGTGTGTGCCGTGCGGTTGGACTCCTCATCTTCATTTGTCAGAGCAATGGAACTGTTAAATGAAAATAGAAGTGCGTTCTCGGGCACTCCGTTCTAAAAATAGAAATAAGTGCAGGATCAGGACCAGTGGGACTGTTGTGGTTTTTTGAGCTAATTTATGTTAAAAAAAATGCACAAGGAGCAAAGCGTAGCAGAATTCTAAAACAAATGTTTATGTTGATGACCAAGACCATCAAAAATCAATGGGAATAATTTCCCCTTTAATGATGGGGGGAAATAGAAACCATGCTGAGCCTCGGGCATTGCAGTTTTAATAACCTCTCTCTGCTGCAGCCTCTGAAGGTCGGGACAGACTCGCTGGGGATTGGTTACGTTTGGGAGAATGAAAAGGAAGGTGACTTCCCTGCAGGAGCAGATTAACGTCATTGCCATTGACAAGATGCTGGGTCAGATCAGATGCATTTTTTCCTGTAAGCTGAGCAGCCTTGCTGGGCAGGGAGTGCTGGCTGTCAGTAAAACAGGATGATCAGGAAAGCTGAAATTCAATCCTGAACCAAAATCTGTCTCAGCCAAGAATAGTATTAGGCCAATTTGCATACTTTCAACTTGCAAGTTAAAAATAATTTCTAGATGCAGGGATGGTATCAGCAGAAATTTCCTGTTGTGCCTGTGCTGTCCTGAACATGAGCATGATTTCATTTCCGTGTCCACTGGAGGATGAAATTCAGTGACAGCAAAGCAGTGAAGTGCCCTGGCAGTTCGCTGGTGATCCTGTGTGATATTTGCAGAGTGTCCTGCAGAGTTAAAACGCTTGCAGGCTTTTTGGTGGATGAGCAGGGTTGGTTGTGCTGAGTTCGTGGGAGCAGCTCTGTGCTCTCCTGGCCGCTCCTGCAGCTGAGCCCTGCTCAGGGTGGGGCTGTTCAATTAACTCTACAGGATGCTTGAAAAATTTATGAACTAATAATCTCTGTGATATTTTTACTTTGGCTTTCTGGCTGAAGTGGAGCTATTTATAGTAGGGTAATGCCTTTTAATTAAGGAGGTATTTGGTGTGCTGCTACACTAACATATTCTAAATGCCTTCAGAGGTTAGTGGGTGTATTTTTTGATTCAGTGTGGAGAAAGGCCCAGCTGTCCTTTCACCAGCGTGCTGCTGTGGGAAATGTTGGAGTTCCAGCTTGCAGCCCCCGTGGCACCTCAGGTCACTGTGCTGCTGAGCTGAGGGTCGAGGGTCACCGTCCCTTCTTCCTTAGGTCCTCCAGCTCCACCTCAAGACGTTGCTGTCCGGGCTGGGTCCACGCCAGGGACCGTCCAGGTGTCCTGGAAGCCCCCGACTCTGACGGCGACGGGGACGTCCCACGGCGCCAGCGTCACAGGTTACGGGGTTTATGCCAAAGGGCAGCGGGTGAGTTCCCTTCCTCTGCTTTGGGGCATTTCACTGACAGGGGAGGCTGTGCCAGCCCTGGGACGTGTGCAGGGCCTGCCTTTGGCTTGGGCGTGACTCGTTCCGTTCCAGGAGCAGATTTGGCCGAAGGGTGGGAGGGTTCAGCCGGCGGTGTCGGAGGTTGGAGCTGCGGCGCTCGCCCTGTGTGGCTCTGTGCAGAGCCTGCCGGGCTGCGGCTCCGAGGGGCTGCGGCAGGGAAGCAGATGGTCTCGGGCTCACGAATGGTTGGTTTGTGCTCCCAGGTGGCAGAGGTGATCTTCCCCACGGCGGAGGGCGCGGCGGTGGAGCTGCTGCGGCTGCGGAGCCTGGACGCCCGCGAAGTGACCGTGCGGACGCTCTCCGCGCAGGGCGAGTCCGTGGACTCTTCTGTTGCTGCCATTCCCTTGGACCTCCTGGTGCCTCCACCCCCTCACCCCAGAACTGCTCCCAAATCTAAGCCATTAGCAAGTGCCGGAGCCCCAGAAACCAAAGAAGAACACTTAGGCCCACATCTAAAAAGGGATGAGTCGTGGGAGCAGACTCGTTCGGTGTCCCCTGTCCACGGACACATGCTGGAGCCACCCACCTTCCACGGCCCGCTCCAGGGGAGGAGGTCTCCGTCCCCCAACAGGATCCTCCCCCAGCCTCAAGGCACCCCTGTCCCCAACACTGTCGCAAAAGCCATGGCGAGAGAAGCTGCGCAGAGAGTGGCAGAGAGCAACAGGGTAAAGGCAAACTTCTTAAGGCTTTTTGGGCTGGTTTTGTTCCTTGTGGCAGCTCCCATCAAAGATTTTTCCATCCTGTGCTTTAAGGATCAATGGTCATTTGTAAACTCTGAAGATCCACAGTTTGAGGAGACGCAGTGTGCTAAAATTCTGGGCTTATGAAGCCCTCCTATGCCTGCTGTCATGGATCCATATGAAATTTTACATTTTTGCCCTTCTCAGGGCTGCATTTTCACAGATGTTTGCAGCTGTTTTTATTCCAGCTCCTGCTGTGGCTGCCAGCAGTGTCCCTGCCGAAGGACACCCCTGGTGTGGCACTGCTGTGACCCACGGCCGCTGCACTGACTCAGAGTGTGAGAGTTAATTTAAATCCCACGTCTGAGCCCCGTGGGTCACTGCAGCTGATGTGGATCCATGCTGACAACAGCTCTGCGTGTGCCACACAAATATGCAATATTTAAATACTCCAGCGCCCTGGGCGTTCCTTTCTCTTCACAAGCTGCTCACAACTGTCTGTTATTTCTTGCAAGCTGAGGTGTCACTTATTTCATACATTTTCTTGGTTCTTCATTTAGCAATCATCAGTTGTGTCAAGGTTTTGGTCTCTCATTGTATCTCCAGAATAACTCAATTAATTGTGACAATTCATGCGTGTATTAACAGCCCCAACTTATTGCCTGTTCCTGTTTTGGGACACATGTGATCCAGTCCGTAAACTGAGCCATCTTTTGAGAGCCTGAATAATTCTGGATCAATAAGGTCTGATAGATACATGTGTGTGCATGTGTATATATCTCCTCCTTCTGTTAATAAAAAAAGAAGGCTGGAATAAATCTAATAGAGGGAGAAAGGGAATTGGTTTCTTTGGCTCTGTGAGGTGAAAGTTGGTTTAAGAACCACATAGGGAAAGAGAGCAGAAATCCTTTTTCTGGTTTGGAAAATCGCTGACATAAAATGTGCTCTGAACCGTGTTTGATTGTATTAGTTTAAGTGATGCTTGAAATGTTTAGTTCAGGAATCTGGACAGAAGTTTATAGATGAATTAATTCTAAATGAAATCAGACTCTGCCAGTGATATTTGTCATGTTTAGTCCCCTGTGGTGCAGACCCTTCGCCCGTGGTGAGTGCTGCAGGAGGAGCTGTGGCTCCTGCCCTGGCCCAGGGCTGTGGGCAGGAATTGCTGCGGCCAAAGGCTCCTCGGAGCACGGGGAGAGCCCAGAGTGTTGTTCTGGGGCTTTTTTTTTGTATTGGGGCTGGAAATGCTGTCGTGGCTCGGTCATGCACTGCCTCTGCCACGGGGAAATGAGTGTCTGTGTTGGCCTCTGAGTGCTGAGGGTTTTGGTGAGTGGTACCGGGAGAAGGAAAGCTGGCAGCCGAGTTACGGTCACACAGAGCCAGGTCATTGTTCATCAGTGAGGCTGATACAGCAGGCAGAAAATTCCTGACAAACTCCCTAGAGGTTCCAGCCAGGGGAAGCTAACAGAGCTTCAAACCATGAGTGCATTTCAGTGTTGTGTGCTTGAGCTTCCACGTTTGCCATTCCTGTCCTGGGTGCAGGAGCAAGGCTGCCTCACAGCTCTGTGGGTTCTGTTGCTTTGTCAGATGGAGAGGAGGAGCATTTTCGGTGAGAGGAGCACCGCCCAGTACGCCAACTCTGATGAGGAGGAGGATGGCTACGACTCCCCCAAGGTCAAGCGAAGGGGAGCGTCGGTGGATGATTTCCTGAAAGGGTCAGAGCTTGGGAAGCAAGTGAGTAGCCCAGTTTAGTTCCTGTGTGAAGGGTTCAGCACCAAACGAGTGTTTCCTGAGGCTCAGCTCTGCCCGGCTCAGCCCTGAGAGCCGTGGCTGTGTCAGTGCCAGCGATGGATCGCGGGCAGGGGACGGTCCTGTCCTGGGGCTGTGGGGATGGAGTGCTTGGCACCAGGAGCCTCTGCTCAGCCTCCCTGCCAGCCCCGGGCACTGCAAACTGAGAATGGGCACTGGGAGCTGAGAATGGGCACTGCAGACAGAGAATGGGCACTGCAAACAAGAGAATTGGCACTGGGAGCTGACATGGAAGGTGTGGCTGCACTGTGGTGTTTGTGTTCTGGGCTCTTTCCCTGTCAGGTGTGACTGTGGCACGTGGAACAGGCTGTGGGGAGAGGGAGAGGGGAAGGATTCCTGTGTGCCATTAAAGAGCCTGGAATCTATAACCTAATGACAGGACACAAACGTGGTGCAGGAGTCGCTCTGAGGAATGGAAAGATGTTGCTAAAGAACTTTGCACAACTGCACAGCTTGTAGCCTGATCCCACTGAAAACACATATTATATAATTTATTACTTTAAAAAAAAAAAAAAATGCAATTTTTCAAGAGAGATGCAAATTCTAGAGAAGAGATTCTTTCTTATGTCTTGTCATAGTTAAAAAAAGTCAGTCAAACGTCTGACCTCATGTGGAAGGGTCCAAGCAATGCCATTCCTTCTTACACCAGTCCTGAGACTTTCTGGGATTTTGGTTCTGTATATTACAGATGTCCAAGCATTTATAAATGTGTAATCATTGCTCCAAATTTCCAGTGTTCCAAGTATGGGGCTTTGGGATTTGATTTGGTTCAATCTTCACCAACTGTGGCTCCCATTTTTAGAATGCACTGTGCCTACAGAATGTGTGTGGGGGTGATTTATTTATTTATTTATTTGCACTGTTCGTGGAGGACCATCACTGGTGAAGAAGTGGCTTTAGTCTCAGATGATCTATGCAGTGATTCTGAAGACATTTATGGGCTTGGCCCTGGGAATGGCTGCCAAAGGCTTCACCCAACAATCTCTTTAGCTCCAGCACAAATAAAAGAGCAGAAATTGTCTCTTGTATTTGGAGGGCAAATCCATCTTCACTTTGGAGAAATTGCTTATTGTAGTTTTCTTCTCATTGCTGGGATTGATTGGTACCAGTGATTACACAGCTCTGGGAACTGATCTGGCACCACAGCAATGATTTCTTCATTGGTATCACTCAGGGAAGAAATGCAGTAATTTCGAGCATTATGGTACCTCTAGAATATTTGATTTTTCAAGTACTTGATTGGAATCTGACAGTCAGATGAGTCTGTTTTGAAATTTGTCCTTGGAAGTACAGTGAGTTTTGTTTGTGATCAGATCTGTTTAAAAGAGGCCACTCCTGTTTAACATTAGCACTTCAGCAGGATATACTTCTCCCTCCTTATCTCCCAACTGATAGAAAAATTACAGAACTCTAAATAATTGGACTTATTTTAAAAGACAACTGTGACTTTAGCCAGTCTATTCCTATAATGTTTAAGAGAATTAAAGCTTCAAATGCCATCGTCTAGCCGTAGCATACAATGGTGGTAATATCCTGCGAGAATTAAATGCTGATCACTTTTAAATGATAATGTGATGTAACAAACAGCTGTGAAGAACAGATGATATGTGAATTATCCTAAGGCTTTTACAGTTTGGTCAGCAAGTCCATTGGTGCATGAAGGACCTCTCTAATGAGGAGAATTTCATCAAGACTAGATCTAGATGTGGTGCTGTGAATGGAGATATCCTTTTTAATATCACCTGGGATTAAGATTGAATTTCTCGAATTATAGCCATGAGTGGGCAAAACAAAATTCCCGCACGGTGTCTCCAGCAGAGCAGAGCCCAAGGCATGTGATGTAACTCCTGTGGGTCCCAGAGTGACATTCCAGCGCAGGAAATGTCCTCAGTGGTGTTAGCCAAGGATTATCAGCTTTAGGGCACTGAGGGCTGCTCTCCTCACCTTGTCACAGCCTCACTACTGCCACGGGGATGAGTACCACACGGAGAGCAGCCGCGGCTCCGACCTGTCCGACATCCTGGAGGAGGACGAGGAGGAGCTCTACTCGGAGATGCAACTGGAGGACAGGAGGAGGGTCAGCCTGACCTCGCACGGCGCGCTCAAGGTGAGTGGGGCTGCCCTCCAGCCCTGCTCCTGCCCCGGAGCACTTCTGTCAGGCAGGGCTGGGTCCTGCAGGCAGTGAAGCTCACGCTGTCCTACAGACCTAGAACTGGGCTGCTTCAACGCATTTATTGCTTTATCTTTTTCATTAATTGGTACCTAAACTTTAATTGACTATTTTCCTTTTGGAATTGTTGAAGTTGCAGTTTCTGTTCCCCATCTGGGGACCTTCCCCATGTCTGTGTGAGGATACACTGCATGTGCTACCCCAAAAATGAGTTGTTTCTGAGCAAGGAGATTTATAAAAACGTCCAAAACAGCTGATGTTTTTCATGTCTGAGTGATTTGTCCATGTATCCAGTGCTAATCCCACCCCTTCCACAGGCTTTGAAGCGTTCCTGTAACAAAAGGAGTTGTTTCAGCTTTGTTTGATCGATGCTTTATCAGAACTCCTGCTCTGATTATTAGGGAATCACCAGAGAGAGTAGCAATACCTTTCAGCAATATTTCCAAAAGGTATTTCCTGCTCTCTCTGGTGATTGCTTTAACACAGGAATATTCATCTTGAAAGACAACTTTATAAACAACTAAAGCATGTGTAGAATACTAAACATACCCAATACTGAATATGTATTTCCTACATTATATTTGTACATGTAAATGGTGTTTGCTTCTTTATGTGTGTGGTAATTACACAAACTGTGTTTTCTTAGAAAACACAAACCCACAGGCCAGCTTTTTTTCCAGTAGACTGTTATTTAACTAAAATCAATACTATTTTCTCATGCATACAAGAATTCGGACCGTTCTTATAGCTGCTTTCATGTGCTATAAATTTATTCTGATACTGTCCAGAATGAGACAGGTACTTTTTCAAAGGAAGAAATGGTCAGTGTTTCTGTTACTGCACTAACATAAAGGTTGAAACTGAGATCCTTCTGCATGCTGCTGCTGTCCTTTCCCCTGGGAAAAAGAATTATCCCATGCCTGTTGTAGTTCTTTTTGCATTAGAAGGTGTATTTTCTTCTTGGATTTCAATCTGTATTGCCAGTATTGATACTGAGAAAGTTCCAGAGCCTTAATTGGGGTAGTGAATAATATTTGACCTGTCAAGGTTTGCAGGCTTCTCGTGGTGTAGCAGTCTGTCGAAACTATGATTGTTCAAACTCACTGATCTTTTTTCCACTTCTCTGGCAGTTTGTCGCAAGTTTCACAAGTGTGATGTACATTTTAAAAACAAACGGAAGCAGGTGAAATAGTCATGAAGTGACTTAGAAAGTTCCCTGTGCCTGAAAGGGGACACGTCCAAGCCCCAGCTAAGTTTAGAACGCTCAGAGAGAGATATTGCTGCAATCTCCGAGATGATCTGTCGTTATTTCCGGGGGCTGTGAGCGCAGAGCTCTCCTGATCTGGGCATTAGCAAAGGAGAGATGATCTCCGTGATGAGGAATCAATAAACCCTGCCAGGCAGAGCCAGCACCTCCTGCACTGTGTTCATTCTCCCCTCTCAGAGTCCAGCACAGCCTCTTAGGATTCTTTGTCAGACCAACCTGTGTTTTGTGGAAATGGAACAGGAAAACTGCAAAATACATCCTGCATGTCCAGAATGTTTATTTTACCCAGGCTGGGGTAGTTTTTACCTGCTGCTGGCCTAAAAAGAGACCTTTACATCCGCCAATAGGCTGATTTTCAAATATTTATGAAGCAGGTACAAGGTTATGATGAGAGATTTGGTGACGGTGCAGAGCAGGTGACATCAGAGATGATCCTGCTTCCCAGGGCTCTGCCCGTGGAAGCCAAGCCTTAAAAACAGCACAAGTTTTCTGGAATTTTAGAAAGGAAACCAGAACTCCTTTAATGGTGTCTGCGGAACAGATTTAAGAGATGCAGAGCAAGAAAGCTCTGAGGGCAGAGCTGCCATTCTCAGGTGTGGGTTCTGGTTACAAAGGACATTCCGTGGCACTTTGGCATGGGGCAAGGAAAGTGCTTTAGTGCCATTGTCATTCACCTGCCGGAACCTCTGTGTGGCTCCCATTGCTCTGTTTCAAATGCATGAGTTTGTTCTCGTTAAGGGCATCACTCAATTGTTTGCACTGACCTCTCACGTTGTTTCTGACATCCAGCAACTTCTTAATCACGTCTTTATTTTTCACAGATTCTCGTTCAAAGCATGACATCCTTTTCACTATATAAGCTGCATGTCTTACGTTTGCCATTGCTCTAAAACTAATTCTGTCTTTATTTTTCTTTTCTTCTCCCTTTTCCCTCCCATTTTATTTTTATCACGCACTATTTGTTCCCTGTCTGGTTTTTAACATTACATAATCTTAAGGAGTACCATAAGAATAAGACCACTGAAGCCACTTTTTTGGAGCAGCCTGACTTTTCACAGCAGACACACCACAGTAAAAGGCTTTTCAGTATTCCCGAAGTAGCCGAAGAGGATGGCGAGTACTCGGAACTGCTGTACAAGCAGGGTTTAGGTATGCCCTATAAAAAGAACCCCAGAATAGCTAGAGACTCCCGAGTGCCCAGGCCCTACAATCAAGAGCAGCACGGCTCGTGGTACCCCGCCAAGCACAGGATGCCAGGCCTGGAGGAGTTCTCGGCGGACGAGAAGGGATGGAGGTACAGCCGCTCGCTGTCGCGGAGCCCCGACAGCGGCCTGGACTGCGGCAGCGAGGAGGAGGAATCGCGGTTCAGTTTCAGGTCCTCGTGGGACGCGGCTCCAGCCTGCAGCTGCTGCGCCGAGCCCGCGCCCTGCGCCTGCCGGAGGAGCGCGCGGCCGCTGCTGGCGCGCAGGAAAACCCTCACCAGGCAGAGCAGCATCGAGGAGGATTTCGGGGACCTGGGGCCCTCCTTCGGGGAGCCCCGGGGCGAGCAGGTCAAGCTCGGTTACGAGAGGAAGTACGAAATGCAGAAGTGCCATAGGACAGAGCGTTTGTCCCACGAAGATGCTCAGGGGGGCTGGAAGAGCGACCCCAAGGCGGCTGACCCTCGGGCAGCTGCTGGCCTTGCCAAGCCGTCCCACAGAGACGCACACGACTCTCTGGTGTGTGAAATACCTTCCTTCTAACATCTGCTTGCCAAATCAGTCTGGTTTCTTTAGTCTCTTTATTTTTTTGTTCTTTATTTTTCTTTTTTTCCCAAATTGATTTTTAAAGTCCATCTTTGGGCCCATTTGCTGCATTTTCCCCCTTTTTTTTTCTTCCCCATTCATTTTTGTTTATTACTCTGCGTTTTCATTTATGGTCCTCTTTTGTGGCATGCTGAAATCAGATTAATTTGCTTTACAATGATTTCCCCACAGAACAAATTACAATAATGGCTGCTTTTATTAAAGGACAACTGAATCTAAATTTTAATTAAGGGTTAGCTGAACTATAATTTTTCCAAAATACTGCTTTTCTTTATTTTGCCCATCTGAATGTTGCTTTAAAAAAAAAAAAGCTGCATTTTTAACTGGACAAATGTTTCATCAGGTTTTTTTTTTTGTTTTTGTTCTTTTTTATTATTGTTGAGGAATTCATTTCATCGTGTTGTTTTTATTCACCTCATTCCCAGAATTTTCAGGATATGCTCTTTATCATGGAACATCTCAAGACAAGAACCAAGATTGTCCCCCAGTGTGACAGTGACCCAGGTTCATGGAGTCACAGCTTCATCATGTTTTCATTTTCTGCCTTGCCGCTGCGCTGTCCCTCCTTTGCCGTCCTTTTTAGACCATCTCTTCTTGCCTTTGAAGTTGCAGACTGCATCTCTGCAGGAGGATGCAGGCAGAGAGCTCCCCAAGGGAGAGCCAGGGCCGTCCCTCGTGCCGAGGATCCTCCGGCGATCTCCTGTGGCATTTCTGTGCCGAGAGGCGTGCGAGAGTCTCCGCGGGTGGGACACGCATCCGTGGGCTCCCCAGGGACCAGAGCGAGCTCTGTACCCTCAGCCTGCAGCAGCCCAGAGGGGAAGCTCCATTCTGATGTGTTCCACGTAGGAGCAGAGATCAGCTGCTGCTCCTCGAGCCTCCCAGCTCGGGCTGGAATGATCCCTGCAAATTGCTCCCATCAGAATTGGTGACCGAGCTGTATTAATGACTGCACCATAGGCTCCGGAGAGCACTAAAATAGCACATTTAGCTCCCCAAATAGCACCATTTCCTGCGAGCGCAGTGAGCAGAGCCAGCTGTGCCGGAGAGGAGTGTCTGCGTCCCCGTGTGCATCTGCCACTGACCCTCGGAGGCTCTGTCATCGAGGGCCGCTCTGGAAGCTCCGTGTGCTCCGAGGAGCTGCCCTGCCTCCCCTGCTGCCATCTGAGGACAATCGTGGCTGGACACAGCGGGGCTGGCCTGGCCAGCACAGCCCCAGCAGCTCCAGCCCGCCTGGGCCGCGCGTCAGGACACTAAAGCGTCTCCCTAGCAGCAACAACAAAGGCAAAAGAATATTCCAAAAATTATTCTTTTCTTTTCTTTTTGTTCCGATGTGTGACTGCTGGTTACAAAACTCCGCCATGAATCAGGGAACCATTTTTTTTCTTTTGCAGGTTTGCCAGGCAACAGTATTCACTTTTCAGCTAACCTTTCAGTTAAAAGCTAAGTTTAGTTGCCTTTAGAGCTTGCGCTTCCAAATGTGATTGACCTGATCAATGTCCAGCCGCGTAACCGTGACGTTGCCATGCGTGGAACTTACAGACCTGTTTTTTCTGTTGTTTTTTTAGCTTTTAGGTAACCCAGCCTCTGCAGGACGGCCTGAAAGGGTGGAGCATGCAGGGCGAAGAGCTCACGGCAGTGCAGTGCCGCAAAGGTCTCGGCCAGTGCTGGTCCCTTCCATTGGTTAGTTGGACAGATTGGTGCATTTCTGTGCTTTGCAGCCTCAGAGCTGGGGAGGAAATCCTTAAAAATGAAACAACAGACACGTGGCTTGAGCCAGGCTACTCTCAGTTTAAATGGGGAGAAATGCAAATGGAAATATCTCCACCTAAATGAATGTACTGGGGCTTCCGAGGGGTTGAATCCGCAGTCATTGACATTTCTGGGAGTCTCTTCATTAAATTTAGTGGCTGTGGGAGCTTTTTGAAGCTTGGTTAAGCTTAGATCATGTCGGATCTTACCTGAGGAGAAAGCTGCTGGCAGGTCACCCTGGGATGAGTGGAGTAAGTGCGGCCACTCAGCCATCCATTCCGCCGAGCATCCTTCCATGCATCAGCCTTCATCTTGCATTCGCTTTCCATTCTCTTGACTACTTTTTGGAATTAGCAGGGAAAACGGAAACTGTTTAATGTAACAAGTTTGTAGCATTTCCATTTATTTACTAGATTTGATATTTCTGGCAGTAATCTCTATTCTGGTTTAATGATGACTTAATATATATGCTGGTGAATTCCAGAAAATCCAAAAAGTAGTGCAGGAAAGATAATGGAATCAAGACACTATGGCCAAATACTCATCCGTTCCAACTTGCACTCTAAACAGCAAATGAGAAACGTTCACACTGAAAATCAGAGCACATGGAAAGCAAATGCAGAAAGAGTTTAGTGAGCTGTTCATGGAAATGGACTCCATGAAGATGTCAGGGTGCTCTGGTCCCTGTCCCTCACCCGGATTTTGATTTGTGAATGCTGTAGGCACCACCCTGAGCAGAAGGGAGCAGTGTCAGGCAGTTCTCACGGACTTGTGTGTGAGTAAGGGATGGAGCAAATGGGATTATCAGAAGGCAAGGCACTGATCATTAAGGAATGCTTCTAGTTTTAAGTATTACATATTTTTCCCTTTCTGTGGACCCACAGTAAAATGCCTGCACTGTGAATGAAAAGCAGAATGCCCTGGGGGGCACAGCTCTGTGGATCTCATCTCTGTTACTGCAGAGAGGCTCTGAGCACACGGAGCTGCAGAGAGTGAGCTGCGCCGTGCTCAGGCTCTGAGCACACAGAGCTGCAGGGAGTGGAATGGCTCAGACTCTCAGCTCACGGGGCTGGGAGAGACTCTGAGCTCAGGTGCTCAGCACACAGGGCTGGGAGAGGCTCAGAGCACACGGAGCTGCAGTGAGTGGAAGAGGCTCAGGATCTCAGCGCACAGAGCTGCAGTGAATGGAGTGGCTCAGGCTCTGAGCACACAGGGCTGGGAGAGGCTGCGCTGTCCCCCCAGGACGATCCTCCCTGCTGGTGATGGAATTTCACTGAGGGAAACAATGTGGAGCAGAGTCAGCTCCAGCGAGGCTCCTGTGCTGCTCCTGGCAGGCGTTTGGTGCTGAACCAAACAGCTTTTGGACGATGCTGGGCCAAATGTTAGATTTTCATGGCCTCTTTCTTTTCCTCTGAAAGTAGCCTTTATTTCACAGGAGTAAAGACTTCTGCTTTATGTTTGGACTACTTAAAGCAAGTTTTGTACCTAAGTTCTTTCTTTTCTATTATCTGCTGAAACATGGGATTTGTTTTAATCATGAGACAGTAGAAAAATTTGTTTCAATGACTCCTTTGAGTTTCTTTTTAATTTTCATTTTAATTAAAGAATAAGGGAAGCGATTGAGTTTACCAGAGCTCACTTTCTGTCAGCAAAGTCAGGACACAGAATGCACTAAGCAATGACCTTGCTGTTTACCAGTTTAATAGCAACATCTTAGAAATCGGATAAATTAATTTCTGATAGGCATTCTGTGCTCAAACAGATGATTAAACAAAAAATCAGAGCTCAGATTTTGTTTCTTTCAATGTAACTTAAAGAATTGCTTTAAGTAATGTGTAATTCATATGTGTCATTAATATAATATAGTATAATATAATATAATATAATATAATATAATATAATATAATATAATATAATATAATATAATATAATATAATATAATATACAATAATAATAGTAATAGTAATAATAATAATCTTTCACACATGCCCTTTGGGGAAGTTCCCTTAGGAATAAATGACAATATTGTCTCATGCTAGTAACGACAAACCCCTGAACATTATGTACAGTATATAACAAAAAAATCTTACTTGCTGTGAAGCTGCTGAAAGGCCTCATGTGTTTTAGAGTTCCAGAGTTCTGACTAAAAGAACACTGATTAAAGCTGCTGAAAGGTAAGCATGCAATGTTTCTCACTTTCAGCATCGTGCTGTAAAACGGCACTTTGAGGAGGACTGAAGCAAATTTAAACACTTGTGTGCATGTGACACGTGTATGACGTGTGTGATGTGTGTATTGTGTGTGTGTGACACATGTGAAACGTGTGACACGTGTGAAACGTGTGTGACATTTGTGTGTGTGTGTGACACTCACATGGACCTCCTGAAAGTTTCTCTCTGGTAAGATCCTTCCAGGCCTGTGCTTTTAACTGAGGTACATTTGGCTGCAGTTTGTACTTTCACCCAACCCCCATTAGGTACATTTGGAGTTGGAGGTAAAAATGGATATTTTTTTAAATTAACCCGAACCAAAACGCCCCTTCCCCCCTTGTTTGCAGTGCCCCAGAGTGGCTGCAGCCCTGCCCGTGGCAGAGCAGAGCAGAGAGGGTCCCATCCTCTGTCTCAGTGCTTTCTGTCCCTCGTGCCCTTCTCCTTTCGGTGCTTTGTGCCTGCCTAAAGCTCCTTGCTGGAATTTTCCCTGCCCCTTTGCTGTTCTGCACTTTTTCCTTGCTCGTGTTCTTTCTTGTGCTCTGGACCCAGAGTCAGTAGATACTCCCTGAAAGCTGTGACCCTCTGGACATTTTTTCTGGTAGTTTAAAAATATCAGATGTTGAATAAAATGCATCTGATGCAGAGGTGAAAGAGGTAAAACAGTAAAAAGCATTTCTCAAAAATGTTCCATATTGGATATTCAAACTATTGCCAAAAATGTGGGTCTTTAATTTGCAAGAGGTGATTATGGTAAAAATTGTATTAACTTGAAAATCTTTTGGGAGAGATTTGATAAAGCTGAACTACATTTTCATCATAATTCGTACCATCACTTTCTCAGTTTATTCATTGTGAAGGATCTTGCAAACTTGGATGGCTGAGTGCTGACTCAGCAGAGAACAGAAGTTTGTGACTCCCAGTGAAGTCAGAGGGACTTTTCAGCCAGCCAAGATATTCTCAAGTGGCTTGTGATTTTGAGGGATTTGTTATTTGGGACTTCCTGTGTCTTGAGACTGTTGTTTTTTTGGGAAGGTGCTGCATATGCTCTTTCCAAACACAATTAAAAGCCTTTTAAAGCCATCAGCCAAAACACTGTCAGCCCTTTTGGCCTTCTTTTCTCATTTGGTTTTCCACAGTCCATCCTTAAGTCTGTTGGTGAATCATGGGCTAAACACATCTCCATGTCATTTGAACAGTCCGAAAGATTCACGAGACAAACCATCCATTCTCATTTTTAATTCCCAATCGATTCCTTCCCCTGCAGTGGGCAGAGTTCGGTGCAGAGTCAGGTGCTGGGATGTTCAGGGTGGTCTTTCCTCAGGAGCTCGTGGCTAAAGGCACTCACAGCTCACCATTTCCCCTGGATTTTGATGCACCTTTTGGTTGTTTTGGGGTGGTGTGGGCACTGCTGGGTGTGTTAAGGATTACCTGTGCTTAAACAGAATCATACTCAGTGCAGTTCCAGCCTTGGAAGGACTGGCACTGCTGAAATACATTCCTTTTTCCCTGTCTGGGAGTTATTGCCGTGTTTTAGTTAAACCCTGGCACCTAAGCCGTGGTTTCCATGTCCCTGTGGGGCAGGAGCAGCTGTGTGCAGAGGAGGATCCACAGCACAGTCAATTCTGCAGTCGTGAGAAAAGCCTCTCAGACTCTTCTTGTGTCACTCTTCACATGCCTCATTAATTCATGGCAAACTCTGGGGAACCCAACAGAAATGGCTTTTGTACCTGAGCTGTGTCAGTGTCAGTCTGGGGTAGGAAACCAGGCCAGCTTTCAGAGCGGATTTTATAGGCTTTTTTAAAGAAACAGCAACTTGCTAATTAATAAAAAACCAAAACCACCGAGCTTTGCAGGACATGCATTGAGGTTTGGGATTTTTTTCACTGAAATGCCAAATGTTTCAAATATTAACTGGGGAAGTTGGATAATGAGGCCAACTTGCATTCCTGAATTGCTCTTTTCTGAATTTGCTTTCACAGATGGCTACGGTGGTCATGACCATCTTTCTCCAGATATTTATGAAGAATCTGAAACAGATCCTGGCACAGAAGATCTTTCTACTCGAATATTTGTTGCACTCTTTGACTACGACCCACTGACAATGTCCCCAAATCCTGATGCTGCAGAAGAGGAGCTGCCATTTAAAGAAGGACAGATCATTAAGGTGAGATCTGGAAACAAAGGAAACAAATGACAATTTTACAAACAAGGTCTCCTTTGTACGCTGTGGAGAAAGGAGCTGAGTGATCAGAATCCAAGGGGTTTTGAGGCTGTAAGTCTCACTGGATCTGCAGCTGAATATCGAGTGCTAATGGCTTAAAAATAATTACAAAATGGGCAGAAATCTGAAAGTTGCTGTAGATGATTAGGGCCAGACTTAATTAAAGATTGAGGTTAAGCCCAAAATTGTGGCTCTGAAGCGCCTGTGTCCATGGGCACAAACCCTGCAGGAAATCTGCTCCAGAAAGGATGTCTGTGCTGTAAAGGAACCACAGCAGAGCTCTGTTGTGCCTTTGCACAAAGCAGAGCTGCTGAATTTCTGAGTGCTGAGCACTCCCAGCTCATCACACTTCACGTGAGGTCGAGTGCCGAGTCAGGAATTTTTCTGTTTGGTTGCAGTTAATAAGGCACAGGAACACCTGGGCAGCGCCAGGGCCGGTGCCAGGCTCTGCCCCTGTTCGCAGCCCTCCCTCCAGCCCAGCGTGCCTGCTCTCCTGCCTGCAGCTGCGAGGCAGATCTGTTCGTTCGCTGCTCGGTTTGAGGAGCAGCAGATATTTCTGTGCGCTCAGCAGAGCGAGCGTTTCCTGCTGCAGCCTCGAGCCCAAGGCTGCGGCGCAGGATGGGCACAGATGAGAGGCACAAGGAGCAGCTGCTGCTCCTCCAAGGGTAATTCAGATTTGAGTGTGATCTGGAGCAGGACCTGAAAAAAACACCCACTCATTTGGACATGGCCCATTCCAGAGAGAAAATTGTAACTTAGGCTATTAAAACACTGACTGCCTTCCATGGTGTTGGGTTGGGTCCTAACACAAATGTCTGTGCCTAACTCACAAGTTTTGTGCTTTAAATACTTCATTTGATATTTTGCTTACCTCACATGGTACATGGTTTATGCCAGAAAAGGAACTTCTTTCAGAGCTTCTTCTCCTTTGCAAGAATGTGCATTTCATTCAGATATTTTTTTTGTACCTTAAATCATGTTTTCTCACAAGACAATAGCAGGGCTTAAGTACCATACATCAAATATATTATGTATTAGATAAGCGTTTTTGATTATAGAAAAGTTGTATGAACCAAAATAATTACAATTTTGTGAATGTTTCATTTTGAATATAGTGCCATAATAATTCCATAAACATCAAGTATACATCTGGCTCAGCACAGGGAGAAACTGATGATTTTAATGCTCTTTTTGTCATTGCTAACAAAAAAGGTCCAAATTCTGCTTATGTGTCTAAAGTCACAATTGAAATAAATGTAACAATTCCAGTTTTATAACCTAAGTCAGGCTAGTCCAAAACCAATATAATTCCACATCTAACTGCAATCATCATCTATGCTTTAGTAACCCTTTGGCCTGCACTAAAATTCCTAAATTCTAAAACCTTTTTGACCAATATTATCGCTCTTTGAATATCAGGTGTATGGGGACAAAGATGCTGATGGGTTTTACCGTGGAGAAACCTGTACGAGAATTGGCCTTATCCCGTGCAATATGGTCTCGGAGATACAAGCAGATGATGAGGAGATGATGGATCAGCTCCTGAAACAAGGTTTCCTTCCTCTGAACACACCAATTGAGAAAATCGGTAAGAGAAAATAGACATTTCCCTGCAGATTGGTGCTGGGTGCTCTTCACTTGGCTGCGTCCACTTCACCTCTGGATTTTATGATGAATCTGAATTTTGCAGTCATTTACTACCCCGGGGAACACATTCTGTATCAGTGTCTGGATGACTTTATACAACTAATATTTAATCTAGGTGATAGCATTTGCTGCAAATGGGGACTTGTAGCTTCACCATCCACTTGTGACTTTCTTTAATGATTTTAAAAAAAAAAAAAAAAGTGTGTTTTCTCACCTGAAAGATTTCTGGGCACGGAAGGTGATCCCTGAGCTCTGGAGTCTGCTGTGCTGAGGTGCACAGTGTGCTGAGGATCCAGCGGCTCAGAATGAAAGAGCCAGACCACTGTTAATTATTATTTATGGAGCATGTGTGGTTCCACACCCTTTATCTGCGTGAATAGCTTTGGTCATCTGAGACTTTATCCCTGTGCCGGAGAAATGCGCACACTGCCCCGGCACTGCTGGGAAGGGCCGTGGGGAAGGGGTGCCCATGGTTTTACTGCCACAATAACTTCGCTGCCTCGCTTCCCTCCCCCTGGGGCAGAGAGGAGCCGGCGGGGCGGGCGGCAGCAGGCGGTGACAACCCGCAGGATGGTGGCCCTGTACGACTATGACCCGAGGGAGAGCTCTCCCAACGTGGATGTGGAGGTAGGGCAGGGCTGGGGGTCCCTGCTGGGTCCCTGCTGGGGATGGGGCTGGGGATCCCTGCTGGGGCTGGGGGTCCCTTCTGGGGGTCCCTGCTGGGGCTGGGGGTCCCTGCTGGGGCTGGGAGACCCTGCTGGGGCTGGGAGACCCTGCTGGGGCTGGGGGTCCCTGCTGGGTCCCTGCTGGGGCTGGGGGTCCCTATTGGGGCTCTGCTGGGGCTGGGGGGTCCCTGCTGGGGCTGGGAGACCCTGCTGGGGCTGGGGGTCCCTGCTGGGGCTGGGGGTCCCTGCTGGGTCCCTGCTGGGGCTCTGCTGCCCACGGAGGGCACGTGTGGAAAAAGCTCCGAGCTGCCATTGTCAGTCAGTGCTTTGGGCAGGTGGGCATGGCAAGCTCATGAGCTCTGTACAAGTCCATTTATGGGTCTCGCTCAAAGAAAATCAAGGAATATCCTCTGTAGGTTTTTTATCGTATGGCTCAACACTTATAAAGTCAGCTATGGCTGTGAATGGATATTGCATGATGTGCAATATATGTGTGTACCTAGGAATATAACCAAAGTCCGTGAGGAAAAAAGCACAGTTAGAAATAGTAGGGAATTTTTATTTTCTGCTTTCCTTTGTACGTTTGCACACAAGAACATGATCATTTTTGAGAAGTGTCTTATCTCATGCCAAGCTGATAGTGCCACATGCTTTCAAGCCTCTGCAACCTCCAAAAATCCTCTCTCCTTCCCACCAGCCTAGGCCAGAGTGATTCATGGGAACAGCGCTCACAGTGTATTGTGTTCTTCTCTTAATCAGTGCATCTGAGCCTAGGTGATTTTATGTCTTGACTATAATTTTATTTTAATAATAGTGTCAGGATGTCTTAAACAGCTGAGCATTAGCCACACCCTCCTTTAACACCAGCTGAGCATTAGCTCCATCCTCATTATGGGCTTGTGTTCCACGTGCCCTCCTGCAGGCTCCATATTTGTGAGCAGCAGCACTAGAGTCACTTTTGACACTTTTGGTGTCACATGGTAAGTCCCTCGGTCCAAATTCGGTGTCATTTCCATTTCTGTCTGTGGGAAGAATGTCAGGGTACACTCACAGCTCTAAAAAACACTGCTTCTCTATGAGCTTCCTCAGTGATCCTTTAAAATGTTCTTTGTTTAGCTTTGTTTTTTTTAATTGCTGAACTGTAGAAAACGTTGGAATTTTTTAAGCATTTAAATTTTTTTTTTTTTAAATCAGCTGCTCTGTGCCCCTTGGCACTGGCACTCAGCACAGAGCAGCCTGAGCCACGTCCCAGCCCTGCGTGTTGTTCCCTCCTCCACAAGGATTGATTTCAGGGCCCTTTGGAGCTCTGTGGTCCCAAGCTTCAGAGTTTGTCCAGGCTGTTCAAGGCCTGAATGTCTCTCTGTTGGTCAGGGGAGCCCTGGGGGTGTCCAGAGCACAGTGGGAGAGGTGCCAGCTTTAGCAAGCTGAGGAAAAAAACCCGAGGTAAAAAAGGGTTTGGCTTTCAAAGATCAATTTGATTTCAGCAATGTCTTAACCTGAAGGAGTGGGGGAAATCTGAATGGATTTACTATGAAGAAAGGAAAGGTTAATCTTTGCCTGACACTCCTGTCCCTGCTCTTCCCTGCAGGCTGAGCTGACGTTCTGCACTGGGGACATCATCACTGTCTTTGGTGAGATCGATGAAGATGGATTTTACTATGTAAGTTGGCTTCTGCTTGGTCACCCCACCTGCTCCACGCTGATGCAGCCTTCCCCTTCACCTTCACCTCCTTCCCCTTCCCCTTCCCCTTTGCCTTCATCTGCACTTTCACCTTCAGCTTCCCCTTCACCTCCACCTGGGGAGGGGCAGGGCGTGCCCAAGTGTGCGAGCTCTCGGGGCCCCCAGATGGGAATTTCCTCTTCCTCGCCAGCTTTGAAATAGGCAGAAATATTCCCTTGCCCATTGGGAAGTGCGGGTGATGGAATTGTCTCCTTGCAGGGTGAGCTGAACGGACAGAAGGGGCTGGTTCCTTCCAACTTCCTTGAAGAAGTGCCTGACGATGTTGAAGTCTTTCTCTCCGACGCACCCTCGCGCTACGTCCATGACACACCGATGCGGTCGAAAGCAAAAAGGGTAAGCAACCGACTAAGAAAATCTTAAATGTTCATTTTCCATTTCATTCCGTCTCATCTATAATTCAGACATTACTTTTGACATTACTTTTAAATTCATTTGCCCATTTAAAATTATCTTTCAAATATATCAAATAAAACATGAGGAAAAATGACTTTAGCCTTCGCTAGCTCGTTACATTTGTAAATGGAGAAACGAAATTGACTGTTTCATTGCAGTCATTACAGTACCTTCCATTATAATCTGAATTTGAACAGCTCTTTCCTGGTGATAGTTATTTCCCAAAGCTTCTAAACTGCTCTTACTAAAAAAGTTCTTGTGCACAAAAGACTGGTACCAGTGTTCCTCTAAATACAAACTGTAACTGCAGCTGATGGACTGACAGTGGTCATCTTTTAATCCTTACAACTTCCAACTGGCGATAGTTAATTGCTCAGAGACCTCTCTTTTATGAAAGAATTAATCATGTTTAGAGTATCTCATTTTTGGTTTTGTTTCATCACTGCAATACTTTTATATATTATATATTTTATATATATTTTTATTTCTTTGCTCATCTGCTTGGAAACAGAAGAAGAGTGTTCATTTCACACCTTAATAAGGCAATGTAGCCTTCACGTAAGTGAGCAACTGAAGATACCAATAGAGATCTCAATTAAAGCTACCTGGCTATCTAATGCAAGTCTTGAAACTTAATTGTGGGGGAAAAGAAAAGAAATATGTCTCCAAAACTCTTGGCCACAGAAGAACAGGCTGTATGCCTTTATCCAGTCAAGTCGAATCCTTTCTTAGGAGACAAATCCTTTAAACCAGGAATCCTTAGAGTCAATTAGACCTCACTTTATGAAGGTCAGCGTTTGGAACATATTTCTTCCCGAGCTCAATGTTTATGTTTACATAGAAAGGAGAGTTTGATGTCTAACTACCCTACAAACAAAGCTGCATATTGCATTGTTAGCCAAGCTGGGATGTAAAAATTCCAAGCTCCTGTGTCAAGAGAAAAGCACAACAGCTCCAACCCTTCCAGAAATTGCAGTGAAGCGTACGCTGATACGGACGGTAGTTTACAAGGGTATAGTTGGTTCTGAAACTCATTACACTCAAATATAGCTACTTAAATTGCCTGCCTTAAAATGTGTTTTCCACAATCGATTATACCCCAGTTTGCCTAAGACCAACTATTCAACACTTCTGAAAAAAATCCCTTCCTATGGCAGAATTTACTCGGATTTTTCCTAGCGAGTGTACATTTGCAATATTAGCAACTGTTTGGTTTACCAATGCAATAAAAGTCTCGACCTGAAACATGCAGCTCAATGAATGAATGCATTAGACTCAATATCTGGTATCTTCAGGTGTACGTTGGGGTGCTTTACCAAGTTGTTTTGTTTTGGTTTGGTTTTGTTTTTTTCATTAGAATTAGACCTTGATTTAAAATCAAAGTAGGCTTGAAGCCCCTTTGCTTAACTCACTGTTGCACAACAAATTGCTGATGTTTTAACTTGAACTACAAGCTAGCAGGGCTCCCTACAGCATGGATTCTACTATGAAAATATCATCTTAATTGATAGTAACCATTTTGCCAGCTGGGCACTGTAGTTAGGATAGGCTGAGTATAAGTAATTTTAGCATTTTCATCCAAGTGCTTCTGATGACTGAAAAAAAATAGCTGTTCAAAATATTTAGGAATGCTGTCATCTAACAACCTCATAGCTGCAGCATACACATCAAGCAGTCAGGGTCTTTAAGCTTTCTTTGATTGCAATTAAGGTTCATTTTAGCTTTTTCTTTTTCCTTTTTTTTTTTTTTTAAGCCAGTGTGCCATCTTCTCTAATCTGTACATAAAGTTTGCTAGCCAATTTTAAAGAAAAGGCATTTAAAGGACATTAAAAAGTAAGTGATCATGTAGCATTTTAAGTAATTTCTTCTGGAAAGAGTTTGGCTTCTGTAGATTGCTAATGTGTAGTAATGAACACATTTATTTTTCTTAAATCTATAGCTAAAAGTATCCCTCTCCATTTTAGTACTACCAGAGTACTGAAATGCAAAACCAAAGCCAGTTTTGTGGCTTTTTTGGCCAGAATTCTGGCAAAGCAAGTGTATCCAACTTCTCCTTAAAAAAGGTACAACCAAAACAGGGCTTTATTGGTGGGTTTTCTATTGTCTATAATTTTTTTCTCTAAATTGGTGTATTTTCCATAAGCCCACGCAGTGTTTTAAGCCAGAGAGAAGAATGAAACCAGCCCTTTTGCTTAAGTGGGTAATGGGACAAGTGATGTTACCAACTTTCTTGCTGATAATGGCTTTGAAGCTTTCAAACATTCAATAAATTATAACAATGTACCTAATAGGTTCCTCCTGAGAATACAGGTACATCCCGGAGAGCACCATCCCCCACAGTTCATCTCCATTCTGGGTCACCTCCGTCACCTATGATGGGTTCTGGTAGTCCCGGGAGAGGCAGGGATATGTCCTCGAAAAAGAAAAAGGGGCTGCTTTCCAAAGGCAAGAAACTGCTGAAAAAGCTTGGTGCAGTGAAATGAGTCATGTGCTCCTGGACAACTTGTAAAGCTTCCAGTCTGTGTATTTTTTTTTTTTTTTTAAAGTCAAAACTAGGGCTTTCATGACTATGCAGTACTTTACCAGACCTTTGCATTTTTAACTCTGACATCAATAGAATCATGTGAATTGCTTAATCAAAACAGCAAGAAAAAAAGGAAGCGGATTTGTTGTTGCAAAAACTTTTTTTTAGAAAATAAAAAAAAATTGTTGTGGGATTAAGACCAGAAGAACATGGTTTTATTTGAAGTCAACTCAACACCTGCAACTCCATTGGAAAAATCTCAGCCTTTAGTCTCATTTAATGATGAGTGGGGGGGAGAAAACTCTCTTCACAGATTCCTAGTTCAGAGAGATCACCCCACTGTGTCTAACCATTATCATTAACAAAAATGGTCTTGAAACTCCTAGTTTAATCAGCCTTGATGTTTTGCCTTATTAATGCACAATGATTTGTACTGTCTAATAAATATGCAGCGTATACTTTGTATGTACTGTGTATTTGGCTGTCTCCATCTCCCCTCCACCACGGTGATTTCAGCTCAGTCCGATGTTTCTGACTCCATTCGATGTCTGATGTAACTCCTGGGAGTTTGGAAGTGCTGTGCTAAACGCTTACCTTTTAGTTTCTGCTTCCCCTCACCCCCAAAACAAAACCTTGTGTTGCTTTGTCAACATTCTCACTCCACTGAAATCAGACACAGTTATTCAGAACCTCACCCAGTTCCAACCACACAACCTCCAGCTCTGGGGTTCGTGGTTCACTCTTCTAAGCTACTGGGAAAAAATACTCCACACCAAAACCCCTTTACTCCCTGTTCGTTTTTTTTCTGTGGAGGTACAGTCCTAAGTTCAAAGGCATTTTCATATTGCTGATGTCAGATTCAAGCTAAAGTATGTCTAAAGTAAAAGGACAAACTGTTGCAGACACAGCCACAGCCAGTAACGAGGCTGCACCAGGCTCTAATCAAATCTCAATATTGGCATATCAAGAAAAACAACCTTACACACTGATGGCAGTCATTGGCTGTTACTATTTTGTAATTCTTGTCCATTTGTAAATTGTTTTTACTGTTTATACATACTTTTCAGACTGCCTTTCTTTTTGTAATTTATGGAAGGTTTATAAATGAATGATCAAAGCTTCCCCATTGTGTCTTCAGATAACAATGTAAATTACTGTAAAATATTGTGTGCTAGATTATAACATTTAATTAAAGAAAATAACTGGCCGACATTTGTGGTAAAGTACTGTGTGGGTGTGTGCATGTGTACAATCGTTGTGTATTATATTTTATATAAATAAATAATTTGATATTTTGTAGAGTGCAGTATGTTTCATAAATCCACTGTAGGAGCTGCTGGCTTGTGTCAGCCTTTTTTCAGAACTGTCAGTGGCTGCTGAAGTTTACTGTAGGACAAAGAAAGGCTCATCTACGTGCAAGACTGCAGGAGCAGCTCAGAGATAAAAAATTGTTCCGAAGTTACTCCAGCAATGTCCCCTCTGTGCCCAAAGACCAGCAGGGAAGTACAAAAATACATTTAACAGGCACAAAGGAGCAAGGATTACAGCAACAACTTTATTGAAATCTCACAAAGAAAGGCAACAAGGTTCACAACGAGTTGCTTAAGAAAACCAGCACTAATCCGAAGTTCTCCGTGGGCAGTAGTTTGACTCAACCTCCATCCCCACACCTGCTCCTGTTTTACAAACTGGGCTGCAGAACAGTTACCAATGAAAACCTCAGACAAGAATAACAAACCAGGGCTGCTTCCCATTGCTTGGAACTACTAAACCAAAAAACCCCAAGCGATCAGTGCATTGACAGTCCTAGAAGGAAATTGTTTTTGGCATCACCTGCAGCCATAAAACAAAGCCTTGATAACCAACAACATCTGATCGCCTCCTTTTAAGGTATGAAACAGATCAGGAAACAAAATTCTGCCCTCATTTTAACAGCCAAGAAAAACAAGGAATCAACAATATTGAAGCATTTTGAAAATCAGAAGGGTAATGTGCTAGCTGGAAAAATTTGGATTTTGGTCTGCATAACTCTCTTTCATTCGAGAAGTAATTCTGTGTAAGACTTCCCAAAATGTAAATAAGAACAACCAATACACTTCTGTGAAGAATCACAGAAAAACTTCAGTAAATAAGTATCAAAAAACCCATAAAAATTTGCATAGTTACTCTAGCAAGCAGACACCTGTTAAAAATGCAGATCAGCCATCTCAAGCTTTTTCCTGGTACATTGAAAATAAGTTCCACAACTGCACATATCCCGTGCACATCTCTTATGAAAAACCAAAACTAAACCAAAAGCCCAGACAATTCTACATTCCCTAGAGAGGAACTACACTATTCAGTTTGGCTGGTAACTCAAAGATAGTACAGTCTGTCTGAAAGCATCAGATTTGGTTCTCTGTGAATACTCTGACCGACAAGGAAAGCCAATTTATGAGCATATTGGCAAGGAGCAGGTACTCTGATAATACCCTGCAGAAAGGGGAAAAAAGAAAAAAAAGGCAATTATTTTCAAGTAATTCAAATAAGCAAGCAATCACTGTAACAAAGACCCCTGGAATTCCAAAGTCTGCATACATGTAAAATTTGTATTCCCTGTTGTTTATGCTGATTTGTGAAAATGACTTTACATACACCCAAGACAACAGAAAAACACATGTGAAAAAACCCCAAACTGCCCAACTGCAGTCCCCTCCTCACACCTCTTGCACAGGTTTACACTCAGTGCTGGGCCAGGCAGAGGTGGGACATGGGTTCAGTCATGCGTGGTATTTATGACTGCAGAACTGACAGCTGAAGCACACCTCAGGCATGAGCTGACCGTGTGCTGACCTTGGTGTGCAACAAAGGCCTCGAGGGAAATGCAGGAACACTGTTCCACCTCCACATAAGGGAGTAAGTATTTCTGCAGGTAAGAAATTATTTCAGTTTTGCTTTTGACACAGAAATTGGGAACAATACTTGAAACAACAAGTATTTGCTAGTGAGAATAAAGATTGCTGTAATCTTCAGAGAGATCAGGTAATTATAAACCACCTAGCTCTCAAACCACTCTACATCCCGAGGCATCCCTGCAGGCTTTTTGGAGCAGCATGGGTGTTCTAAGGACACCTGTTCTGCCTCTCTGCAGGCTGTAAGGGCACAGAGAGGCACAGTCCTTGCCAGAGGAAACACTCACCGACCAGTTGTAGTACATGTGGCAGAGTTTGTAGGTCAGGCGCTGCACATGGTCTGGTTTCAGCTGGCTCGTGTCATAAATGACATTGTAATGAGTCGGTGCCACACAGCCATTCTTCACTGTCTGGCTCACAATGAAGAAATCATACCTGGGAGAGGAAAACCAAACCCCAAATCTGTTACAGAAAGGGCTGGAGACACCTGGAGGAACATGAATAATCTTACATGGAACAGGTCTTGCGATAACAATCTTCAATTGTTATATCCAGTTTTCCTCCTGATAACCACCCTGCACATGAACTTGGCTTATATTCCTCATTTCCTCCCGTCCCCTGAGCCACAGAAGTGTGGAAAGCATTTTTCTACTTGATCCCATAGGCCATGAAATAGTGGATATATTTCCCTTACGATCAGGCTGCAGGCAGAAGCAGTGAGGGTTCCCTCTGCAATGACTTACCACTCTGGTCTGGTGACCACCGTGTCCACAACAGTCCCCGGGGGTGGGTTCTTCAGTCCTCCACCAACCTCAGCAAAGAACCTGGCACCCACGCGTTTCTTCACCACAATCACGGTAAGTCTTGGACTAAAAGAAAGGAAAAAATAACAATATTCTCCTGGAAAACTGCACTAAGAGTACTTCAGGAGCAGATTTGCTGGAGTTCTGGGGCATTAATGTCACATACAAGTCTTTATTGATTCAGATTAAATAAGACATTGTTCATAACTTGAGATTTTTAGTTGAGGTGCAGCTCTCATACTATTTTCACCGATCCAACTTTCCTACCTTTATTGAGAAGTAGAACATGGACCAAAAAGGGATCTTCTAAATACAGATTGGATTCCTACTCTCTACCCCATTGTCTCCTATAGAAAGCACTGTGTCTTAACAGTATTTTTAGTAAAGCCATTAGCAGAAGCTAAACACAAAAACTGAGCACTTCAATTGCTCTGCTTGCCTGCAGTATAAGGAAATATTTTTGTTTTTCAGAGCATATTAAGTCATTGTAGTTGATAAGTTTGAAAGCAGAATGTTGAAAACATAAGTGACTGGACAACTTCCTTTATGAAGTGGAAAGAAAAAAAGATGGACTTATCAGACACAGTCAGGTAACGCTACAATCAATCAGCTGGAGAAAAGTAAATTACCGCATCCATCAAGAGTGCCCAAAGAGTTTATGTGCGTAGATGTGAACTGTAGTCATGTGGTGCCTGTACTAAGAATTTTCCTATTATATCTGAAATCATGTAAACAATCATCAGAAGAGCAGTTCTTTGAGCTCAGGTGAAAATCAGTAAGGACGGAAAGACAACGGTCTTCATCCATAGCCTCATTTGGTATCAGTGTTGATTTCTCTAGCAGTATAAAGAGGATTGGTAGAAACAGATATTTACCTGTAGTCAGTACCAAAACTCTTCAAGCAATCCAGGAATTGAGGCACTTCATAATTAACCAAAGTATTGAGTTGTCCATCTCCAACACCATCACGATACACAAAAATACGAGAGGGCAAACACTTATTCCACTTGGACCAGTGTTTCAGAGCAGCTTAAGAAGAAAAAAAAAAAAAGAGTAAAAGCCACTAGTTGTAATGACAATTCATTCCAAAACAAAATTAGACTTTTATTCCTAGGAAAACAGCAGTAAGCTGGAAAACTAAGGTCCTCAATCTTTCAGTAATGTGGAACGGGTCAGCATCGTGCTGCACAAACCCTGCCTGCAACAAGAACTCTGTGCACCCACACCAACAGAAGGGACCCAAGGAGACACCTGCTCCACAGGCCTCTCCCACAGCAGGAGCTGCCCTCCTTGGAATCAGACTTCTTAAAGCATTCTTGGAAGCGCACTGCTAAGCAGTTTTTAATTATTGCAAAGAACATGGGAATCAATGAACGATTTGCACAAAATGCTATTAATTTTCAGCAGTATTTATAACTGAATGTTTAATCTGTTGTTATCCTAGCGCAGGTTGGTAATGCCTCCCCTCAAGGCAGCAGGGGAGGTGTTTTGAGGAAGCTGAATTGTCAGTTCTTAGATCTGAGTCCACAAGAGCAGAACTCCTTCCCTTACTTTGCAAGCAGGCTTTGATTCCATCCACAAGTTCTTGCCCACGAGTTTGAACCACGCAGCGGGAGAACCACCTGTGAAGAAAATAAAGGGACCTTCAGAGCATTTCCCAGGCTTACTGCAATGACGTTACTTTTAAAATGCCCACGACCACTTGGTCTTGATGGGTGTTGTGGGTCAGTGCAGCCAAGGAAGTGCTGGGGCTCCATAAGAATATTCCCCCCATGGAAAAAGAGCCTTAGCATGACTTAAAATTCCTCCCAACCAAAAAAAGCCTTTCACACAAGTCAACTCAAAAGGGGAAAGAACTTGTCACCCTGATGCCCTCTATTCATCCCAGCCCTTGCTCCATTGGACTCCCCTCCCAAGCAATGTAGGAAAAGGCTACTCCTTCAAGGGATGCAGTGGAAGAAATTCACAATACATTTCTTATTAACAATTACAGCAAACCAATTTGGAATTTTCCTGATGGACCACCATATTCAAGCTACTTTTCAGTCAAAGGAAAGGTTGTTTTCTTACTGCTTTTGTGGTTTTTTTTCCTTTGGCATGCTGATCTTACCGTGTCACTGTTTGATTCAGGCTGGCGACAAACCCTGCAATGGACTGCCTTCCAGAGACAGTGTCATGGTAACAGTCAATGCCCACAATCATCACCTGCTTCAGCTGCAAAGCAATCACAGCACGATCAGTGCACGGAGATGTGCTACAGGGAACAAGAGCAGGACAAGCTGCAGGGTTTCAGGACTCTTAAATAAACCACAGCACTGAATTCCTGGGTTAAATGTCTCCCTATGTTTTATTTAAATTTAAATTCATGCCTCTTCTCACAGACACAAAACAAACTACGCAAAGAACACTCAATTTTCTTTCTTGGGGGAAAAAGGCTTGCTTTTTAAATAATGCCTAATAAAAATGAGTTACCATTTAGTTACCATTTATAAAAAAATACTTACTGGGATCTCAACACTCCAGAGTTCTCCACCCATTTTACAGTTCATTTGTAAGGCAATTTTTGTTGCCACAGTCATTATTGTCTGTGGTTTGCTCAAAGTGCGAGCAAGCACGCACTGACTGGGGATGGGACAGTCCGTACACAGGTATTTCTTGATGGCATCATATTTATCCTTTCTGGAGCTAGACAAAATACAAACTACCTTTGAAGAAAAAAGAAATCTTTGTAAGAAGCTGCATTCTCAGATTTATACAGCACTTAAGAGTTCTTTAAGAAAAACTTCTTATGCTCAAGAGAAATATTCAGATATTCCCAGTGAAAGAAATAACTGCAAAGTTTCAGTGTCTAGTTCAGAACCAAAGGCTCTTATCCAGAAGGATACCCATGGTTAGTCCGAGGTGTGCACAGGAGGATGAGCAGGTATGTAGTGGATTCTCAGGAGCCCAGAGTTGTGTTTCTGAGAGCAAATCCCACTAAACACCAATTACAGGGATTAACATGAGTTGAAATTATGGATTCAAATACATACTATGTTTGTGTCAGGGGTAACCCTTTGCTGTAAAACCTTTAAATAAGCTTCTGTTCTATCATCTACTTCAATCCTGAAAAGAAAGAGAGAAAATACTTACAGAAAAAAAAAACCAAACAGCTACTGAAACTTCAGCAAAAGCATAAAAGCTCACTATGCATCAACGGTGTATGAAATGTTGCATTTATAGCTATTAACAAACATACAATATTTACATATTTTGAAGATTCAAAGGAATCACCTCCAACTTAGGCTCCAAAACACAATAAAATTCAAAGTTAAAGGCAAGCACAGGTACTCAAGGGGGGATATTTGCAATGAGAACAGATCAGAATACCTCCTAAGTCAGCAAGAAAATATTCCTAAGAGAAGGGCTCACTCAATGTCTAATACTTCTTAGTTCTGGTATGTGAAAAGCTCTCAGAAATAAAAGTATGAGTAAGAAAAGTCAGCCACAAGAGAAAACTGAGCAATTTGCACACCTAAAGCAACTTCGTTTCATCAAAAATCTCACAGAAGGCGGTTGTGTGACACACTACACCCTCTCCTCACCGAAAAGCCTAAACATTCAACAGAATGATTTAGCGTGAGCTTTCTGCAGACACTCACATGTTTGGCCTGTTCATCCTGATGCCCATGGACGGGGTGACCTTGAGGAGGCTCTGCAGGAGGGTGTTGGCCACGTCGTAGTTGCGGCGGCTGTAGACCAGCAGCCAGCTGTCCACGGGCACAGCGCGGATCAGGGGCACGCCCCTCGTCTCCTTGGTCCAGTCCGCAAACTGAGGGTTGTAATCGAACTGCACCACGGCACAGAGAGCACGTCAACAGCTGCACACAGCTGCAGACAACCGCACACAGCTGCACACAACCTGCACAGAACTGCACACAGCTGCAGACAACTGCACACAGCTGCACACAACCGCACACAGCTGCACACAACCTGCACAGAACTGCACACAGCTGCAGACAACTGCACACAGCTGCAGACAACCTGCACAGAACTGCACACAGCTGCATACAACTGCACACAGCTGCAGACAACCTGCACACAGCTGCACACAGCTGCAGACAACTGCACACAGCTGCACACAACCGCACACAGCTGCAGACAACCTGCACAGAACTGCACACAGCTGCAGACAACTGCACACAGCTGCAGACAACCTGCACAGAACTGCACACAGCTGCAGACAACTGCACACAGCTGCAGACAACCTGCACAGAACTGCACACAGCTGCAGACAACTGCACACAGCCGCACGCAGCCGCGCGCAACCTGCACCACACCATTCCCTGACACGTCACAAGAGGCTCTAACACTCCTGCCTACACACAGGACTTCATTTATCTGCTCCTTTACTGCTGTTGTCAGGAATTTAAAATAAGCCTTAGCTAGCCCTATAAAGAAATTATACTCTTGAAATGCTTCATTCCTAATTGCCCAAACATACTTAGGATTTTTAGCCATTAAGTTGTTACTATTTGCTGCACAGATTCTGTGCTATAAAGACATAGCTTTTGATCTATTTATTGTTATCCCATTTTAATTTTTAATAAGGTAACTGCTTGAAAGAAAGGAAAGTATTATTATAAAGAAGACAGCAGATCTTTTCAATAGCAGGAATTAGAAAGGCTTTACCAAATACGATGTCTTGATCTGTGTAGCTGTGCAAAATGCCCTTTTCCACCTAGCAGCCATCCAAAACAAGAATCTCCAGTATGGAGCAAATATATCATAAGCTCTGACTTAATTCAAATCTATATTATTCACACTCGTCCATCCTACCCGTGAGTGAACATACACTGTCTGAGTGAACACCCACTGATCTGAAGTCATTAGTGGCTTTTCATCTGAAAGCCTTGGTATCTTATTAATAAATGAAAACTACCTAGAAACATCTCTAGCCTCCTAGTCTGTGTATCTGGACAGAAGGAAAGAAGGCAGACACTGTTGTAATGGGGTGCCTTCAAGGGTTTCTAACTAGAACTTGGGAACAATTTAAGAAGTTTGCAAGTCTCCTGCTTGGACAAAGATTTGTGTGTAATGTTATCACTCTTTATCCTTCACTTACAAACCAAAAAGTACTATTTCCTTCCTTAAGAACTTGTTTCATCAGTGAGACATCTAGAAGATTTTAGAAGTTGATTTTTATTTACCATGTTTCCTGATTGGAATATCTTTTCTCCTTGAACAACTCTTCCTGTAAAGGACACTGATTTATAATCAAAGCTTAAACCCCAGTTTTGGAGTTCCTTCTGAACATTGTCATCTCTGTTGAAAAACAAGATTTAAATTAAAAACATAAGAAATTTGTTTTTGCTAACTTTTTTTTTTTAAACCAGTTGAGATTTCAAAAGTTTTGCTGCAAGAATTTTGTTATAGAAATTTTTCATGAGACAGAAACAGAGAGGATGTTAAGGTGCCATACTTTTGGATGTAGGTCAGAAGCCTCCCAATCTCCCGCTGCCTTTGTTCAGGTGGCAGCCGTGTGTGAATGGCCAAGTCTTTCATCATATTGAAATCACTGCGCATCTTGTCAGTTAATCCTGTGAACAGCAAAGCCTTTTCTGAGTCAAAATTAAGACTAAGGACTATGAAAATTAAACTTGCAGATCTTGCAGATTAATGATGCATGCCCTGCAGACACAGGAAGTGGTGGCAGTAGTAATCAAACTTCTCAGTTGCTTCCTGTACATACATTCCCACTGGCATAGAAAAAAAATTCTGGATTTTTGCACTTGAGAGGAAACCACACAAGGCATTGCAGCTCTTCATTTACATTTTCAAGTCAAAACAAAACAGTGCTGAGATGGACAGGTTCTGCTAGTGCTAGGTGGGTATCTCAGAGTAAAGATACATTAATATGTATCTTACAAAATTATAAATTTCTAGTAAATTTGTCTTTTTCAACAGAAGTTCTATCCCCAGAACTCTCTACAAGCTATCAGTGTGCCAATGTCGAACACCGTACCTAAATATTATGCAACATCAAACCCCCTTGAACCTTCCAGTCCCATTTAAATAACTATTCTTTTAGCTACAAGAAGTGTTCCTGAACTCACATTTACACAAACAAAACAATTCTCCTGAACTTGGCAAAAGGCCGCTGTCAGAATCCCCATTTCAGTAGGAATTATGGTGTGACATGCTTTGATATGGAAAAACACTACAGTACCTGTTAGGGAGCACAGCTCTGGAATCAGAGCCACCGATCCTTGTATGTTCCCTCTCTTCTGCTTCATCTGACTGATCAAGACAGGCTGCATCCAATCACTAATTTCTATGTTGTATTGCTGTGTTAGAAATACAGACTGCATGTTAGTTTACTCATAACAAACATGCAGTTTTCTGAATAATAATGCTCACTTTAGAATAGTGCTTCCCCGCTTGGCCTTTTCTCACAAAACCAGTTCCTCCCAGTTAAATGTGCTATTTGATAAAGATTACTAGTTGCTTTTGGTTTTGTTTGCTTTAGGAAAAATACTCATTCTGTCTGTGGGTGCCATCAAGCTATTGGCTTGTAAGAGACAACAGAAACAACGCTCGTGCCTCGCTTCAGGCAGTACCATCTGGAGTACCTAACTCAGTATTAGGATGCTCCTTCCAGCTCAGGAATGGACAAAGTTCCTGCCCTATAGAGAAATTTAATTCAAGAAATCACAAGAATCAAACAAGACTCCCAAGTGAAGTTTCTGAAATGTAACCTTCCCATAACCTTTCCCTGCATCTGGCAAGAGCTGGCCTTGTCTAGCAGTCACTAATTTAGTACAGAAAAAATCCCAAAACAAAGCCACAGAAAGGCAACACAAGTTGACAGTCAACAAACCTACTTCATAGTTTAACCTTTTCTTGAAGGGAGCCACATCTCAGAAAGCATTGCATTTAAAATAAAAAAAACTGAGATAACAGGAAAGGCAAAAAGGCAGAGAAATTTTATAATTTATGAACTCCATCCTGAACTAGAATACGTAACACAAATTTTGCTTTTCGTTTATTAAGTTTCATCCAGTTTCAGCTGAAACTGATACAGAAAGATTTGGCAATTACAGCATTAGGTCTCAATGGTTAAGCTATGACAGATGTATTCAATTCCAGATGGGCTCTGGCTTTCCTAACCCCAGATCTGCAGCTGTGACAGTGTATCTGTGTTCCTCCCAGATCACCTGTGCCTGCTTCCACCTTCCACATGCTTCCTGAGCTTTCCCCAGAGCTCCTTGCTCACCCCTGCAGCCCTTCTGGCCTTTCTCCCTGACCGATACTCACTGGGATGGATTACTGCCACCAACTCATGCTGAGCAGCTTAGTTACTGATCTCAGATTATGCAGTATCCTTTAAACTAAATTCTGTTCAAAAATATGAATTACAAATCCATGCATCGCAAGAAAACCTGAAACAACGACTGGACATCCCAAGTTAAAGCATAAATCACACAGTGAAGTTTTCATACCTTTTTGTAGTACTCCACAAAGCTAATCTCAGAACCATCTGATTTTCTAAAGGTGCCCTTTGGATTGTTATCCCAGTCGATGTCATCAATTCTGTATGTTCTGTTATTGTACCTACAGAAATATTTAGTCAGTTTCTGTTTAAATCTCAAGTCAAACAGAAAACAAATACAGCTGTGGGATGACAAAGTTAATCTCAATACTCATGTAAGATTCAAGTTCTGCTCCTTTCAGAAGTAATAACTTCAAGTTTTCAATTGTAATAGGCCCTCAATCCTATCAAAAGTTGAACTGTATAAAACTATAACAAAACCAGTGTGTACTTCCTGCTTTTGCAAGTGTTGTCACCTTAATCAGTTTGCTAGCTTGACAATGACAGCATTTTCATGCTTTCTGATGCTTTATTGCATACTTCAGGACATGGAGCATAAAGAGATCTCCAAGACAACAAGAATCCCAAAAAACTTACTTTGTAAGAACAATTAAACCAATCAGCTCTTTAGCACAGGCGTCTCTAAATCTCTCCTCTCCAACCTGGGAGTAAAGGCTGTGCATAGTATCCAACACTGTCTCCCTACGAAGAACCTTATGGCTCACATCTGCACACAACATGATGCTCTCCTCATACTGGAGGATGGAACTTGTGAATCCCAGCCACACCATCAGCCTGGCAAAAGAGAGCACACGAAATCTTAATGTGTTTTAGAGCACCTTTATTCTAACTCCTTATTCCTGTCCACTTTCATGGACATCAGAAAGCACTGAAGGCACAAAGAAGCCGTTATCCGAATATAAACAAGCTCTTGATGGTTAACAAAAAAAATATTTTACAGGTAGCTATCTTTAGTTGGCTTAAAATAAGATTGATTGAATGATGCAGCTACAACTAAGTGAAAGGAAAGATGCCTCAAAGCTAAGAAATCCATTTCATGCTATTAAACATCTCACAGACAAAGTGTAGGTATTCAGGACACTTTGAAAATAAAAAGAACAGCACCTTATTCAGCAGAACATTGCCCAGATCCTTCCACCAACCAGGCTGTGCAGGTTAGGTTAATGGCAGGGAGCACACCACAGCCATACGATGGGACCCCAGGCAAACTCCAGCCTACCAACTTGCACAGCAGGCCCAGGGCCAGCCAGAAGCACCAAGCCCACTGCAGGGATCCAGGAGGGAATGAGGACACCACCTGAGAGCCAGCAACCCTCGTCCCAGCGCCCCCCTAAACCCAAGCATTTTTGCCAAACCTGTGATTAGGGATGCTGACTGGATCGCTGGGGTTGTAATAATTACGTCCAATCTGCTGCAAATTCAGCATCTTCAAAAGCCTAGAAATTGAAACATGGATGCAGATCAGCATTACTATTATTCAGTTTATCACATCATGCATGATCCAATCCCTGTGCACAAACTCATTGTTCTCTGACTACATAGAACATGAACTTCTCATTAAACTCCATTTAGAAAGGTCATGACACTTATAAATGACAATCAGGTGAGACAAGCTCATATCCAACCCAACCCTTCCTCAACCAGCTGAACGCAGCAGATCGAACAGGCTACATCTCAGATGAACCACACAGTGCAGGCACCATGGTTAAGTGGAAAGACTATAGCCAAAAAGAGGAATTTGCTAGTTCAATGTCCTGCTCTATTATTTGCTTTAAGAGGCAAACCCATACTCAAAAAGAGGGTAGAGATAGGACTAACTGCCTACAACAGAATAAGCTCATTTCACACTAACATGAGCCAGAAATACATATGTAACTGCACTCTACAATATTGCGAGATGCGGTTGGCCACACAGTAACAGCCAGAAAGACCTAAAAATTTACATTTATAATACTTATTTGTTGTAGCCTGTTCCTTGGAATAGAAAAACTCAAGTCAAATATTTTTAGAATGACTATTTATAAAGACATAACTTGTACAGCAAACCTTCTAAAAATGATGTTGTAAAATTGCAGACAAGTAGGCGAAGTAGGTGGCAACTCATTAGTCAATGTGACTGTTATCTTCACATCCTCCCCATTTCGAGTCCTACTAAACAGTTCAGTAACCTGAGAAAGTGAAATGAGGTTAACAAAACGAGAGCAAACACGGCTGTATCTGCATTTTGCTCCAGTAATATCAAACCGGACTCGTACATTTTTAGTCTAAGCAATAATTCAAGACTAACAGAAAGGTGGATTTGATCTCCTACTATGTCAGTAAACCACAACCCGAAAGGCTCTGCTCATCTGGAGAAGACAACCCATGGGGCAGAGTGGAGCTATCCCAGGGCAGCTAAACTCAGCATGATGATAGTGAGATCACTTACCAATTACCACAACAGCAAAAAGACTCAGCTTGAGGAAATAAACTTAATGTATTGCCAACTAACATATATTTAATTACTGATTCAGGTACTGGGAAGCAAAAAGACAAAGATTAGCAAACATAGTGAAAACATCTTCTCCCATCCCTTTTCCAAACTGAGCTTCACTCTGGACTCCTCTGGCCCCTCTGTGAACAGCACTGGCTACACTCAGTTCCTCCAAGTGAGGCAATGAGTGGCACGAGGCACAGAGGGCTGGGGTTACCATCAGTACAGAGGTGTTTTCCCTCTGGTGCTCCTTTCTTCTCAGATTTTTCTTTGCTCTGGAATTTTTCCCTCCATTTTAAATACACAGAGGTGCCAACAACTTTGCTGATGGGCTCAGCTTTGGCCTGTGGTGGGTCTGTTGTGAAGCTGGCTAGCAGTGACTGTGCACAACACAGGCCTGACCCTGACCCCTCCTGCTACCAAAACCTTGCCCCATACACCCAAGTCATCCACCCTTTCAATTGTGAGGAGTGTTAAAATACAGAAGTTATGGCAAGATGTAAGTACAAAGGAAACTAAAGGAGAAATACTGTCTGCACTATCCACTTCTGTTCAGAGGATGATTCTAGCCTGCAGAAATTAAGCATTTGAACCAGAAGTTTATTACCAAATATCTCTACACAAGAAAATTCGCTTACACTGATATATTCAATGCAACTAAACAGTGCTTGTGGGACATCAATTCCCTGGCTAGTAAGAAATAAGAATCATAAAATGCAAGTCAAAATAACAAATAAAATAGCATTCTCATACCATACCTTATTCTCTAGTTTTTTTGGCAAGAATAATATTGACCCATCAAAGGCATGGGTCTTCCCAATGCGGTCTTCATGCTGGAAGAGCAGAGCCGAGCGCAGCCGCCGAGCTTCCATCTCGGGGCTGTAGGCAACGTGGTACTGGTACAGAGCCCACTGCGGGCGAGACGTCAGGCGGAAGTGATTCGTAGTCAATTTTATCATTTTTCCTGAAATGCCTGAAATGAGAGGCAAACATGGTAACAGTGACAAAATGTTACCAGTTTAAAGTCATTCAACAGCTCTGAGAAATTTTAAAGCTATGGCATTCAGACAAAGATTAGAGGCCAGTTGTGCTCTGCATCTGTTCCAGCTCAGAGAGCTATGGCACACTGCCATCAGACAAACATCTGCCCACCGGAGCTTTGTGTAAAGCCTTCAGTGGTCAGGAAAACTCTCCATGCTCCTCTTCAGCTATCAGGAGCAACTTTCTATCTTTTTCTAACACATTCTAAAGATGTTTATTACTTGGCTCTCTAGGGGAAACTAAGAGCAGAAATGAAGGAAACTATCTTTCATTTCAAATTGCTTATATGTCTACACTCTAATTTAAACGTACCAGTTTTGGATTCTTGAACATGTACCATGGCTTGCCGAGTATTTACCCCAAGGTCATGGAAATCTCTACGACGTCCACCCCTATCTCTTAAAGACATATCCTGGAGTCCCGAAGAAACCTTCGATCCTATTGTTTTAAAATTTGAGGAAGAATCACAATCAAGTAATACATAATGTATGTACTATCATATATTATACAAATAAAAATATATAATCCAATCTTGAAAGGCATTTACCTAAATTTTAGAGTAATCACAAAATGTTAAGTTTCAGCTTTTGCTATGTAGCAACATCTATCAAATCTTAGTAATAAATCTAATTTTGAAAAGAAAATAGAGAAATATAATTTAAAGAATGTCTTAATTATATTCTCTTCAAAACACATGCTCTTGTGGACAAGGAATTTGTGACCCTTTCTGACCTTCCGGCCTTCTCTCCGGCGGAACATTCTCCAAGCCGCGCTGGTGTCCATGGCCACCAGGCTCTTCTGCCAGCGGTGGTGGAGGAACATGGAGCTGCTGGGGCTGCCGCCGGCCCGGCACACCCTGCTGCACCTGTCACGGGAACAGCCTTGCCTACTGCAGCCAAACAGACAGCATGCTTCCAAGAGTGCAACAGAACATTCACAAAGGATGGACTATCCAAATACTCCAGGGCAAGAGTAATGTACATTTAAATATTTTTTTCTTATAATAAGTAGCAGAGTTATTACTCTACACTTTAAACTCAAGAATACTGGAGCGTGGGAATTTTTTTTCTTATTATTTATTTAACTAATAGCTAATGCAAATCTCTTTCCAAGCTCTAACTAAAATTTATGGACTTTTCATTTTCTACAATCCCTCTCATACTTCAAGTAACTGACCAGTTATTCTATAAAAACATCTTTTTAAAAATTTTAGTGTCTGGTGAATAAATAAATTAAAAACTGTCATGACTTGAAAAACTGCAACCTTCAGCCACGAGCAATCCCACAATTCAGAGTTTCATGTTACTGGAAACTTAATAAAATGGAGTTATATTAACTATACACCTAACAGAATATACGCATACACACATATAACATCTAACATATCCGCCTGATATTAACATAGGAAGTTGTTTAGGTATGACATTTCAAATCCTGGCTGCACTCATTAAAAACAAAACCAACTTACAGGTGCATCTCCTAAAGCAGAAGGAGCAGAAGATGCCTGTCTGGGAGGTCTTCCTCTGGCTCTGGCTCTTCCTGTCATTTTCTAAAACAAGCAACCTACAGCATTAGTGTTCTATCCTCTCCTTCCCCATCCATATCCCAACAAAAACTATGAGCAGCACTAGCGTATTTAATTTCAACTGGCTCAGTAAAACACAGTCATCTCTACAAAATTCCCTGCTCTGGGATGTCCACACTGCCAGACCCGTAACGTGAGTGTGTGGAAGCTCTTTCAGTCAGGTTTGCACGGACTGGCCCAGGCCACCACAAATCCTGGAGCTGTGGAGTCAATCACATTGGAGAGCATGGCAGGAGCTGCAGCCTCAGCCATTTTGTTATGTTACACGAGGAGCAGAGCACACTTCACCAGAGACCCTGACAGCATCGCAGCCTGCTCAGTCCCGCCCTGCCCTGCCCATTCTCTCCACTCACGGCCACCCTGCTGTCCCCTGGGGCCTGGCCGGAGCTTCCCTGCCCGCCTCGAGCAGCCTGGGGGTCCGAAACCCCGGACCACAGTCGTCCCCAGTCCCCGCACACCCACCATCCCTCGGCCCTACCTCAGCCTGCCCTCGGGCCGCCCGGGGACGCCGCTCCTACCGGGCTACAGACAGCGGGCCGCCCTGCCCCGGCCCCCGCACGATACTGCTGCC
>VZRL01000899.1:229064-300647 GCA_013397895.1 Origma solitaria | reverse complement strand
CGCTTCGCCGGGCCCGCCCTGACAGCGGGGCTCTACTCGCGGCTCCCCCGGCCGGGCCCGCGGTTGTTGCTGTGTGAAGCTCTGGCGGTGCCTGTGCTGCAGGGTGGGCGCTGGGTGCCACATGGGAGGAACATGAGGAGAATGTTCCCGCAAAAAGTGATTTCCTCCTCATTCAACCTGTTGCTTGCAATGTAAATTCCAGTTCACCAGCAGGTGGAGCAGTCCAACAAGAAATAAAATTTTGGGTTGTTCCACTGAGGGGCAGCATCGCTCGGCGCCGTTAAAGCCTTGTGTGCTCCTGTGCATGTTCAAGCCACTGACCCTGCAATTCAGACTCTCCAGCAACTCCCCAGTGACCTCTTTACAGCCATGAGTTTTCTTTCTGTTGGTAGTATCTACATTAACCAATGATTAGAAGGCCATGATGTGTTTGGAGACACTGACTCCATGAGTGAGAAAGTTACCTAATTAAATATTTACCTTTGTGAAAGACCACTCTGATCTCGTGAGGTCATTTCCAATATTTCAGGTGCCTGCAGTGAACAAGGTTCCTTTTCCTTATTCTCTGCTCTTCCAGGTAGAAGTGGATGGCACTGTTAACATTAATGCTTAAATAATAGGAGTATCTCTTTGTTTAATTTATGTGGTCAGTCTGTCCACAAAGGCAGTTTTCTTGTGCTTGCTCTCTCAGCACAGCAACCCACATGGGAAGCCAGATTCTCTTCCACAAGTTAAAAAGAAGAGCTTTCAAACTATGGAAGTGTGGATGTTGCTGCTTAATGATAGCTGAAGTACTCTTAGCATGTGACTTTCATTATTCACATATAAATCTGGATAAATATTTAACAGACTGAATGCATACACTTAGATCTGGCATGTTCAGTGCTTTTAAGAGCAGTGATTCCTCCTTGCCACGGGCTCTTCAACCACAGTGGCAACTTTTATTGCTCTGTAGCCTGAAGAACTCTCCAATAGGTCAGAGGTTTAAAGCTGCAGAAATACAATATGCAGATTTTTTTGGTTCAGCAGTATCTTAAGATAAACAGAATATAAAGATGTTGTCAAAGTCATTTACGTTATGTAAATCATGAGAAAGCAGAATGTGTGTGTTGGAAAGAGTAATGTTTGTTTATTCATTTAAAATATCTGCCTGCTTAATGGTTTTTTTATGCCAAATTCCTTACATTTCACTGCAGAGCTTAATTATCTTTAGAAGGGAATTGTTAAAACTACTTAATCAGGCTGGCTACCTACAGCAATTCCTTATAAAGTGAAAATAAACATCAACAATAAGCACTCTAATTTTTATACGTGGGCTGTCAGACACTTAATTAGTACTTAGTGAAAGATAGGTTCCAGTCTGGTTCACAGCCTTTCAGACTTGCTTTTTAAAACAATTCAATCCAGTTAAAACTGGCTGTACAGGTGGCCATAGTGGATTTTCATAGTCGGAGGAAATGTGGAAAAGGCAACAGGTCTGCCATGTCCTTAGCCCAGGCTGGTTCACAGCAACACCAAGATAAACAAGATTTTGAAAATGGGAACCCTTTGCATTTTATTTTTTGTGTTGCCAAAAAAACCTCCCGAATCTGGATTTCCAACCCATCAAAATATCGCATATGAAATTTTTTTTTCACAGGTCTTTGGCTTGGACTGTGCTTTGATGTTTGCTTTACCCGTGATGCAATTGTTTTTGCCTTCTGTCTCCTGTTGCTACAATAAGCCATTTCCCATACATGTCATCTCCAAAGGGGAAAAGACCGCATGGAAACAGAACAAAGAAAACAGAACAAAAGAAAATCAGGGATTTTTCCAAAGGCCCATTTGATGTACAAGTATAAACAGGAAAAAGATGCCTGAGGAGGTAGGAGCCAGGAACTGTACCAGCAGACAGCTGTTAACTTGTGTAGTTAGCAGCACTCTGGGATTCTGAATGGTAAATAAATGAGTGACTCCAGTGCACACAGTAGTGGCTCTCAGAGAAGGCTGAACTCTTACCTTCATACATTTCTTGTAACACCAGAACCAGGTATCAACAGCTCTTTTGGTTCTAGCTCCAGAAAAGGCACCACCTCAAGACTTCAGAGTGAGAACCATTATTTGCTGTGCTGAAGCAAGAGGAGACAAGGAATCCTTCAGGACAGAACTCAGGAACTCCCATTTGTGGCTAGGTTTTTGAAAGCTCAACCTGTTGCTCCTGACTCTCATTAAATATTTGTAAAGAAATTTTCAAATGGAAATTTCTCAAAAATAAGCATTGAAATTCGAGTTCCTGTGGTAGGTAGTAACCAGTTGTGAGTCTGGACCACAGTGTTTTTACATTCTGAATTAGTTTTGTTTCTGAAGTGAGAGAGGCAAAGCTTGAAAGACTGTCTAGTTTCTGAAATGCTGTCTCATGAGTTAGCAGCCTTGCCTCTTTCCAGTGCAAGTTTTGAATGTCACATTTCATTTCCTGTCCTGCTGGTTGGGATAGAGGAACTGATGTGCCTGCGCAGTAGAGCCTGATTTACTCACTGCCCTGGGTAGAGTGTGGGGGACAGGCAAAGCAGTGTTTACATCCCAAAATAGAAAGCAAAAGGCATGTGACAGAAAACAAACAAAAAAAAAAAATTGCTGCTAAGGAGATAACACACAACTGCATAACAAATGTCATGGAAGTACTTGCTCTCAAGAAGATGGAAAATAAATTTTTCAACTTTGTATTTCCCTGCTGTTCTCTAGTCTACTTTTTTCATCCCTAATTTCTGATTTTGTTCTTCAGGTTCCTACTTCTTTTGTGTGAGCGCTTATCCTTTGTATCTGTTCTCAGGAAGCAGCGCTTGCTGTGTTCTCGGAGCAGGCGCAGGAGTGCCTCCTGTCCCCCGTGCCAGCAGCACGCTCTGTTAGTGGGGCAGGCTGGCTTGGGGCCGGGGTGCTCCTTGTTCCCAGGGCACCTGATGCCTGCCCGTCATCCCTGCTCACCCCAAACCCCATTTTGGCACTGTGCCCTGAACCCTCTTCTGAAGAGAAAACAGCCTCTCATTTATACACCATCATATCCCTGCCAAAATTCCCTATACTCTATCACCTTGATACTTTCTGTTCATTTCTGGCCATTAAAAATTCAGACCAGGCCTAGCTGGCATCTATTTTGTGACCAAATCCTGAGTGAAGTGAGCAAGAAGTGATTTGGCATAAGTTCTCAATGAGAGCTGTATTAAACGGGGAGGTCACATTACACAGACAGGAACAAGGCCTCCAGAAGTTAATACTGTAACTAGATTTGTAAACCATATTCTATAAGTATGAAATTCTGTAAGGTGTGTATTCTGTAACATATGCTTTATTACCTATTATTTTTAACTAGTAAGAGGAGATGGAGAGTTAGTGTCTGGAGTATGTTAGAATAGAACTGAAACAGTATTTTGATTCAGATATTATAGAGTAAAGTGGGAGTATTTCAGGAGAGAAACTAGCAAGAATTCTCAAGTTTAGATAGATTGATTTCAGCTCATTTAGCAACCCAGTTTGATCTAATTGTCTTTTTATTGCTTTGAACATTCCTGAATTATGCAGAGAATTTGGGTTATGTGATTTAGTGTTGGATTAAAAAATGTCACAGCTTAACTTTCTTTAAAATAGTGTAGAACTTTGTTCACAGTCAACGAAGTTCATTATTTTTTTGTTCAAAGCCCAGCTGCAGGCCTGGAGCATTTCTCATAAATATCAGGAAGTACCCGAAGCCACAGTCAGGATTAAAGCGTTGATCTGAACCTTAGATCTCAGCTTTAAAGCTGTAATGTACAGTGAATTTGGTTTCATGGTAAAGGAAATGGTGATTGCTGAAGTATGTTTTCTTAAGTTGCAAAATAATTTTTGAACTGTTTTCACTGAAACCTCTGTCAGTGCTGTGCACGAGAATGAGTGGCCTGGTGGCACTGCAGCTGTGCGTGACCCCCGTGCTGGGTGGGTGTGCTGGTGGCACGGAGGGCAGGGTGGCGGTGCTCTGTCAGTGTCACACCCACGGCACCACCCATAGCGCTGGCTGACCAAGGGAGCTCACAGTCTCAGTATTCCAAGAGTTCTCCTGAAAGCTGGGCCAAGTTCTTGGTTATCTGACAAGTGCATGCTCCTGACAGCCAGGAGCACAACTCCATGAGTGATGTCCTCGGTTACCAAAGGCAGAGTAAATTCCTCAGTGCAGTAGTAAAGTGTCAGAAAAAGCCCTTTGCTCCTGGCTCCCTGCAGCGTGGGGCGAGGGCTGGGAGGGCTGGAGAGCAGAGCGGTGTCAGACACGTTCCTGCTCCTGTGTGCGCCTGGGGACTGCCTCCACCGAGCCACACACCTGCTCTGCTCCAGAGCCCTTTGTGGAATGGAGCATTTTACTGCGTGAAGGCAACTGTCTATTGTATTTATGAGGAAAATAAAATCCCAACACTTGGTGCTCCCTGACCTTTCTCAAAGGAATTCGCATTTAAACATGTACTTCTTCCACCCATGGCAATATTTACTCATGTCCTACTGCTTCACTCACCTAAGTGGTCCAGAGACAATATAATTCTCAAGCCAGACTGCTGTACTCTTGGAAACTTGGCTTTCTGGGCTGCTTCCTGCAGCAGGGATGAAGTCACCCTTCCCACAGGTGAGTGGCAGCAGGGCAGAGGTGGCGTTCCTGCGTGAGCAGAGACACGCGTGTGCTCTCACCGTGCACAGTCTGCCCCAGGCTGCCTGCCACAGCAACAGGATTTAGTTCAGGCTTGGGAATTCCATGCTGCAATGATACGAAAACAGGGATGAACACTGAATTCTCTACTGACCCATCCTCACTTCTGTGGGATTCCATATTGATGGATGCTTTGAGATCCTGGCCCGCAGGTGTAGGCTTTCTTGGAGGGTTGGTAGTTTCCAGAGACGTTGCTACGGTGTGTCAAAGACATTTATAAGTTTCTTATTTTGTCCTCCTATATTTGTCAAGACCTGAACTCGCATTTGTCATTTAGTATTGCACTCTCTCTATGATAACATGAGTGTTTCAGTACTGCCTTAGCACTTCAGATGCTGTCTGGTGAATGCACTGTCATTTTAAATTACTGAGCACCGAAATAATGAAGGCTTAATTTCAATTTTAAACCTTTTCCTTAAATCTTATTTTAACGTCTCTCATTTAGAATTAATCAGTCACAATGATCTGATATATAATGCAGTAAATTAAAATTGATAGGGCTCAATCTCTACTGCTACAAATCTAAAGAAAGCTAGTTTGTCACTCTGGAAGGATATTTCTCCTACATGTAACATGAATTACAAACAGGCACCACATAATGAGTGAAGCAAAGATTGCAGGAGGAGGAAAGATGAGTGCACTGTCTCATGATGTAATATTTCAGTCTGGCCCTTCCTCGCAGGGCTCCCAAGTGAGGCAATGCACCAAAGCAGAGCTGGGAGGGACAGAGACTGCATTGCTGTGCTGATCCCTCTGCAGGACAGCATCTGATTGTTGTGAGGGGAGGGTTTGGTGATCTGGAGAATGAGAAAGAAATGGAAGGGCTTCATTTCTTGGGTGCTTCCAAATGATGACTGTAACCTCAGACACCAAAGATGCATTTCAGTTCAGCATCTGAACACATTTCTTGCTGCCAGCTGCACCATAGTTTGGTTTCCAGACTAGTTCAGTCTCACATTCATGTGCTGAATTACTGACACAGTGTCAGTATTGCCAGGGGAACTGGCAGGAATTATTATCTGGTGGGAACCAGCTCTCACAACGGATCTAGTTCTGCTCTAGGATGGTATCAGCCACTGATTTTCGATTGCCTGACCTTAGCTGTTGGGTCATTTTGGTAAGAGATAGCAGGCAGGGCTTCATCTAGTGGGGCTCTTTCTGCAGAGCTCCTGAGTTACTCTAAGGGTTCCAGAAATAAGTACATGGGTTTTAATTACCCAAGTTGTTTATGTGACGAGCTATCTGTGGATGCAGGGGGAGGAGCAGACTCTGTGTGCTTGCAGAGCACAATACAGAATTGAGTACTGAGCTGTGCTGGAATCTCCTGCTCAGATGCTGTCTGCGCTTGAAGGTGCCTCATTTCAAATGCACTGAACTTTTTGATTATACATTTCCTCAGGCACTCCAAGTTACTCTTCTGTACTTTCCCAGCACAAAACTGTCTTGACAAAACTCCTCAGGTTCTTTGCACCAGAGGCAGCTTAGGAGTAAATAAGTCTCTCCAAGTGGGATGCTTGCAGTCTGTGGACACATCCAGGACAATATGGGCAGGATACAGAAAGGCCCATACAGAGAGAGAGTAACCAGGAATGAGTGGCAGCCAGGAATAAGCTGTAGTCACAATTAAAATATTTCCCTGCTGACAAGCAAGTTTTTGTATGCTCTCAAATTTAGCCTAAGTAAAAGATATGTGGGCTACATGAATTATTCCAATAGGGGCAGTCTGATCTCAGCTGATCCTCATCTTGGACATCTTTTGAGTATGCAGTGCCTTATTTGCATGCATTACTTGTGAACTGAATGCACAGTGAGTCCAGTCAAGAAATCATAAAGCAGGAGAGAAGAGGGGCCGTGAGCATCAGCTCTGCCTTTGAAAAATCTACATGACTTGTATGATCAAAAGGGATGGACACGACTGTTTGAAGACAAGAGCTGCAGGGCATTCACTTGAGAGAGGGTTCAAGTGGAGTCTAAGTGGATGACAGTACACTCTTGAAGCCCTGGATAAGGCCAGGAAATCATCTTTGAGAGTGGTGGGAACCAGGACTGCAGCCTCGTGCGGCGCGGCGGGAGCGGAGCACACACTGCAGGAACGGCACTGCTCCGCACAGCTTCCCTGGCGTGTCTGCCTGCAGCCGTCCCCAAACCCCAGAAAGGGCACAAAGAGATTCCTGTCCTGCCTGCAGCAGTCCCCAAACCCCAGAAAGGGCACAAAGAGATTCCTGTCCTGCCTGCAGCCGTCCCCAAACCCCAGAAAGGGCACAAAGAGATTCCTGTCCTGCCTGCAGCCGTCCCCAAACCCCAGAAAGGGCACAAAGAGATTCCTGTCCTGCCTGCAGCCGTCCCCAAACCCCAGAAAGGGCACAAAGAGATTCCTGTCCTGCCTGCAGCCGTCCCCAAACCCCAGAAAGGGCACAAAGGATTCCTGTCCTGCCAGCAGATGTTGGGCTACCCAATTTGGGACTCCTCCTGAGTCTCCTTTGCTGTGCAGGGGAGCTCAGCCCAGTAGCCAGGCATCTTTAGTCCATCTTCATTCCACTGACACCCTCAACTCGGGTGCAAAGTGCGTGATCCTTGGTTTGTTTCTGTTGTAGCTAGAACCTGCTCAAGGTGGGTTTTTCAGTGACAGGAGCCAAATCTGCAGAGGTGAGATGGTCTGGATCCCTAACCAGCTCTGGGTGTTGGGAATGCACAAATCCCTGCCCGCAGCAGGAGAACACAGACAGTGCTTTGCTATGTGTTATGTACACACAGACAGGCCATACTCACCTCCCAAAAATGTAGGGCAGAAATGCCCCTCCATTCCGACTTCTGTCAAGGGAAACAAAACCCCATCCAGAAAACTGAAAGGTGCTTGGAAAACAGGTTCTGTTCACATTGCTTTGTTCTGTTTTTCTCATTCTCAAACATTAACTCCTGCCTGATGCTGGAAAGGGAACTGGCAGGAGCTATAAAAACACAGTGAAATCTTCCAGCGTCCCAGTAAGATAAAATCCACCGGCTTCCAGCCCTTAGAAGTCATTAAGTACATTTTAAAAAAATAATATTTTTTAGAAGGACAGAATTTTTTTCCTGAACTTTGAGAGTTTTTAATGGTTCCCACCAAAACCAAGTTTATGGTCTTAGAGTGACAAATAGAACATCTGGTTGTGTAGAGCAAGAAATACAGCTCAGTCCTGATAGCACAATGTACAAATCTTGGAGCCATTTGTAGTCTTCCTGTACTGCTGGTGCCAGACAGGGTGAGGGATAGAGCAGTGGTGCTGGCAGGTTGAGCAACATTATTTTGAAATCAAAGACAAAACAATGATAGAAGAAAAATTCATGCTGAACTCCACTTTCTGTTATTTTATATATCCCTGTCCCAATCATTGAATCTGATGATTTGCCCCTGTTTCAGCCAGAGATGCTGTGACACTTGTCTTCACTGCTGTCCTTGTGACAGCTCCCTAATCAAAGTCAGGTTTTTGCACTCTGTATTGGCCTGTGGTTTCCTGACTTCTGCCTGACTCACTTCTCTGATAAACACCACAACTGAAAGCAATTTTAGGGAAAATTTGTACAGGAAGGATGCTTTTCCTGAAACAAAAAATATTAAGTCTTGCCTTGGATCCATCAGTAGTAGCCTTCAAGGAAAACTAAAACTCCCACTCTTGTTTCTTACCTGATCTCCACCGTTTGGCTGTTGTTGCATTCAAGACTTCCACAGTGCAAATTTGCTCTGCTCAGACTGTGTTATTTCATCACTGCCACTACTAACCTTGTAATTCCCACGGATTTTCATCTCTGAGTATCTTAAACAGAAATAATGAGTCGGTGACTGACCGTGCCTCTGAGCTCCAGACAAGATGGGTGATGCCAAAACTGTTTGCTCTGTGCATTTTGTGTAGGGCCTGAGACCTAAACTGCGCTGAAAACAAATACAGACACAGCTGCACTTCCATTTTTCCTTTCCTTGGCCTTCCTTTCCGCCCTTCCTCCCCGAAGGGACTGCAGGGGCCCTTGCTTTGGGGCCGATGACGGCCTGGGAGCTACCGAGGCAATTACACCTGTGGTGTTTATTTCCTTAAAGCTGCTTTGGCAGATTGATTTCGGTGGCTGTACTGCTATTGCCTGACAACCTGTTTGATTATGGTTTTATCATAGCCTAAACAAATGCTAATGCTCTCTCGAATTAAGAAGATCTATGGATTAAAGCAGATGCGATGTCTTTTTGTAACGAAGGACCTGCCTGGTGTTTTTGGAAGTAGACAAAAAATAAGAGATGTCATATTTCAGCCAAATAAAAAAATGCAAGTAGGGCATTAGTCCAACACTTTTGTATTGTGCATTTCAAAGTTTGCACCCAGTGGGTGGGGCAAAAATAAATCAGGGCCTCCTATAGTGGAAATGTATTTGGGATTCAAGCATCTAAAATCTTCTGCTCCCGGGGACTGTCAGCTGCTTCAGGGGTCATCTGATATGTACCTCCTTTTCTCACTTCTGAGAATTTTTAGCTTGGAGTGTGTTTGAAAACACTTCAGAAAAAGGGTGGAAAACACAGAGTGCCTTCTTTGAAATACACTCCTTTGTTAAATTCCTTTCCCAAGGGTAAAGAGACTCTCAAACACCTGAGGGCAACAAATGACTCTATTCAGACCTCTCACAAATGACCTAATAAACTCCCAAAGGGTTACAAGAGCTTATTTGTCATCATTTCTTGTCAGCTATTTATAGCATCAATGTAAATTGAAGCAAAACAATAAATACCTGAGGTATTTTCTTTATTTTGAACATTCTTTAAAGCCCAAATGGTGCTTTACAATTTTAAACCTCCAATAATTAATTTTGAAATTGAGTTTAAATCATTCTCACACGTTTTATGTTGTGCTGAAGTTTATATTTGCCTATATTCAAAACATCTGCCACCTTTTCACTCGCTTCCCTTGGAATATTTGTGGATACTGACTTGAAAATTTTCTGTTTTGTTTAACTTCTCAAATGTCAAATGTCTGATGGCCCATGCCACCAATGATCCTGCTGAATGGGTGTTCACATGGATTCCTGTGAGAAAGGGCAGCGGTCAATATGGTGCTGAAGGTCCTGGTGGCAGTGACAGAAATTGGAGATGTAATAACTGCATTGGATTTAAAATCTGTTCTGGCCTGAATTCTGAGCCATGTTGCTGCTTTGGCATGTGCCAACTGTAGCTGTGCTGTCAAACATTGAATATTACAAAACCTTTATCCCCTGAAGCAGAGGCTGTTCATGGCTCACTGACACGGATTGCCATGGACAGATCCAGGCTGGACGGGTCAGGTACCGATGGCTGTGCCACTGTCACCAGAGCTTTGGGGACAGTAATTCTGGAGTGTCCCCATGCCCCTGGACAGATGGGACTGGAATGACCAAGGGCTCATTGGGATCTCTGCAGTGGAGCTGTGCCCTTGTGCAGTGTCCTGCTGAGGTGGCTCTGGGCAGTGCCAGCACGGCTCGGGATGTCCCCAGAGCCCTCCCTGCAGTGCCTGTGGGGATGTGGCCCTTGGAACGCATCGCACTCTATCTCTTGCAGCATCTCTGCCATATCCTCTGTTTTATCAGCTCCATTGTCACCCCACCTCCCTCCGCTGTTCCTTTTGCTGTCTGTGGTGCAAACACATCTCCTGCTGCAGGAGTCTCAGTTCTCTCACTGGTTTCATTGGTCTGTATACATATGCATATATGTATATATCTACGGATGTATTTAAATTTTGTAGTTGTTACACGGATTCCTCCTGGGAAAAGGAAGAAAGAGGCAGAATTCACGAGGCACTTCTGGCTGGCACTCAGATCCTGCTGTGGCCATGGCTGTGGCAGACACAAAATTGAGGAGTGAGGAAGCATTCAGGGCTGTCAAAGGACACATTCCTGTGCTCCAAACAAGTTTTTGAGAGATTTAGGCTCAACTTCAGGCTGCATGATTCTTTAGGATATGTTGGGCGCTGGGTTGACCCAAAATCATTCTCTGAGCCCGGAGTCCCCAGCCCCTCGCTGGACAGTGTGTGCAGGACAGAGGTGTTTGGGCAGCTGGGCACAGCTGGCAGAGCCCCAGCGCAGGAGCTGCAGGAGCACCCGAGCAGCTCCTGGAGAAGATTCGGACACACAGCACAAGCCCCGAGCTTGGCCGCGTGGGAGGTGTTTAAAATAACACATCTGGCTTTACACGCAGCGGTTTGGTGGTGACAGCGCGGTCAGGAGGTAAGAGGCTCAAAAGGGAAAAATAAGGTAAGGAAGAGAGAAAATGTGTCATTAGTTTGTATCCACCAGGAATGGGAGCTGTGGGTGCCCACGTGGGTGTAAAGAAGTTCTTGTTTTCAAAGTCTGCTTAGTGCTGTTCTGTGTCTCTTACTCCTACTAACCTCCTTGTAAGCACATTAAAGACGTCCCGAAGGACAAATACAGTTCACTAAAAGTACCAAAGAAGATAAACCTCTTTTCCAGAACTTTCAGGGATGGCAGTAGGAAATAAAAAAGGAAATTCAGCTCATGGTAGCTGTTCATTTTAAGAAGAATTAATGATTGTGAGTATTGCACAAACCATCCTGTGTCTCAGTAAGTGTGAGGATTCTCACCCAGTCTCTGCTGTCTAAAAATTGGGAGTTTGATCCGAACTGCTGATGTGTATTCCATCAGTGGGAATAAGATGCGCCATTCCTACAGGATATTCTTTTCCAGCCTAAGTATTGATGGGGATGGCCACATTCTGCCTGTGCTGGTTTCTTTCCATCAGCAATAGGTTCTTCAAAACTAATCATCAAAGTCCTTGCCTGGTTTAGATGGGTAAAGTTAAAAGAAAGTAATTCTGCCGTTCTGTAGACAAGATGATTTCATGTGTAGTCACTGTGTTCAAGGAGGAATGAATGCCTTCAGGCAGCTGCAGACAAAGGAGCAAAGGAAAATGTATATGCTCACTAATGTGTGGAAAAGCTCTTCATGCTGCACTGGTGTTCCTGTGTCCGTAACGGCTCATGGGACTGAGACACCCCAGGTTTGAGGGGAGCTCATCTTTTGGGAGCTCAGAGGACACCAAAGTGGGGTCCATTCAGGCACACAAAATTGCCTTTAAAAATTATTTATTTTTGTTCTGCACAGAGACAGTTCCTCTGCACTGGATTGAGGCATCGTCTCAGTAGGTGTGATTAATAATAACAACCAAATATCACAAACATGCACCGGCAGCCAATGCCAGAGAACAGTTCTGTAAAAGTCTGCTCAGAGCTGGGTTAGACTTGGTATTCAAAATGCTGAGAGCAGCCACGGTAAACATTATTAAAATATTGGTAATACACACACATCCTAACATCCTCTACATCTTTGCTAACTTAACATATGATAAACAAAACATCAGTCAGACCTAGGGGAAAGGGAAAAAAGGACATGCCATAATATCGCCATAATGACAAACCCGAGCGCCTGTCCAAGTCCCAATTTACGTATTTAAATGATCTTTGCCTTGAACAACGGTGCAAAGCAGACAGACATATGGTAAATATGGCCCCATCCATTCTGTGCTGCTCAGCCCAGCAAAGCTGCTCGGGGAGGGGCAGCTTTGCCATTAAATGCGCTCTGGTGTTATGTACACTCAAGTAACCTCTTCATGGGGAAGAAGGAGTGGGGGGAAAAAAAAGAAAAAAAGAAACAACTTTGTGAAAAGGAGAAAAAACCTGTTAAAAAGCCAAGCTGAACACTTTGGTGCTGAGCGGGGAGAGAGGCAGGGTCCCCCCTGCCGGGGAAGTTGATGAATAATCCGCAGAGCTCAAGCTGAGCCCTGGGCTCGGAGCGGCTGGTATCCCACACGAACACTAATCAACCAGTATGAAACATCCATTTTAAACGCAAATGAGGGGGGCCTTTTCAAAGGAGACCCAGAGAGGGGAGGGAGGGGGAGTTCAAAGCTCAAAATGGTTCTTTCTTTCTTTCTCTCTCTCTCTTTTTTTTTTTTCCTCTAAAGAAGACAGAAATATGGTTGGTTATTATCTAAGTTATTGCTACAAAGAATTTTGAAATTAAAAGATAAGCTTTCAGAGGAAGCTCAGTAATTTTCATAAAGAAGGACTTAAAACAGATGTGCCCTCTTTAATCGGGGTGTGCTTGAAAAAATATAAATGCATTTTTAACATAGCAGGGGGAAAAATCATATGGTTACACATTTGTCTCCTGGGCAAAAATAATTTTTAAAAAAAGTCTCTCTGCATTAAGTATCTCACAAATAGCCACCACTGGAACTTTCTTATCTAGCAAATCACCTAGGGTGATTGATTAGGTAGTGTTTAGAAAGCAGAAAAATATTTTACATTGTTTCCTCTTTTTTCCCTTTTCTTTCATGGTGCTTTTTTCCTGTTCCTAAAACCATTAAAGTGAATTAACATCTTCACGAGGGTCAATACATGGCTGTTAGTAACCCCCTAGAATTTACTGATATATTGGTGATTGCCTTTCTTTTCAGTTAAATTTTTTTTGTAATTTCTATGTCCAATAGAATGCTGTGGCAAATCAATTTCCTACCCAAAACTCTGGTCTCTTTTTCCTGGCGATATGGGACTGCCTTAGAGATTCTGCTCAGAAAAAAGGTGTCACTTGTACCAGAGAAGGTTTCACAGACCGGAGGTTAGGGAGGGAGATGGAAAGGATTCTGTGTTTTCCCAATGTTCTCCTGAGCACTACAGGCTTTCAATGAGGTGTGTTTGCCTTGTTTTCCTGAGCTCCTGCTGAAGGAGGATCCCTTTTCAGTGGGGAGTCATTGCTGGAAGATGGAATAGCGAGGAGCTAATTTGATTTTCTGCAATAGGCAGCACAGCAATGCTCCAGCAATCGTCTCCCCGAGAAACGCTCATGTCCTGACTGGTTCTGGAGTGCAGCTCACACCAACAGCCTGACAGCTGCCACGGGAAAGGTTTTGTGCGGCACATTGCTGACATGTTTTGGTAAGTACACAAAGAGCTCATAATCCCCCAGCATTAAGCTGGAGCACCTTTGGGCTGGAGCAGCAGGAGCTGGAACCTCTTCCTTTCCTCTTGGAGAGGCTGCTCCCGAGATTCCACACTTGCCATCTTCTGTCCGAGCTTCCACAGCATGGAGGAGATGTGCCACGGGCCCGGCTCCTGCATCTGCTTCCCTCCTGCATCTGCATCCCTCCTGCATCTGCTTCCCTCTTGCATCTGCTTCCCTCCTGCATCTGCATCCCTCCTGCATCTGCATCCCTCCTGCATCTGCTTCCCTCCTGCATCTGCTTCCCTCCTGCATCTGCTTCCCTCCTGCATCTGCTTCCCTCCTGCAGCTCTCCGGCCTGGCCCAGGCTGCGAGAGCTCTCCAGGCTGATGTTCCCTGTGCTGGCAGGGGGACAGCCCTGTGTCCCTGCAGTGCCCTTGCACAGAGTCCCCTGAGCCAGTGAGCTCCCGGCCCACGCAGCGGCACTCGGACTCCAGCCGCTCCTTCCCACAGGACACCAATGCCTCATTCCCATGGGACACCAATGCCTCATTCCCATGGGACACCAATGCCTCATTCCCATGGGACACCAATGCCTCATTCCCATGGGACACCAATGCCTCATTCCCAGGGGACACCAACCCCTCCTTCCCATGGGACACCAGTGCCTCATTCCCATGGGACACCAAGCCCTGGCTCCCACGAGGTCCCTTCACGCAGGAATAACTCTCCCCAGCAGCGTCTCCAGCAGGTGCTGCCCTGGTGTTGCTGCCCATCACCTTCACAGGTGACTCAGCACGGGAAGGTTCTCCTGCAGGAGTTACCAGGCCCAGCAGAAAGGTTTTGCCCTTTGCAGCACCACAGGAGTCTCCAGAGGTGAAAAGCGGCAGTAGGATGGGGAACACCTTTCAAACAGCAACAGACAGGAGGCAGAAACAGCTGCTGCGCTTTTCCTTTGGCAATCACAAACCAGAGCCGTCCGTCCGCACCTGGAAATGCTCCCAACAACTTTGTGGTTGACTTTTTCCATTCTGACTTGCTTTTTGGCAAGCTGCTGAGTTTTGTTAGTGGCTTGCTGCTGCAAGTGTCTGCTGTGGTGGCTGCGAACAACAGAGGCACTCTTTCCGTGGAGCTTCTTCCTGATGCCATGGCTGGGAGAGTTCTCAGCTGGGAAGCGAAGCTGAGAAAGGCAAGGCCCACTCACAGCTGGATGGAAGCTCTGGTCCTCCTTATTTCGTATGAATATAAATTTTTGAAGTCAAATCTGTGCATTTAAGAGTGCAGTCACATAGGCTGAGATATTATTTTGCTGTGCACAGCTATGGTCTGAAACCTGATCCTGCAAATCCGAGGGCTGTAAATATGCCGTTGATTCCGAAGGGAGTTGTCTGGTTGTGAGGAATGTGGTCCTTCCATTCCCAGCTCTGTCAGCTGGACTCACAACTAAGTCACAGAACAATAAAGCAGCGCCTAATTATTAGAGGGAGTCAGGCACAGCAGGAGACCTGCTTTGACATTTGCCCATTTATGACTTAAATATTATGTGTCTCCAGCAGTAGGAGACATAGAAAGCACCTATTATCTAGTTTTCTTTTTGTATAAGTAAAATCATGTTCTTGATACCCACTACAGCTCTTTTAATGAAAAAGTCAGAGGAAATAAATTTGCTGAAGAAAAATGAGATGCCAAATGCAAATGTTTCTGTCCTGAGCACGCAGAAATCACGAGGCTTGAGGTGGATGTAGCCTCAAGAACTGCGTTCATTTCTCTGTGAACATGAATATTTCGGTTTGGAATTCTTACTTTAATCTAATAGGAGCAGAGTCTTAGTATAAAAGAAATCGGAAGTTCCTTCTCCTCCTGTATTCAAAGCCCATTTTCAAGGCTGAGTGATGACTTCTGATCTCTGTGTTCACACAAGCCCAGCTGCTCCCCACAAATCGTGTGTGGATCCTAAACTCCGGCTTCTCTATGGCCCACATTAGACCTCATTCCTGACCAGCAGCCTGAGAATGAACCAAATGAGAAATCCTGAGCATAAATAGCAAACAGCTGACCATGATCACCCTTTGGGTGAGCCAGGCACTCTGAGTGCCACAAAATGAGCCCTTGGCACCTCTCAGACCTCTACTTCTCTGCCCTGCCTGTGGTTACCTCAGTCCTATGATAAAATGTTAAAGTGCTTTGGAATTATGATTAAAAATGCAAAGTCAGGTTTTTTTGGTTTTGTTTTTGATTCAGGAGCCTTCCACGCGGTGCTTTGACCTCGACACAGAATTTCAGGGCAGCCCTGGCCCTGCTGCAGGAGCTCTGCTGCTGTCCCAGGGCTGTTCCATGTGCAAACACAGCATTGAACTGAGCCCGAGCCACAGCTGAGCACAGGGCTGGGAAGGGTTGGAGTTATTGATGCCTTGGTGTAATTCTGTTCAGAATGACAATCATGAACTGGGATCATTTTAGTTCTGCAAATTTCTCTTGTATAGACAGGAATTTACTACAGCTTTGCACTTGCAGCCCATTGCAATATTTACTTTTTACAATTCTGGAAAAAAGGCCAAATCTTGCTTGCCGTACTCCCAGGGGATGACTCATTGAGTCAGAAAGTGGAACAGCATTTGGGCCAAAATCCAACCTATTTCAAAACAATCTGCTGTTCTTGGTGTACCTCTCAAATGTCTGTGCAATTCTTTTAATTGAAAATTCCTTGGCTCCTCCAGCTTCAGCACAAGTTAATCCTATAATAGGACGACATTCATTAAAATTAAGAAAATATTAGTTACACTGAAGCTGTAATTGAAACCAGTCCTTGATGTTATAAGAGCTGTACACCATTTTCAAGATATAATTGATACCCATGATGATTTATTCAATCTATGCACAGATTTTGCTAAATCTTTTAAACACTTTACATTTTTCTTTTTAGGGAGCAGATCATTAAAGTGGAGTGATTTCTGCAGTTTAGATTATACACATTTTATGGTCAACTTCATTTCAAGTTCTATTATACAGCATATTTAATGTCTCTTGATTCTGTTTATGCAATGGTTGGAGTTGATATGAGCTGTGAAGTTCTGAAGTGCCATTGATTGCCTCCCCACAACAATAGTCTGTTCCTTGGATGTCCTACATTTGTAAAATAAAGCAGCGCGTTTAAGCTATATTTGGGTTCCCGTCAGTGCAGTATTTGTAGCGTTTGCAGTTTTGATCTGTCACATCAGTTGTAAAAGAAAACAAGTATGAAGTCTCCTTCATCATTTGCTTTTAAAATATAATTGATTTCTACAGCCAAGTGCATTAATCATGGTTGGTTACTTAATAGAAGTTTCAGATTTGTAAAGCACTTTTTGAAGTGGATGCTACCCCCGTTTTCCTTAGGAACGATTATTTGGATGGGGTACCGAAGCAGAGGGGTTTTATCCTCCAGCTAGAGAGAAGTGGGTCGTCGGGGCTCTTGATTTCTGAGCATTTGTCTGACATGCGTTCCCTGGAGAGCGCAGACAGATCACAACTCCCAGCTCTCACTGCAGTGAATACATTAGTTCAGGGCTGCTTACACACTGTGTTTTGCAGTGTCTCTGCACACAAATCCTTTGGTATTTTACCTTTACAAATGATGCCACTGTGAAATCTTCAAGTTTAGGCAGAGAAGAAGTAGTTGTTTAGTTTTTTGTATTTCAGCTCTCAAGGAGAACCTCCTGCTCCTGAATTCAGACTCATCCTTTTCCCCTTTCTGACTCCACTCCGTGCTGGAGATGTCACAGTTTCTGTGCTCTTCACTCCCTCCCCGTAGGGAAAACTCTCTCCTGGGTTAAGATTTAGCTGCAGAGAGGAAGTACAAGGTGGAGGAGCTAAGGAAAGGAATGGCAGCTTCATTTTAGTTGGATAAAAGGCTGAGACATACCTATCCTTCATATCAAGCAGAGATTAAACAGAAAAGGCAACACGAAATAGGGGTAAAATAATTTCTTCACAGAATGCTCTCTCAGCATAAAGGAATTTAAAGGAAATTATGTCTGTAGGATGCCACAGAACAGTGGCAGAGCTGTGCAGCTGTGGCAGAAAAAAAGCACTGGTGGGTTCAGAGGAAATGTTGGGGGTACGTGGTCCATGTGGAAACAACCTTTCCTTCATTTGAAAAATCCGGTGGGCTCATGTTCAGATTTCACAAACTCTTTCGTGAGAAGACAAACTTTGTATTCAGAGAAAAAACTCACAGAGGTTCAGTGAGAAGATCCTTTGAGTGTTTTTCCTCAGATTTTTTCCTCCCGATGAGTTTGTGGTGATGGAAGCAGTGATGGTCCGGAGGCAGCCGAGAGGAGACTTTGCAGGGACAGTGCAGAACACTCCTGCAGCTCCAGATGTGCTGTGCTGGGCTGGGCTGTGCCAGCCATGGCTCTTGTCCTTTTGCCTCGTGCTGCGGCCAAAGGAAACTTTCCTCTGATGTGAGACAGGGGAGCAAGAGGCAGGAGAAGCGTGTGGATCACCAGAATAATGAATTCTGGTTATCCATAATAATGGATAATGAGAATAATGGCCAAAGACATGTAGGCTGATCTGTGTAGGGAAGATCTGGGGAAGGCAAGGATGTCACAACATTGTCAGCCTCAGCTCTCTCTTTCTAATAATAAAACTATTTATTACCTAGAAATGCATTTTAATCTCTTGCATCAATATTAATTTTATTCAGAGAAACAAAACTCACTCAACAAGCTCATAAACACGGGTAGGAATGATGATCATTTCCAAAACCATGCCTGTATTGACAATTTCCCGAGACCTGAGTCCCCTAGTGCCAAAAATGTGTGTTGCTGTGTGCCTGTGGCCCTGATGCTTTATGTATGAGAAGGTAATAGATTGTGCTTCTAACAGGAAAAAAGGGAACAATATTAAATTATTCTCCAGCTTAATTAAAAGCATAATTATTAAAGGAACAGCTAGATGGAGAATCTAGATTGTGTAGAAGAAAAGTTCCCGATGTTGTCGTGTCCTCTCCCCGCTCAGACACGGATCCTCGCTGAGCAGCGCCGGCGCTACCCCGGAACCTGTGCCAGGTTACAGCAATAATTGCCAGCCCCCCAGGATCCCAGCTCAGAAATTTTTGTATGTTCTCAGGAGACAAAGATGAGTGATCATCAAAGGCAGAGGAACACAGCATGACTGTCATAAGCCTGAAGTTACAACTTAGACATGCAATAGAAAATATCATTGGTACCTCTCCAGTGCATAGCCTGTAGTAATTAAAAACTTGATCCCTGCTGTTTTATCATCTCATTAGCAATGGGGGCACAAGACTTTTATCCTTGTTTGTCAGGAATCAAACATACCAGAGGAACTCTGATTATAAATTGATGAAAGTAAAGTTAAACTTTTAAATAAGAGCAGTTTCAGTTCACAATGTTTTTAAAGCTGATTAAAGAGATCTCGTTTCAGTAAAAAATAATACCCAGGCCCAGTACAGACAGTAGAGGTCATTGCTGGGAATAGGACGTGGAAGGGCATTTGAAAAGGGCATGTGCTTTTAAAAGGTACTGGGTGAGCAGTGAACACAAGCCCTTTCTGACAGTTTTAATACAACAAGATTCAAACTTTGCATGAATTTGAACTCTTCAGACATTTCCAAAGCTCCGGCCTGTGCCGTGTCCCTCGCACAGCTCCTGGGCAGAGGGTGCTGCTCCTGTGCAGGGATTGTTTCTGGCTGGTGCTGTTTCTGTTCCTGATAAACTCTGTCAGTGACGCTGTTGGCTTCCCTCGCACCTCGCCAACAACCTGCTCAGCATTTGTTTCAACCCCGCAGGGTTCTGTGTAATTGAAAGCCTCTTGAAATCAATGCAGAAGATCCCAGTTGGGTTTGAATCAGTCCCTTTAGCAGGAATTCTTCAAGTAGCTCCACGATGGCTCCATGTTTCCAGAAATATTGTCACTTTATTGCATTTTAATAAATCCCTGACCTGAGCAGGGCCCAGCATTGAACTGGGCAGAGGCAAATTTGGTGGGAGAGGACTGACGGTAACATTCTTTTCTTTTGTTTGATACCATCTGAAATCACATATTTCCCCCTTTTTTTCTCCCGTGAATCTCTGTTTCTCCTTCCCTTTCTTCTTCTTCTTAAGATCTGTGACTCTCCTGTCGGAGGTCTAACAGGGTAACACATCTGAACCACTGTGCTGATTTGATTAACAAGTTTTTTATCCCAATGAAAAAGCTGGACCTGTGCCTTTTCATAGTGAGTAGGAAGCCACCCTTGATGTTTTGGGTCATTATAAGGAAGGATACCGTTCATTATTTCAGAGCAATGGGGAATCAAAAGTAAAGAATCTGAATAATTTTTCCTTTCAGCCTGGCAAAAGACAGGTCCTGAAAGCCAAGAAGACTAATCAAGAACTCAAGGACTTTTTTCAAGTGTAAAAGGCAAGCAATGAGAAACAAAGCAAAAATGATGATATAGTAACTCATTATTTTGCTGTGATTACTTTATGAGCAATAAAGTTATCAGATTCAGCGGAATTCATTATGTCTGAGCAAATGATCCATCAGAGACAGAAGAGAATTACATGTTGAACCAGCTTCTTTCACAGAAAATTGCATCTTTAAAATATTGTTTTTATGGCAGATAAGTGAAATGGTTGCTTAAACAAACTTTCAGGAGCATAAAACTCAGACTTATTCCAAATGAAAAACAGAGGCCTAGATAGACAATTTGCTGAAAAGTTACAATGAAGGATTTATTTTTCAAGATGGAAAAAATATACTTCAAAATTTGACCATTTAATTAAATTGCAATGGATCAAACAGAAAAGGGACAGAAGGGAAATCTATTTCAGAACTGCACATAATTGACTTGTTGAAGTCATTGTCACCATGCAAAGTGGGCAGGCGAGGACTTAATGGCACTCGATGGAGAAACAGATACTTCACAGAAAGTTTTGTGGAATCACGAGAGCTCTTTTTCTTTTCCTTCTTTTTTTTTTTTTGAATTGCAGTTTTTGCAGGGATGTGAAGTTTTCTACTTCCGGGCACAGAGTGTTGTGGCTTGGGGAGAAACCTTTTCCCGCAGGCAGGTTCCCCCTGGGCAGAGCTGCAGCATTCCTTTGCTCCGCCAGACAGGACCGGGGCAGCTCCGCACAGCCTGGCCCGGGGTGGAATCCTCACTGTGCTGCTAAATGGAAACAGAGCTCGGCAGAGGAACACATTTCTGAGCAGGGGGATGGATATTCATTCTCCGGAAGGATGTTTAGTGAGAATTGTGTAGTCCCCAAATGGACAAACAAATAAGAGGAAACATATCACAAAAAAAAAAATTAAAAAAAAAAAAATCTAAAAAAAAAATAAATTTTAACATTAAAAAAAATTTTTAAAAAATAGAAAAAAAAGGTAAAAAAAATTTTATGCTGATTCCTGCAAACATTATTAAAATATGTTAAAAGCTTGAAGACAGAGCCTTGATAGTTGGATAACTAATAATGCAGGCCTGAGTTTTCTATAACAAAAGTTAAAATAATCTTTCTAAAGATTTAAATATTTTCCTGTAGCAAATCCGAAAGCTGCAGGATTTCTTCTTAGCAAAATTTAACATTATTCCTAGTGAAATACTAGTTGCTGTGTTCTCACACTGTACAAGCTCCCAAACAGAAAGGATTCTATCTCATATCTACATAAATCTAAAACTCCTTAATGTTTTATGGTCTAAGGCATAAATTATTTTTTATAATACTGCTAATAATCTGCTGCACAGAATTCTAATATTAAATCTAGGTACTCTTGATTTTCCCATTAAAGAGAAATAGTAGAGTGAAAAAAGCAAATCCACAAAGCCTCCAGAAATCAGAATCGCAGCCAAGTCTGGAGGCTGTGGAGCCCGAGGCAGCAGCCATGGGATCGATGTCCTTTCCTCACCTGCAGGCTCAGCAGTGGAGCCCCTCCGTGCACCCCCTAAGAGCGGTGCTGTCACAAGGTGAGGCTCCACCTCTCAGCATCCTGCTCTTTCAAACTTTCTGTCGGTTCTGGGGCATTTCCTGTCCCTCTATCCAAGTTCCCATCCGGGCAGAGCTGGGGATGGTGCAAGCTCAGCTGCTGCTGTCAGCCTTGGGCTGCAGCCTGGGTAATGTTCTCTGCCAGCGCTGATGTGCTCTGGGTGCTTTGCTTGTCTGAGACTGAGGTTAGTGCACGTGGGAAAACATGCACAGAGTTCCCCTTAAATTAGGAAAAGGAATTGTTTGTTCAGGGTCTGTCCCGTGTGAAGGCAGGAGGAGTGTCCCATCAGAGCGGTGCTCGGAATTGCTGTGACTGCAGCAGCGCAAGGCAGGGCAGGGACAGATGGAGAGCTGTGCTCAGCAGCAGTGTCTGCGCTGGACAGGCTGAAAAGCAGTCACATTCCTGTTCCAGGTGGAGATGCACTATGACCACCCTGTTAAATGATATTTTTCAGGAAGCATAGGCAATATGGGCATATGCAATAGGCACATGGGCTTTTCCTTGTGGCAACTCAGAGATGCAGAGTGCCCACAGCTGCAGCTGACTTTGGAACAATCAAATCTGTTTGTGCCCTGCCCTGCCCCTATTCCTGCCCTGCCCCTATTCCTGCCCCTGCCCCTATTCCNCCCTATTCCTGCCCTATTCCTGCCCCTATTCCTGCCCTGCCCCTATTCCTGCCCTATTCCTGCCCCTATTCCTGCCCTGCCCCTATTCCTGCCCTATTCCTGCCCCTATTCCTGCCCTGCCCCTATTCCTGCCCTATTCCTGCCCCTATTCCTGCCCTGCCCCTATTCCTGCCCTATTCCTGCCCCTATTCCTGCCCTGCCCCTATTCCTGCCCTATTCCTGCCCCTATTCCTGCCCTGCCCCTATTCCTGCCCTATTCCTGCCCCTATTCCTGCCCTGCCCCTATTCCTGCCCTATTCCTGCCCCTATTCCTGCCCTGCCCCTATTCCTGCCCTATTCCTGCCCCTATTCCTGCCCTGCCCCTATTCCTGCCCTATTCCTGCCCCTATTCCTGCCCTGCCCCTATTCCTGCCCTATTCCTGCCCCTATTCCTGCCCTGCCCCTATTCCTGCCCTATTCCTGCCCCTATTCCTGCCCTGCCCCTATTCCTGCCCTATTCCTGCCCCTATTCCTGCCCTGCCCCTATTCCTGCCCTATTCCTGCCCCTATTCCTGCCCTGCCCCTATTCCTGCCCTATTCCTGCCCCTATTCCTGCCCTGCCCCTATTCCTGCCCCTATTCCTGCCCTTCCCCTATTCCTGTCCCTATTCCTGCCCAGCCTGCAGGGACAGCAGCTCCTCGATGGCAGCAGTGTGCCAGGGCCATCAGCACTGAGGACAAAACACTTCACACTCTCGAAGAGCAGGAGGTGCCTGTTAGGCTCTGAGAACCAACACATTTCCAGGGTTTTGGGGCTTCCGAGCAGTTCTGTTTCCACCAGAGCTGCAGAAGGAGGCAGGAAAAGGATGTGCAGATCAAACCATGCCAAATCTCCGTTTATTCTTGATCCGCGCTCGCATTGTGATGAGCGCTGCATTTGGCTTTTCCCTTGGGGCATCAACAACAAAGCCTCCTTGGCCGGGGATTTCAAAGCTGCCTACAGCATTTGCAGGCCTGCTGAGCTCTCCCTAAAACCCATGTATGGTTTTCCAAGAGGATTGCTCCCTACGCTGTTTTTTTCCTTTCACTACCCGACAAGTGGTCCAGATTAAGGCCTGAGTGCTTCCTGCAACTATGGAATGCCTGCAAAAATAAAACACATCTTAAACAGGGTGAGGACTAGGTCAAGTCTATCTGCTGTAACAACGGTTTGAGCTGAGCAGAGTTTAGAACAAAGCCTGGAGTACAGATCTCTTTCTATAAACAAACTATAAACATTGTCACGGAGAAACTGGAGAAGTCTTTTAAAATCATATATGTACCAGCAACATATAAATCAGGCCGACTATGTAACAGGTAAAACAAACTGCTATTATTAACTTTTTTTTTTTCTTTTTTGGCACTCCTATTATTTAAAATACATTTCTTCTGAGATGAGGAGAAACACTTCATTCCCAGGCACAGAAGGAGAATTTCAGAGATAAATATGTTTCTGAGTCACCCATATCAAAGCTGACCCTGTGGTTGAAGTTGGTGATAAAAAAATGAAAAAAAGAAAAAAGAAAGTGAAAGGAAACTGTTCCCCTTCTCTATAAACGGAAAAGAAACTTCAGCAAAGATAGTGCAGAAAAGGAAAGCAAGCTTGCTCAGCCCTGACCAGCTCCTTTAGGATCTTATCATTAATACAACATTTAACAGGCAGCTGTCTCAAGCTGAACCATTCCCCCCTGGAAAAGTCTTTTCGCTCTGCCAAGCTCAAACCCCTTCCTTTCAAGATAAACATGACACAAAGTGAAGCATAAATTCAGTGCAGTGACAAAGATGCAGCCACACTACACAGGATGCTGAATATCCCTGCCCACGGCCGATCCCAGGGCACTGGAGCCAGCGGGGTGTCCCTGCGAGGGCGAGTTTGGGACAGAAATCAGAGTAAGGTCCCTGCCAATGGGACTGGACAAATCCCACGTGCAGGAAGGACACCCAGGGGATGTTTTGTTTCTGCATCCCTGCTCAGATTCTGGGAGACACACTTCTCTAGAATTTGTTCCCTGTCCGGTCCAACTGGGAGCTCCACCAGGAAATCTGAGAGATGGAGAAAATTAATTTTTCAGGGAAGGAATTCCTTTTGTTATGTAGGAGCCATTCCACCTGAGACAGATGCAGTTCACACAGCAGCTCAAATGAAATAATTGCATTTTGGACTTTTTGCATTAGTTGCCATTATTTATTACACACGTGGAGGAACACATTAAAAGGAAATTATTCAGGTCAAACTCAGGCACTTAAAAGTAAGAAAATGCCAGGAGTTGAGATGGTGGTGGAGCAGAATTAGCTTCCTGCTGTTCAGACATTATGGCAGAGTTCCTAATTACATAATTGCATTTTTTTTGCAGAGAAACCATGCCTCCCTCAGCACACAGGGACAGAGCAGTGCTGTTCAGAGCCTCCCTGGATCTCCAGTGTGTTCCTCCCACTCCATGGACAGCCTCTGTGTGGCTCTGGGACAGAGTTCCTCACTCCTGATGGACCTTTCTGCAGCGCTCACCACTGAAGCACTTATTCCTGAAACATAACTCATGTGTTCAGCTCTGTGAAGACAAATAACAGCATTATTGCCACTTTGTTTGCCAGAATTATTTAAATCCTTATCTCAGTCCCGGAGATGACTGGAGCAGTCAGCTGAGGTCACACATTTCAGGACACACAGGCACAGCTTGGCAGACGCTGAGCGGCTGAGTGGTGGCTCATGACGGAGGCGTTGGGCAGTCTGCCTTCCCAGCAGAGCTCCAAAGCTGGCTCCGTTCGCTGCTGTGCCAGGAAACGTGTGCTTCCTCCCCAAAACAGCCCAGAAAGGACCATGGCCATGCCCTTTCCTCCTGCCCCAAAAATGTATGGACTAACTCCGACAAATAAAATAGATGGTGTATTAGAAGTTGGGGGACATTACCCAACATAGCAACAGTACAATAGACTTTTCCTGAAGAGTTTTAAAGGAGGAATTTCAGATATCTGTCACATTTGGGATATGCAGGAATGTATATACACCTTAAGCAAACACTGGTGGATTACATGTAAATTTTGTGATGGATGTTGAATCTGGCCCAGAGGGAATAGTTGGGAGAGATAATGGACAGAAGCATGACAGGCAGATGTTGGGCAAACATCTCTGGGGAATGTAGCCAAATTTATTTGCAGTTGTTATGCATTAATAGCCTGATGTAAGTAGAAAAAACTTCATAGGCACAAATGGGATATATCTGTTTTATTTGGCAACACGGATTGGGAAGGGCAGATCCAGTAGTGCTGCCTTAGGGGACTGAGTGACAACGGATCAAACGGAATAGATCCTTCCAATTACCGTGCTTATATCGTTTCCATTTAAAAAATATATTCTCCTTTCATGTGCACTGAGTATTTCCCTAAACGGCACTGAAGTTCTCAGCTGGCACTTTGCCATCCCTGTCCCAGCCAGGACAGTGGAGCACGGCAGGACCTGGGGCCTGCTGGAGCTGGAGCACATCAGGGGCACAGCAGAGCAGGGCAGAGCTGGGAGGGCTTTGCCTCCTGGAGCAGAACCCTTTGCTCTCAGAACAGAGTTCTGCCCCGAGAGGTGCTGGGGGGCTGGCCGTGCCCAGGGCGGTGTCCAAGCCTCCCTGGTGGGCACAGCTGGCTGGGAACCGAGGTGCTCCAGCCCAGGGCATTCAGGAGCCCCAAGCTGCAGGAGCCTCACTCTGCATGGTCACGCCTGCATTCCCTCACTATCACTGAAGGGAAAAGGCTGGAGCTGACCGTGGATGGGCGGAGCGCTTTCTTTATCTGGGAAAGAGAGGAAAACCCATGTAGCGTGTTCTGCCGGTGCCACACACGCACCCGAGCAGCAGGGCTGCAGCAGGGATTGCAGCAGGGGTTGCAGCAGGGATTGCAGCAGGGGCTGCAGCAGGGATCGCAGCAGGAGGTGCAGCAGGGCTGCAGCAGGGGTTGCAGAAGGGGCTGCAGAAGGGGCTGCAGCACGGATTGCAGCAGGGATTGCAGCAGGGATTGCAGCAGGGCTGCAGCGGGGGTTGCAGCAGGGATTGCATCACGGATTGCATCACGGACTGCAGCAGGGTTGCAGAACGCTGCCCAGCCGAGGCACGAAGCTGTCTGCACATCACCAGAGCATCCCGAACGCTCCCTGCCCGCCCTGCTCCGCTGCTCGGGGTTCACCCTCTGCCGGCAGCAGCAGCGCTCCCCTGCACAGAAAGCCTCCCAGAGCCCGAACCGCAGAATTGTGTCACTCAGCAGCAATTAGCTTTGTTTTCAATGTGCACAGACTCGGGGGCTGGGGAGGAGTGGAGCTGGAATAGCGATTGTGCAGGGAGCAGGTGAGCCACTTTGTGGCTTGTGGGATCTATGATTCTCTTGGGATGCACAAAGTCCATATTTCAGCGGAGCTGCTGCAAGGCCAAGCGCTCTGGCACACAGGGAGCAGTGATTTGGATCTGAGCTGAAGCAAACAGGAGCAGCAGCACAGACTTCTGCCCTCGTGCAGTGACTGACACCATTTTGGAGCAGCTTTTACATGTCTGAGAATTGACATATTACTGGTAGCAGCACAAAGGGCCCCCTCTTTCAATAGCTGTTCCTCAGCAATCAGTGTCCAACCCTTAATGTTTTCTTTTGTTGAAAAAAAAATCAGAAAAACTAAAATAAACCACAATCTGGTTCTGTGCCAACAATATTAACCAGCTTCTTTTAGAGCCTTTGAAGTTAGCAGGGGGCATCCAATCTTGTGGTGCAAGTAAAGAATGATACTTTAAGCGATTCCTTTTCATCCCTTTAACTTAATGAAAGATTAATAGCCTTGTTATTTTTGTTTCTGCTTTATTTTTATATTCGGGGAGGTGGGAGAATTTTTGGCACTTGTTGAAACTGAAATGTTGCCCATAATGATTTTATGGATCAGTGAAGCACTGAGTTGTTTGGGTGTTGGGTTTTTTTCCCTGTCTGTGAATCCTGCTTAACAATGCAAGGCACAAACAAAGTTCTGTACTGTAAGTTCAAAAAAATAGCCACGCATTTACTTTTGGGAAGGAGGAGGAAGAAGGTGGAAGGAAGCTTTTGGAGTGCCCAGACCTAAAAGAAAAAGTAGTGGGGGGGGGGCTTAGCAAATCTTTTCAGTCAAAGAGCTGCGGATTAGTTATAAAAATGTAATCCACTTCCTAGCTGAAGAAAGCAGCTTTATGTCGCTGCTGGCTGTGAAGATACAATGTGGGTTTTATAACCACCCTTTATTTATATATTTGCAGCCAAAGAAACACGGCAGCACTCCTGCCCTGCGTTGCCACTCAGGGTGTAGGAGATAGGTGGCTTTTCTTTTCTGTTTGCATTGCATGTCCCTTTCGGGGGCTGGAGGGGCACCTCAGGGCTCACAAATATCTGCTAAAATGTGATTGCAGCTGTGTGTTCCTCTGCTCCTGAATTCCTATTTTTGGGCTGCACTGCAGGGATGTGGTGCCAGGTGTGCAGCTCCAGGTGGGACACGCGGTGAGCTCGGGGGGCACACTGGGGTGTGGTGGGACCTGCACGAGGCTCATTCCAGCACAGCAGCAAACGTGCAAGGACAGCTCTGCTCTTGGTGTTAGAGCTCGGACGTTTGGGTTGAGCACAGGGAGGCCAATGCGGCCATGACAATTGATCATCATAATAATGATAATAATGATAATAATAATAATAATAGTGCTCTAAGTAGAGCCATCATAATCACTACTTACAGTGTGGTTTATAACTCTGGATCCCTTCACACACAATGAACCGAGGGCAGAGTGAACGTTTTCACTACAGCTTAAGCAAACCAGAAGAAGAAAGAGTATATGTATTTTCACTTTCATTTTATGAAACAAGTCATTGGTGTTTCACTTTCACCACCAGGGCTGAGGCAGATTTACCCTAAGTACACCTTTACTATTTTATATATATATATATTTTTAAAAAATATATCTGTCTATCTATCTATCTATCTATTTTTATTTATTTATCTTTATATCTTTATATATTTATATAAATTTATATTTATATTTATATTTATATTTATGTATGTATATACGCACACATATATATACACAATAGAAATTACAGTCATATATAGTATAATATATGCTTATGATATATTAAATGACTGTATTCAATAAATTACTCTCTCAGAATCATACAGAGCTTGGTGATAGAGCCAGAACCCAATTCCAGATTTCTCATCTCCTAAACCAGGGTTTTATCCATTTATCCTGCATAAAGTTTCATTCAGAATTTCACATTAGCATTGCAGTTCATGAGATCCCTGCAGCATCTCATAGCCAACATTTACAACATCCCTGAATTTCGTTATAATATTTGGTGATCTGCTTTTCTTCGGATTTTCTGTTTAACCTTAGACTAAATTTTGCGTCTGACGCCCACCTGAATTCTGCAGGTGGGGCAGAGCCATCGCCCCTGACACAGAGACCCCTGACAGGCACAGCCTCACAGCTTCAAAAGTTGTCTTCATCGGAATTCAGAGGAAAGATGGTCCCAATGTACAGAATAAAACACATCACTGCTCTTGATAACTTGTCTGTTTCAAATGAGAAATCACAGTAGTGTAATACTGTAAAAATTAGACAGAATTTTTCTGCTATTATACCAAACAGCCTGCTTAATAAATGGGTAATGAAAAAGAATAATTTATTACAGCTTGTGAATTTTGACAGTTCTAAAAAGATGTTCTTAGAGTTTCCCCAAAGGGAGAAGAAGAATGTTTCTTCCTTAACACACTGGCGTTAGATGTAATTTCTCTGTCTGTAGAATTTTGCTCCTGCCTGGTAGAAGGGATTAGATTTTTTTTTCTTACATCATAACCTATTTTAAGCAATTATAATCTATGGGTAATAAATCATTTTCATTCACCTCTCATGGGGAGAGAAAAGATGTGAGAAAGCGTTCTGGAGTTTTAATTTATATCAATGTTTGCATTACTATTAAATGAATTAAATGGGTTCTACAAGTGTTCTCTCATAGATCTGCAATAAATTATGGAGCATCTCAACCTAAGTCGTTTAATTGTCTCTTTTACCAGCTTTTTGTTTTGTTTTGTTAATTTTTTTAACTGGGAAGCACAAACAGTTATAAAACACACTGGAAAGCTCTGAAGACTCTTGGGCATTGCAATGTAGGACAGAAGTTCTCTCGCTGCAAACACAGCTGTCCCTCGGAGGTGCAGGGATTTGCAGAGCCCCAGGAGCAGAGGAGCCCTGCCAGAGCCAGAGCCCTTCCCAGAGACCCTTCCTGAAAGGAATCACCAGCCCTGCCGCAGGAACGACTAGATTTCATCCACGGTTCCTTCCTGCCTTAGCTTGGTATTACCATGGAATCATTATTAGGGTGGGAGGTTTTTTAAATGACAAGAGAGAATAACTAAATTGATCAGACTAAACCTACGAAGGCAGAGCTGGGGTAAAACATACATTAATGGGAATAAATATTTGGATTTATATTTCCTACTTTCTTGTTGGGCTGTTGAAGGAACCTAGAAAGGCATCCCCAGCCACTCCTGCAAGCACTGGAACAACGCTTGCTCCATGCCAGAATTTAGGGTTGCATTCCGTTTTGAACAATTCTTGGTAGAGAACCTAAAGGTAAAAATGCTATCATAATAATAAGGAAGACGTACACACAATTTCCCAAGCCTAAACTGATTTTCAGCCATGGAGCTGGCACACTGAGATGCAATGATCTCCCAGATTGACCTGCCAAAGCTTTAACAGCTCACAAAGCAGCCTGGGGGTGCAGGAGGGGTCACCCCTCGCCCTCCTGCCCCGTCAGGCCACGCTCCTCATTCACTTTTGGGCTCCTTCAGCTCTTTCTTTGTCACTGCCAGACTGAGGGGCAGTCAGGGAGCCCCAGGAATTTCGGAGTGAGCAATAGGAGTGTAATATATCAGAAGAGCAGGGAGATGGAGGACACAAGGACAGAACTAAGCAGCACATGATTGAGTCAGGAGCAGCTGATCCACATTCAGGCAAATTCACAGAGCCATCATCGCTGCTCCTCTTAATGCAATTCCAGCCACACTGTGCTGTGTGTTCAGTGGAGATTTTACCCCCAGAGCATCTGCAGACTTTGATTTGGATCCAGGGAGCTGCTAACAGCTGGAAAATGGTGCAAGCTGAATGGGAATGGTGCGTTCTGGAATTGTCTCCTGTTCTGGGAGGGGTCAGGCACAGGAGGGGTCAGTGCTGGGGGTCACCTGGGCTGGGGGGACACACCTGGGGCTCTGTGCCGCCCTGGGCGCAGGGCACTGCACTGCTGGATTGAGTCACAGCAAACACTCCAAGATTTTTGAGCACCCATTCCGTTCAGGCATGAGCAGAATTAAAGAGAAGCTGTTTATTACAGCCAATACAGGCAGCAACATTTAACAAAGCTGCAGTAACTGCCCCTGCTGTTAGTTGTTGTTTGAACTGAATTTTCATTGGGGAGTATTTCATTATGGCCATTATGAGAAATGAGATGTTTTGGTCTTTTAAAGGATGGACTTACGGGGAAAAAAAATGTTTCAGTCAAAAAGAAGTTGGCTTTATTTTTTGAGAAGCTCACAGTACTTCAGTTTTTATGATAAATATTTGAAGGAGCACTTACATTTTTCAAGGAAGGACACCCTTTTTTATTAAGAATACAAATTTGACAATTCGGTGGAAATTTTGCTGTGTGCTAATTGTCCGAAAAGCCTGTATGTGCAGATACAGTTAATTTGGAAATTAGGATCTGCACAGAGCTCATGGATCCCTACATGATATTGTCAAAGGAGCTGAGGAGGATTTTTTTGGGCCTAAGCTTTCCTGGTTAGTAGGACCACTGTGGTGGCAGGAAGGAGGAATCAACATGGAGACAATAATTCAGAAAACCTCGGTGCTGCTCCAGAAGCCTGAACTCCATGGAACAGTTCAGGGAGAAAAGATGATTTGAACCAATATTGTATTTGGAACTGTTTATGAGGACTGTGTATGGCCACTGATGACTTACAGGTCCTGCACGTGGCATGAGGGTCCAGGAAGAGGAAGAACTGCAAAGCTTCATTTGCATTTCTCTGGCTTTGATAGGAAAAACCCTTTGCATTCTATACTCTGTCCTGCTGCATAAATTTCTGACATGTGTCTTCAATTAGCACTAATCATGTATTCAAAGGAAGAGTAAGGATGTTCCTGTTTTTCTAGAGGGGGTGAAAATCATGTTTCTCTGAGCTTAGCTTTAATATCTCTGCATCCTCATTCTCTATTTCAAAAGCAAAGCTGATGCCATGAGGCACTGCAGGAATTTGGAAAATATGCTTTGCTTTTGAAACAGAAGCTTCAAATCCACTTTAAATCCCATATAAAAGTTAGTCCAAGAAAGTCAATGAACGGATCATGATCAAAGTCTCTTTATTGAATTTTCTAACAACTTCCAACCAAATATATTTTAAAAGGAACTGGCTGCATCAAGTGCTTTCCAGTAAGCTGAAATGATAACTCTCAGCTCAGGACAGCTGAGAGAAGTGAGAGATGAAACATCAGTGCCTACATAACCTGTGGGCTGTTTTCTGTGAGTTGCCCAACTGAGTTCTGAATTCCAAAATATTCTGTGGGAATTTTATCACTTTAACTTACACCTGTTGAAATTTGCAGATCCTGGTACAGTGACAGAATATTAATTCCATGCTATTTTTCAGGCCTTATTAACAGGGAAAAAAAAGATTATTCCTGAAATTTTCCATGCAGAGAATGATCAGTTTAAATTGGTATCCAGTTCATGAAAGGCTTGCGGAGTCAAATGCATTTAGTTTAATAATTGTAGTTTCATGAGGTTTCTTTATTTAGCAGGAGACTTGCACATGGCTGATTATACTGAAATTTCTTTTTTTGTTGCCTCTATTGGCAGGGGAAGGGTCACATTTTTGCATTTTGAAGACAGCTTTGATGCTGGGAGTAACAAGGCAAAAAACTTTTGTCTGCTCAGGGGTTGTGCTTATCAGTGAGACTGAGGAAAGGACCCAAAAGCACTGTCCCAGGGCATGGCAGCACTGCTGGAGCTGTCACAGCCCCAGGGACAGAGGCAGGGGTGGCAGCGGGGCAGGGGACACAGGGACAGCTGTAAATGCAGTGTTTGGGTGTGCTGCACAGAACTGAGCACAGCTGGAATGTTTCTGCTCAGGCCCTCCTCAGGCTTTGGGCTGGGAAATTCGGGGGTCAGGGGTGGCTCCCCAGTTTCCACAGCTCTCACTGGCACAGATCTGAGAGCTGAGAGCTGATGGATGTTCTGTGCTCGAGCACAAACTCTGATCCCTCTCCTCACGGAGCTGTGCCACCCTCGATTGTGTTTGTGGCGTTCAGGAGCCTTCGTAGTGCCCCCGAGAGCAGCACAGGCGCCAGAGCCACCAGCCTTTAATCTTCTGCTAACTGAGTCATTGCCGAGGTGAATAATTTACTGCGAGGATGGAAAGTTGAGCAGTGATAGAAGGAATTTGCTGAATTATGATTTCTCGTTCCTTTCTGCAAGTCTCTGCCAATAAAATCTCTAAATGCTGAGTTAGACAAAGTTAGGTTGAGTTTATTGCTTCAAGCATATTGTGCCCACAGCATTTCCTGCATTCAAATCTGAATCTAGGAGTTGTGCTGCACAAATCTCACAATAAACATTCACAAAAGGATTCACCATTCACCACTATATGTGAAAGTTCCCATGTTTTAAACAAGATCTGTGGCTTTGCAGGGATTGGAAACACTCCTCAGCTTTAACAAGCACTTGGCATTTCTTGGTGTTTACCAGGAGTACCTCAGTTTCTATGAATGTTGCCTAAAGACATCCCCAAAATGGATAATTCTATTTGTGAAGTTCAGTATTGTGTTCAAATGGAAGACATTGTGGAAATCCGAAAGGCTTATGGAAAATTCCTGAGAGATTGGTATCAGTGCACAATCAGGAAAACATGGCAGGGAACAGAGAGAAGAGAGAAAGAGAGGGAAAGAGAAGGACTGGGGAGGGGCAGGAATGGTATTCCAGTACAAATTCCATCAGGATGGATATTCTTGACCACACTTCAAGCATGTTTTAATTTGAGATTGTTTCAGCACTTGAGTTTACATTCCATTTAATTTTCTGTTGTCCCTTGATTTATATCCTGTCCTGTGTACAACCATCTGTTCCTTGGCTTTTGGAACCGTAACAAAATGTGATACAAAAAATAATGTTTACTTTTAAAGCCTTTTCCATGCAGCCTCTTTTCTTCCGTGTATTTTGTGTTGGCTTCAATAGTTGGGCGCCCTGCATTTTTAGCTATCACCTCACAGCCCTGACCTGCAGCTTTCCCCACATTGTGTATAACCACAGAGAGGGCTGTGATGTTAAACACAAAAGAGGAATAGGAGTGTTGTAAGGTCATATGCTTCTTGCATAAGGGATTTCAAAGGCAGCAATTGTTTAAAGGACTTGAAGATGACAGAAAATAATCTGTGTAATCCAACAATCAAAACCTGTATTCATTAGCAGAGGGAACTTTGTTGGGTGCCTCAGAAAATGGAAAGGTGAGTAGTCAAACTGAGAGCAGGTCTTTAATTTTCCACATTTCAAGGTGCAAAGAATAGGCTCTGTGTGTTTGGACTATTGTAGTTTTGACTTTCATATTTCTAAACCTCAGGATTTAGATCTGAATCTTGAAAGTGATTCAGACTTTCGCCAGTTCTCCTGTCCTCAGCTGAAATACAATGTCGAGTTTTTTCGAAATAATTGTGCAGCTATGACCGTTCCTTCAATAAGGCATTTTCTACATGAGCAGAAGCCTTTGAAGTGCGGAGCCATGAAGATGGTGAGGGCCAGAGGTGAACGCTGTGCAATAGAAGTGTACATTCCAGTCAGAGAACGGGTTGGAGGGGTGAAGGAATTAGTCTATTGATATTCAGTGCTTTGACCTGCTAACAATGACGGTGGCACAGGGGTGACAGCAGCGGCACATCCCCACATTGTGTATCAGTGCACAGACACAGACCTGAGCTGCTTTAGTTCCTTCCGAGGAAATGCCAGCAGGGCTTTGGCCATGTGCTCACCCAGAGCTGCTGCTGGGGGGAGTGGGGGGAAAAATGTCTCTAATTCCTCCGGCATCGCTTTGGGGCTAATAATAAGTCAGCTGCACATCTGCAATGTGATGGGCATTTTTCAAAATGTGATGCTGGGAAAGAGAAAATAAATTAATAGGGTATTCTGTGCTGGATTTTAAAGGGCATATAGACTAAGGAAAGCAACTCCCTGCTGCTTTTTATCCCTTTAAGATTTAAAAAAAAAATCCTCCTTTTCACTTTGAAAGTATTTTTTAAAAAAAATAATCAAAGCAACACCAACAATTTTTTGACACCAGAGAATACTTTTCCCTTGGTAAACAGCACATTTATAACACAGCTCAGCTAGCCCTGCGGGTAAAATTTTGTGCTGGGGATCTGCAATTTTCCTAACACAAACCCAACAAGATTTAGTCCCTACAATGGCAAAGGCACTTGCCAGTTGACATTTCGCTAGCGAGGCACGCTGGGCTCTCCTCTGCCTCCAGCCTCCACCTCCAGCAAACCCTTCCCAAAGCTCTGGATTTGTCTCCTGCCATTTGTCACTGCCTTGGCAAGCAGAGCCGAGCAGCCAGACACCAGCAGAATGCAGAGTGAAATAGTGAATTATTGTGTAACATGAGGCACAAATCAGTGAACATTTAGATTCTGTTTGTTCTTAGAGCTGCAAAGTGCAGACAGGTAGGTAACTTGATTGCATCACCTCGTTCTTTTTTTTGGCCAGTGTAGGACTGGTTTTAGGCTCTGCTTTGGCTTCTTTTCTATGAATTCAGACTGGCAACTTCTCTCCCCAGCCCATATAAAATAGACCTTGAGCCTCGTGCTGTACCTCCTGCGGAGCTCCCCGGATCCCAGCTGAGATCAGTGGGGTGTCTGACCGCTCACCCCACACACGTGGGGCTCCCCTGCTCCTGCCTGGGGGTCCCAAGCCATTCGATGGAAGGGCAGGCACACAGCAGCCACGGTGCCACAGGAAATTGTACTCATTGCCAAGGATTTCCAAAAGAAGATGAGAAAGTGTTTTTTGCTTGGAAAAAGATGCCAATGATTGGGACAAGAGTTTTAGCCTTGTGCAAGCTCCCAGGCACACTGGGGAGATGACGATGTGCTGTTTCTGAAGAATAACAAGTGTCGTTTATCTCAGGAGCTGCTCAGAGACAAAGCAGCGACTCAAGGGCTGGTCAGCACTTTATCTACGGACTCAATCTGCACTTTATTAACTTGCTGCTCAACAAACGTCCGAAAACTGCAGTGTTTTGTTTAACATATTGAGGGAGCACCTCCTAATGGAGACCCAGAGGACAGAGGGATCACCTTCAGTGTGACATGTGCCTATTCAAAGGCAGTCAGGAGGTGTTTGAGCAGGAGCAGCCCTTGGTGTGGCTGTGGCTGCAGGTGAGGTGTGACCTGGGCGGGACCAGCCTCATCCCTAAACCAAATCCCGCTGCAAAGCTGCTGTGAAACCTGCAGGAAAACCTGCAGGAAAACCTGCAGGAAAACCTGCAGTAAAACCTGCTGGAAAACCTGCAGGAAAACCTGCTGGAAAACCTGCAGGAAAACCTGCAGGAAAACCTGCAGTAAAACCTGCTGGAAAACCTGCAGGAAAACCTGCTGTGAAACCTGCAGGAAAACCTGCTGGAAAACCTGCAGGAAAATCTGCTGTAAAACCTGCAGTAAAACCTGCTGGAAAACCTGCTGCCGAGCAAACAGCAACCGATCACACGTTTTCGTTCCAAACGGAGATTTTCATCCAGCTACTGTTGACTCGAACCGTGCATTAAATAAAGCAAGCCTCACAAGCCTCTCATTAATAATTCCTAAACATAACAGTGAGCGAGCAATGTGCTGAGCTAGCGAGAGGAGCTGCTGGCACGGCTGCCGGGGAGCACCCAGCCCAGCCTGCGCGAGCCGTTTCCTCCACAAGATCATACAGCATTTCCATGCTGATGAATGCTGCAATCACAGCTCTCCTTGCAGAGCAGGAGGCAGCCACAGGCACGGGTGGCTCTTCAGCGTGAGCCGCTGTGGGAGCGCTCGCAGAAACCACAGGCTCTGCCCAGTGTGGCATTTTGCTACTTGAGCCTGAGGTGAGCTTCAGAGAGGTAATTTCGGAGCAGGAACACTCCCCAGCTGTTGGAGCAGGGCTCTGGTGTGCCAAAGGCTATCTCCAGTCAGTTAGGTAACCCTGCTTTACAAGAGACCAGAGCTGATTCAATTCTCGTCATCATCTTAAATGTCAACCGTAATTACAGATTTTGAATGCTTTAATTATATATATATGTATATATAATTATTTTTTAAATGAGCCCAAAGTTGACATGGTGGTCAATATATTAGCTCTGGACTTGCAAAAGCTGTATTCAAATTCCTTCTCTGCTCAGACCTCGTGTGGGACTCCGGATAAGTCACTTCACACCTCTCTGCCTCAGTTTCCCATTTGTGTAATGGAGATAAAATTAGTTTTCTGACTCCTGGGGACACAGTGAACACAGTGATCCATGTCTGTGGCAGTCTGTGTGGGACCAGTCCATGAAGATGTGAGGATCCCACTGATGGAGGTTTTGTGCAAAACATGAGAAAATGAGGGATTTCATCTCAGAAGTGTCCATTTGAAATTAGAAATGGATACAGACAGATGGGAGAGTCCTGCTAAGTAATGAAACAATATTAATCAATATGGCAGGTTATAATCTTCAAAAACCAGCAGCCAAATAGTTAAAAATGGAAGTTTTCAGCAGTGCAATGTAAGGCTGTACCATGAATATTTAAGAGATGCCTCTTTCAAGAATGAAGGCCAGTGTGGAAGATAACAGAAAGGTGTTTGAAATTAAACAAATAAGTCGATTAGGTAAAACTTGGGGTTTTTTTACACATGCAGAATAAACAACTAGCACAACAGTGGGAGACAGTGAGGAGAGCACATCAGGTGAACGTGGCTTGTAACGCAGTCATGCGTTCACCTCGGCTATTTTCCTTTCATTAAGGTTATTAGCAGAGCTTTGTTACGAAACTCAGCTGTGGCAGTGTCCAGCGCAGCAGGCTGGGCCAGTGGTCAGCTAATGGTGTGAACCGAGGGGGAGAGAGCAGCCACAGCTTTCTCTCAGCTGCCCCTGCTTTGCTTCCCCCTCCCAAGCCTGTACTGAATTTCTAGTGGTGTTCTTTAATTTCACATGTTGAAAAGACTGAGTGATCCTTTTCCTCAGATGGTCTTTCTAGAGCCCCCAACAGAGTGTGAATAATTATTCCCACTCTGTTGGGGCTTTGATAAGACTCTTATGGCTGCCTTTTGCTCAGCCTCTCAGCCTTTGTTCCTGCTGAAGTTATTTTCTTTCTTAGAGAGTGAAAAAAAAAGGTAAAAACTGTAACAAGATCAAGTGAAACTGCAACTTTAGTAATAGTAATAACAATTAAAATATTGACTTGAACACTATAAATGCTTGGTCAAATCCCTCTGGTAAGTGCATAATCACCACATGTCTACTTCCAGTTTCAGAGAGAGCACAATTTACAGAAAGAATTGGCCAGAAAGGAGTTTGAGAGGTGTCTGAACAGGAGCTGAGCCTCCTGTCTGGGCTCAGTGGCCTGGCCACGTCGTTCAGTCCGAATATAATGCGTGAGAGCTCCTGGATGGCACAGGTTTGGAAGTTTTGCAGCCTGTTGTATCGAGAAGCTTTCTCAATGGAGAGCCCTGGTGGGTGACGGGGAGCCCTGGTGGGTAAAAGAGAGCCCTGGTGGGTAAAGGGGAGCCCTGGTGCCACAGACTGAGCACAGCCCTGGCTCTGCCCCGCAGGGCACCCGAGGTGCTGCTCTTTGCCAAACCAAACCCTCTGTGTGCCCCGGGTGTGCCCTGCTGCTCGCGGGACCGAATGGGTTAATCCCAAACCCAAACATCGCTCAAACTCTGATTAGCTGTCTGCGTGCAAAGGCCTGGCAGCACACAGGGCAGCTCCGAACCTTCCCTGAGCTCCTGAGCTCCTGAGCTCCTGCCCTCCCATGGGAGCCCTGGCACTGGCACTGTCATTGTCATTGGCACTGGCACTGTCCCTGGGGTCAGTACAGTCCCCCAGGTGTGAGCCCTGTCACTGCCACTGTCCCTGTCACTGTCCCTGGGGTCAGTGCCACTCCCCCAGGTGTGAGCACTGTCTCTGTCACTGTCCCTGTCCCTGTCACTGTCCCTGGGGTCAGTACACTCCCCCAAGTGTGAGCAGGGGCACACCTGGAGCAGCCTCCAGCACACACACGGCGCCAGCAGCATGAAGGAGGGCACCTGCCAGAAAATCGCTTATCTCCAACTTCTCCAGCGCAGCCTGTGGTTGGTGTTTGGCTCTCCTGTTCAATGGACCTGGAGCCCATAGGTTTCCACAGCCATCTTATTTGAGGCATTGCAGAGCTGGGGAGCGGTGGGAGATCAAAGTAATGGTGCACACAGATATATTGGCGTTTGGAGATTGGAAGATAAATAATTCATACATTGAAAATAGAGTTGGGTTGGGGATATTATAGATTAATTCCATCTCGCACTCTTTTTCCTCATTCCCACCGCCCCCCTTTTTTTTTGCTAGTGGGAGACCTACTGCCCTTGTCCCTTTCTTCTGATTTCTGAATCTGCCACAGGCACTGTTAGAATTACAGCAGTGATAAGAAAATATCAGGCGTGGGATTTGAATTAATGCTTTTAGACAAATCTCCATTCCATCTCTAATTCTAATGCTAATTACATTTGCAGATCAAAGCCTGTTCCTTAAAGTTTTGCTTTTGAATACATGTAAAGATTTTACTTTTTTGTTTGATTTTTTCCCCCATTTTTGGAGAAATGCTTCTTCCAGTAGAGACCAGATGTTCCTAAAATATCCCCTCGGAACAGCACAGCTTTGGTTCTCTGTTTTCCTTTCTCTGAGTCTTTTGTCTGCCTTGGATGCATCATTGTTCTGTTACTGTATAGGCAATCCATCTTTCAGACTGATTTGGTTTCTGTTTAGAAAAAGTCAGTGATAACTTAATAAGTGAGTGCAAATAATTGCAAACATGTTTAACTGCACGCTCAGCATTGCCAACTGCAGGTATTCAAAATTTGGATCCATTTCAACAGATTATGAGATTACAGAGAGGAGATTTGAAATATATGGAGAGAGAATTGAGTTATTTTTATTTTTCTCTCTGACTCTCAGATTTATGTGATTTACACTTCCTACCTGCTTCTACAGCTAGGAAGACTAAAAGTTATTTCTTTTTTTTCCTACGTGAAGCAGAATCTTTCTAACATGGACTCCTTAAATTTGGATTTTCAGAAACATAAATATCGTGCGGCTCTCGCTAAAATGATAAAAACTGGCAACACAGGCCCAGGTCTTGCTGCACTCCAATCTAAGCCTGGCGTGTCCACACATGTTCGTAGGATCAGAGCCGATTTTACAAGTGTCACATAATGAAAGTCAGGGAAAGGCAGAAATTTTTAACACCAAAACATAAGTCAGAGATTTTTAACACCAGAGCCTCAGGGGTTGTAGCAAAGAGTACGAGCTCATTTCGAGAGGAAATAAAAAGAAGGAAAAAGAGAATGGTGGGATCGAAGTATGGAAAGAGGGCATTAGGTGGTGAAAGGTGCTGGGCTGCATGCAGGAGGAAGCAGAAAGGGTTCAAAGGGTGAAAAAGCCAATTAGTGGAGCATAAATCTAAAAAAGCCAATTTCTGAAATAAAGGGGTGTTCACTTAAGGCAGCTAAGGAGAGGATTAGTCAAGGAAGTGCCAGGGTGCAGTTTGGAAAATGTGATTCTTAGAGCTGCCAAGAGCTCCGGTGCATGAGCCGTGCCCGGCCCGCTCTGCCTTCCTCTGCAGGCAGCAGCCAAGGCTGCTGACTCGGGAGAGCTGCTCCTGGAGCCGCCTCAGAGGGCAGGCACAGTGTGACTCTCCCTATCTCTGCAGCAACAGCAGAACAGCCAACAAGAATCATTAGCTGAGGCAGGACCGAGCTGCTCAGCGCCTGCCAGCGCCTCACATCTGACAGCCGCGGAGTACAAAAGGTCCCTGCTCAGCGTGGGGCAGCCTCTGTACCTTCCCCAAACACCTCCGAGCACTGCGGGCTCCATCCTGGTGCCACAGCTAAAATCCTCCTGCACACAGCACAGGAACAGCGTTTTAAATGCTTATTGCCCTCCCGAAAGCTTGGGGTTCCCCTCACTGAGGATCGCCTCCCCAGCATTCTTTTCTCCAGAGTGTTTGACGCTAAAGCCCCTCGGTTCTGTGCCATGGGCAGGCTGTGCACACTCGGTTCTGTGCATGGACAGGCTGTGCACACTCGGTTCTGTGCCATGGGCAGGCTGTGCACACTCGGTTCTGTGCCATGGACAGGCTGTGCACACTCGGTTCTGTGCCATGGACAGGCTGTGCACACTCGGTTCTGTGCCATGGACAGGCTGTGCACACTCGGTTCTGTGCCATGGACAGGCTGTGCACACTCGGTTCTGTGCCATGGACAGGCTGTGCACACTCGGTTCTGTGCCATGGACAGGCTGTGCACACTCGGTTCTGTGCCATGGACAGGCTGTGCACACTCGGTTCTGTGCCATGGACAGGCTGTGCACACTCGGTTCTGTGCCATGGACAGGCTGTGCACACTCGGTTCTGTGCCATGGACAGGCTGTGCACACTCGGTTCTGTGCCATGGACAGGCTGTGCACACTCGGTTCTGTGCCATGGACAGGCTGTGCACACTCGGTTCTGTGCCATGGACAGGCTGTGCACACTCGGTTCTGTGCCATGGACAGGCTGTGCACACTCGGTTCTGTGCCATGGACAGGCTGTGCACACTCGGTTCTGTGCCATGGACAGGCTGTGCACACTCGGTTCTGTGCCATGGACAGGCTGTGCACACTCGGTTCTGTGCCATGGACAGGCTGTGCACACTCGGTTCTGTGCCATGGACAGGCTGTGCACACTCGGTTCTGTGCCATGGACAGGCTGTGCACACTCGGTTCTGTGCATGGACAGGCTGTGCACACTCGGTTCTGTGCCATGGACAGGCTGTGCACACTCGGTTCTGTGCATGGACAGGCTGTGCACACTCGGTTCTGTGCCATGGGCAGGCTGTGCACACTCGGTTCTGTGCATGGGCAGGCTGTGCACACTCGGTTCTGTGCATGGACAGCTCACACTCGGTTCTGTGCCATGGACAGGCTGTGCACACTCGGTTCTGTGCCATGGGCAGGCTGTGCACACTCGGTTCTGTGCATGGGCAGGCTGTGCACACTCGGTTCTGTGCATGGACAGCTCACACTCGGTTCTCTCCATGCACAGCTCACACTCGGTTCTGTGCCATGGACACCCTGCTCCTGTCTCCCTGCCACCGCTGCAGAAACATGCAGCTCATCTGCTCAGGCAGCACAATGTTACACACACCAGTGCAAGAAAGAAGGCGAGTGACAAACATTGCTTTTTGTTCAAATGACATGGCTTTTCCTTTTTTTTTTTTTTTTTCAGCTGAGAAGTCTGGAAGAAAAAAATCAAAAGAGAATCAACCAAGTTGGTAATTTCCAATATTAGTCAATGCATGCAGAGACTTTTGGATATAGATTTGTATCTCTGAAAAATCTTTTGCAAAAGACTGTGTATTTGGCAGGAAGCATGAGATTACCTGCGTGTTCAAGTGCTATCAGAAAAAGCTGCTTCCAATACACAACTGGTTCTACTGGAACTCAATCCCCAGGAATTACAGTATTTATTTTTGAATAGCATTTGCTGTTCTCTCATCTATTCCCTAGAAGTTTATGCACATAGACACAGAGATCAAACTTGTAGCTACAGGGATTTCCCACTGACACAAGATTATTAGGAAATATCTAAGCAGGAGAAACCATCTTTGCTTTTGTCTTCCAAAATGCTGCAGGACGGAAGAACACACATGGGGTAGACACAGGCTGCCCTCCTAAAGCTTAGGGTTAGGAAGCACCTGCGTACAGTGGGAACATACAGCTCCTCTTGGAAAAAAGAATAAAAAATAAAAACATGAAGTGTAAGAGGCCAAGCTTTCAGCTGGGTAAGTTAACATTTCTCCCTTAAACTCACTGGAACTGTGCCTATTTATATCGTCTAAGAATCTAGACAGTTATTTGGGCTTGCCAGCTCACCGTGGGGATAAACAGCGCTTTAGCCAATTAAATGTTCATTAGAGGCAAGACGGAAAGGATACCAGGAGCCAAAACTCAGAACCAGTCAGCACTAAGGCTGCTGTTTCCTTATCAAATGAAACATTCCTGTTTTGTGGAACATCTCGTTCTGCAGGGCTGAGTGCAGGCAAACACTGGTTTGGATGTGCTGGGGAGTTTTTATCTGTGAGCTTGGGTTTCTTTCGCTTACTGGTGTGGCAGCCTGCTTAGCATAGCGCACTTATCTCGGCATAAAAGTGCCTCACACTTATCACCCAACTCACAGCAGCCAGAGATGTGCCGGGGATACCTTAATGTGGAAAACTACTTCATAATAGTTTCAAACTGCCACGCTGTGATACAAAATCACACGGATACAAGACCCAGCCTGCAACCTGCCTCTAACATTAATCTGACAGCCAACACCTGGAAATCAGAATAGGACAGGAGCTGTTAGTCCAAAATGTAATTTCCACGTTATGCCTTGGAGACTGCCATTTACCCTGGTATAAAGAAATAGCAAAAAGACTCCTACGCCATGGATGTCTCATTTAAATCACAGTCAGACTCAGCACCATCTGGCCCTCCTCAGTCACCCTTGATTCATGCCCTGCATTAATGGGGGATTCCAGCCACAAGGAATATAGAAACCAATCTATGCTGAAGTGTCAGCAGTCCCCGATGCTCCCCCTTTGGCTGGATTTGTCACTTGAGGTGGTGTCCCCCTGTGAAAGGTGGCTCACCACAATCCCATTTGCTCACTGGGACATGCACAGGGCACAGGCTTTTCTTTCAGGGAGGGTAAGGTGGGATCTCATTATCCCCAAGCAAAATTGTTTCCAAAGTCACAGCCAGAATGTGCTGGCTGGGTTGTACAAAAGTTTTAGAAAAGGTGACTGAAGTAAGAAAAGCTGAAAATCCAACATAGAAAAAGAACTAGACAAATATCTTAAAAACAACTCCCTTCTAAGGTTAGTGCTGTTTGTTATCCAGATAATGTCTATTTTAGTGGTTGGTTAGCTTCTCCCATTGCTGTGGCTCTGTGTTTGGGGTTTTTACACAAAACCTTGTCTCCTGTGAGGATGGATGTGGCAGGCTGCTCATAACTCTGTGACACTTCAGTGTAGTCACCACCCTTAGGGGCCATGGCACTCATATTTACAATGTCTGTCTAAAACATTTCTCACTTTCCTGGTTCAAAGTTCTACTTCATGATTTTCAAATATTTTGAAGGGAGAGAGGAATATTTATTTTGTGAGCATCGTGTTTCTAAAGGCATGAAGAAAGTGAGCCAAGGGAAGAGGTACTACAGCACTTTCAGAAGACAGGTGACCTGAGGAGAAGCCGTGGATTGAAGAAGAAAATCTAAGAAAACATGTCAAGCCTTTAAGTCATTAAGTTCTGTGGTTTGTCAGCCAGCAATGAAGTCTCATCAGCAGCACATTTGGATCCAGATCTGCAGAGCCCCTGGAGTGATGGCACAGGACTGTGCACCTTTGCCATGGCAGTGGTGATCCCAGCCCCGAGCAGCAGCACCAGGACATGCAGGAGCAGGGGCAGGGGCAGGAGCCAGCTCTGCCACCAGCCCTGCTGCCACCAGCCCTGCTGCAGTTCCCCTGCTGCAGTGTCCCCTCTGCAGTGTCCCTGCTGCCACCAGCCCTGCTGCAGTTCCCCTGCTGCAGTGTCCCCTCTGCAGCGTCCCCTCTGCCCAGGTGTGGCTGCAGTGTCCTGCTGCAGTGTCCCCGCTGCAGTGTCCCCGCTGCTCAGGTGCTGCTGCAGTGTCCTCTCTGCCGTGTCCCTGCTGCCGTGTCCCCTCTGCCGTGTCCCTGCTGCCGTGTCCCTGCTGCAGTGTCCCTGCTGCAGTGTCCCTGCTGCAGTGTCCCTGCTGCAGTGTCCCCACTGCTCGGGTGCTGCTGCAGGCTGTGCTCCTCCGTCGCTGCACCCCCAAAGGGCAGAGCAGCGCTGGGGAGCAAAGAGGAGCTGTGTCAGAGCCTCCCTGCACTGCTCACTGCACTCATACTGTGGGAGGCCTGCTTTGCCTTGCATATCTTATTTTTCCTGTGATCTTTGTCATTCAATGCATAGGAGGAATTATTTTTAAAATACGTTGTTGAGATGGGAGAACATTATCCCTTTCAACATATGGAGAATTGCACAGAGTACGAAGTCTAGAAGTATTAATTAATTTAAGCTTTGAGGCATGGAAGGCCTGACTGTTTTTCTGAGTAGTTGTTATTAAAAAGTGTAAATTGCTCTGCACTTCTGCAAATCAGATTTTAGTTCCTCTGGTTAGATATGGACCAGGCACAACATAAATTAAATACCTTTAGAGGCTCTGGAGAACAAACCGGAGCAGGTTTCTGCTGCACATGTGTGAACTGCAATAGCCCCAGTGCTTTTGTCTGCAATAACTTGATGTGAGTTTCCAAAGGAAAAGCAAAAATTCTGTGCACAATGCAAAGAACATCCTCTTGCCAAATTCAGGTCCTCACCCCAAAGTACAAAGTCTCTGGAGTGTTTCAAGGTAAACACGATAAGATTTCTCAGCATAGGATCACATTAGAGCTAATGCTGATCACCTTTAATAATGGGTTGCAGTGCCAGCCCTGCCCTTGAATCACGGCTGAGTTGCACTCCTGGAAGCAGAACTGCAGCTTTCAGCTGCATCAGTGGCTGCCACATCTATGCATCTAAAGCTTTGTTTTTTCTCCTTTCAAATTTCAGTTTGCTTTCCCTGAACTTTGTAATCTGGCCCTAACTTCCCCAAGTGGTATTTCCCCCCTTTATCAATGAGGTCTGATTAGCTCATGGCAGCTGTGACAGAAAATCTTTGTCTTTTGAAGTGTCCATCCTTTCTGCTTCGCTCATTTTCCGCTGGCACTAATTTCCTGCACCATTCGAGCACCACGGAAGTTGTAGGTGACGAATGGGACAACTAATCTGGTTATTAGCTGAGGCTCTGCAGCAGCTTCCCAGGGCGAGCTGCACAAAGAGCTTTCTCTCTGGGAAAATACTGACCTGGGTGTTGTCAGGGCTCTTGCAGAGACAGCTCAGGTGAGTCTCTGATCACGTATTAAACAAAAGTAATTATTTTAATCCACTGAAGTTTAAAGCAGAGAGAAAAAAAGACTCCCTAATGAAGACTAAATAGCAGAATTCATATTAAGGGATTTTAATGTGGACTTAAGTTCACTAAGATGGAAAATGATTACATAAAATATGCATGAAAATTGAAGTTGCTCACAAACAAGGGAAGTTTACTGTTCACTTTTTGAATCTCAGCAGTTAAGAAACAGTTTAAATGTCTTGGTATTCAGGAAAGGAGCCAGTTTATAAAGACTAGAAAAACAGGCCAAGGTCTGTTCTTAGGGTGAAACTCACAGCTGTGTATCTCCTAAAATAAAGCTAGGTTGGCATGTGCAGGTTTGGCTTGGACTCCACATAATAATCAGCTTCTCATTCAGTGAGGTTCAGAAGCAAAATCTGTAGCAGAATAAATGCCACGATATTGGCTATAGATGTCCTCTCTCTGTATTTTCATGAGCCCTTTCAACCTGCTAGTGGTCCAAAATACTGTAAAATCCAGAATGGAGTACGTTAGTTTATAAAGTCATTACAAAAGGACTGATTCCTGCAATATAAAAAATATGTACTGACCTCTACTGTCTTCTAACCAAAATCTGATTTTCCCCATTGACCATTCTAGCTCACAACGTTCAGTGCTGCAAATACAGGAATCTCTCAAGAGCCAAGTGCTTGTTCTGTCTGTTGGAACAGCCAGCAAGGACATTTTGAACCTGCACCTGACAGACCAGGTGTCATCTCCATCCCTGTGCTGCCACAGGAGGACTAAGGACATTATTTTCCAGGGGAAAAAGCAGCTGATGAATGTGTAACACAATGAAAGGAGGCTGAGCTGCAGTGAGCGGAGGAAAGGTGTTTGCTGCAGAGCTGCCATTGGCAGTGCGAGGAGGGAAATGGACTCCAATTAATGTGTTTATAGAGGAAAATGCTGCTTCCAGTTTCTGCTCCCGGCTGAGCTGAGAGTGACTTCCCAAGATAAGACCCTGCTGTTCCTCAGCTCCTAAATAAGGTGAGAGGAGGCTGGCGATGGGAGGTTCAGATGGCAGAGTGAATTTGCCGTGGTGAATTTGAAGTGCTTACGCTGCAGTCTGCAGTGCAGCCTTCACCTGCTTTCTGGGTGCTTTTATTTACTGTAAATTTAACAAACCTTGCCCTCTGTTGATAAGGAGTTTTAGTGCTCAGCTCAGCCCACCAATTTCCCCTGAGCCGCCCCAAGCTTTTATAGAGTCACAGTTATTTTGGTGGCTGCAGTATATTTGTTTGCAAGCGCTCACACTGGCGGCAGTGCCTGTTAATTCATCAGTCCTGACAGAATGTGAAATTACAACACAACAATAAGAATGTTGTCCCTGTATGATGTGTAATTAAAGCATGGTCATCCAGGGAAACTTGAGTTCCCTTTTCCAGGGAAACCTTTTGTGATTCAGAGTAGTTAAAGCCATTAGTTATTCAAGCAGGTTAATTCTCCCTCAGTCTCTTCTCTTAGATAGGCATCTTGGGAAGGATCTCTGATGTGGGCACACACTATGATCTGTATCTATTCCACCTCAGGCTCTGATTTCACAAGCTTAGCAGAACTGGATTGACTCCACAATGCATTAACAGACTTCCAGCAAAAATAACTTGTGCTACAGGAAATGTGGTGACACAACAGGTTCAGCTTGGTCCTGATCACACTCAGGCATCAGAGGATCCATCGGGACTTTCAGCAGGAACTGGGTGCTGCTCACACTCTTCTGGGCGGAGCTTTTTGGGTTCTCTCCATCAGAACGGGTGAATTTACACTGTGCCTGCTCTCAGCTTCCTTTGGCCCTCTTGGGTGAGCTGTTCTTTCTCCTTTCCTGCCCTGGCTGCTATGGCTGAATTTAAACAGCCATTGTGCCTCAGCTGGAGTGGAGAATGAGTGTGTGAAATGGTCTAGAACAGATGAAGTGGAGTTTAAGGACAAAATGAAATTTGTCTCCTTCCCTATTTCTGAAAGCAAATCTCCCCATTCACCACAACAGCAAGAGTGGGGCAGACCCCTTCTTCCAGAATGGCAGTGTGAGTTGGGGTGAAGGTGCTGGCAGCCACAGAGGGTCTGTGCCCTTTCTGGAATTCACTTTGTGTGCTCATGGAGCACAAAGGATGGTTCTGCTGAAATTCCAGCGCCCATGGTGTGCATTAAGGACCTGTCCCAGCATGCTGCAAAAGAGGCAAAAGTCTGCAGGAGTTCTTTGCTGACAAGGGTTAGCAACTGAACGACTGATTAGAAATAACTACTTTTTAATTTATTTTTTTCAGCAACAAAAGCTCAGTTTTAACCTCATGGCAAGTGAATCTCATTGTAAAAGGAATCTGCTGCTCCCAGCCCCTGCTCATCACCACTGTGCTTCCTGTTCCTGGAGACCTGTGTTTGCTGACCACATTCATTTGTCTGCACAAGCCCATACAGAGCTGCGGAGGCAATGCCACATATCCTCCTTCGTGACATGCCTGGAGACTGGGAAACAAATGGTACAAGGGAAAAATAGTCCTTCCATTCCATTTTCCTTTTTTACATCTCAGTATTGCCTTTAATTGCACAGTCATCTGGCTAAAGAGTTTACCTGGGAGGAGGGCAGTGACTTTGATTGACACTGCTGGAGCACCAGGTTATAACAGTCAAGTTTTAAGGTTGTAACAGTCAAGTTTTAAGGAGTAAAGAAAGAGGAGAAAATAGAAGTAGTTCCTGGTGTATCGCATATTTTAGAAAAACAGAAACTTCCAAGAGTGTCAGAACTGCTCCCCTTTCGTTGCTCTGACTCTTCAAATTTTTCCTCTTGCACCAAAATAGACTATTTGTTTATTACAGCAGGACCTAATATTTTCCCTGTAGCCAGTTAAAAGAAATACATCCTCTTTGTGGCTTTGAAAATCCCTACAGGATTATGAATGAATACTTCAAGAGTGTATTATAAATTCAGACATGTCTATTGGGCTTTCAAGTATCACAGCGGGAGCTTCTTACTGAGGCAACCTGAGGGTAAAGGCTTTCCCACCTTTCCAAAGTGACTCCTCCCACAAAATTTTCTTGGGCTGAAGTTAAAAAAAAAAACCACCACCCTACCTAGTTCAGCTTCTTAGAGCTACTTCATTCTCAGCAGAACTGCATATAGATATAATTTAGTACAATCACATCCCCAGACGTGGCTCTGGAGCCCGCTCGCTTTTCCTGCCACTTGCAGCACCTTGCACACTCTTTAATGCAGGTTGTTGTTTGAAACCGATGTGCTTTTTATTTGAAAGTCTGAGCAGGCTGGTTAAGGAACTTGTTTTTTCATGCGCTGTCCTAGATGTGCTCTGAGCACCTGTCATTATCTCCTCCAAATTCCGCCGCAGCTCCCATTTGCCAACTGGCAGCGTCACAGGGCTGTGACAGCGATCACAAAGTAGGATTAGACATAGCCCATTTCTCCCATCCCCTGCTGCGAGTGCTGAACCAGCAACTTTGCCATGTTTTGATCAGATGCACTCAGCACTGACATATAAATCAGGGACAGTGCTAGAGGGAGCGGGGAGGAATCAGCAACAAAGAGGCAAAATCAAGGGCGACTTGGAAGGAAAGAATGGGACTAAAGAGAGTTTTAAAAGCACATGGCTTTGAATCTATATGTACTTACTTCTAAGGGGGATGAGGGGTGTTGCTGCTTTCAAAAGAATTCACATTTTTTCAAGCTTTTGAATGCACATCGCCCCCAGAAAAAACCTCCAGTGGGCTGAGCCTCAGAATGAAGTACGAGATGAAAATGAGTTTTAGCTGGAAACTGAAGGGCAGTTGTTAAGAAGTCCTGTCAGACAGTCTTTGAAATTTAAGAAGCACCTGCAGCAAGTGGTGTAGGTGGAACTTGTAGCACTGTGCATGATGCTGACTTAATGGCTCAGCAGATGTGCATGGGTGTAACTTCTTCAGAGAGACTACCAGAAAGGCTCAGAGACATAAAAACACCGTCCTTAGGGATGTCAGCTCAAAGGACAAGACATTATCAAGAAAAGGTCAAAGAGGACGGTGATCTTCCAAGGATTTTGCTTGATCTGTGAAATACCAGAAAAGAAAAGCTGCTGTCAAGGTGCTCCAATACTGCAGCAATGGAGAAAGATCTGGGATTGGCAACTGCTCTTAAAACACACAGGGCAGAGCAGGAAGCTGAGGAAAGCTGCTGTACCTGATCATGTCTAGTGCCCAGGTGTGCATTCCTAACTCTTTACTGGCAGTTTGGTGGAAGTTGCAGCCAGAAAGGAAATTGTCTTTCAAGGAAAAGTTTTGGAGTAAGAGGCATGAAGAAAACTGCCAGAACAAGGCATTTATTCCTGCATTGTGCTGCTGTGCCATTTGCCATGCTGTAATTACAGATAAATCTAAGGAACTGTAGAAATTCTGTCTGAACCCTCACTTTAAAACACAAAACCCCTTGGGTGCAGAAGGAAAACATGCATATGACAATACGCACACACTCCCCAAATTCTTGAACATATGATCAATTTTAAACATGTACAGAATTCTCTCAAGTCTCTTGAAGTACTATTTAGATATTAAATAAATAATGTATGCAGGCACTTTTGCAGGGCAGTGCTCTAAGACACAGCCACTCCTCAAACACTTCACAGTACAATCTGGGGCTGAATTTTGGGAAGTGTGAGACAGGAAGAACGTGCAAATCAGTGACACAGGTCTATGTGGTTTAAAATCAGCACAGCAAAATGACAAGAAAACCCTACAATTTCTTCCAAGCCTGACTAGTAGGTAAAAGCCTACTCTTAGTTATTCCATTTTGTAATGAATTTCTTGGTCTGAATCCAAGCTCTCTACATTTCCATTGATAAAACTGAAGACCAACTTTGTCTGATGCTCTCTGTCTGGCTTATTAAACCTGCTAATTTGTATTTATAACTATAAATATAGAGATCATAACCCAGGTCAAGCATTTTCTAAAAGTCTCTGGTGTAGACTCAGTACAATATAACCCTTAGTTTTAGTTGGCAGAAACAAGAAAAAAGCAATAAGATCTTAAGCACTTGAAAAAACAAGATTGTTATCTCGGTTTTTCAATGCTATTAGTGAGAAAAGTAGCCAGCAATATGTAGGTCATCATCAGTAGCTGCTTTGGTAGTCTGTGAACAATTTAAAGGAAGGAAGAGGTTTCTCTTTGTGGTTGAATAAGTTACTCTATATCCATGAAGGAGCTGTGTCTCAGCCCCAAAGGGAGCAGCATTATCAGCAAATGAATGAACAGGGCATTCTGTGTTATGCCAGTAGCACTGTCTTTGAAAACAAGGGAGACAAGAAAAGTAGATTCAGTGTGGCTTTTATTTTCCTGTCTGCCATTGTAATGGAGCTCCTCCATTAACTCATTCTTGTCAGGCTGAATTGAACGTGACACTTAATAACTTACAGCAGCATCTGCTCCCGCTCGGTGCCGCAGCCCCAGGGCCCTGCAGCGCCTGGGACAGACCTGGCGCTGGACAGGGAGGAGCTGAAGCACTCAGGACAGCCAGGGGAAAAATCAGGATGGGCTCTTGGGCCAACCAGCTCTCCTTTAGGTCACCTGGAATCTCCAGTTCCTACTGAAGTATCGGTGAAAAATCTGCTGAACATAAATATCCTGCTCCAACTGAGTTATCCAAACGTCATTCCTCACTGATGCCACCCCACTCACTTCATGAAGCTGAACCGAGATTTCCCAGCAGACAGGAGCTGGGTCTGAGCTGGAAAAGTACTGAATGTTTGTATTTTACACCATATACAGTGCCTGATCCAGATAATGGCCTCTTCTGCGGGGCAGGAATTCAGCAGCTCCAGTCAGTGACGGAACCCTTGGGCTTCTCCATGAAACCTTTCTGTGCCCAAACCCACGGAGCAGATCCGAAACTGATTGCAAGGAGTGTTGGATGGAGCCATTATCCACCACTGCCTAACGAGCTCCAGCACAGCCCTCAGCCCAACTGCTCAGCACACTTCTGGTGATGTTCAAACATCTGAGACTGCTGCTGCCAAAGTCTGCTTTCCCTCCCATCCGTGAGCAGGACAGCAGGTTTGGTACACTCACTTCATTCCCTCTGTCAGGCAGGACAAATTCTGCCATTAATCATCCCCTAATCTCAAGGAACACTTCTGCCTGGAGTGCTGACATATCACAGTATTGCCACAGGGATGGTCTCACACACCTTTTGCCTGAGTTTTTCATGTTGTTCTGGTGCCATTTTTTGTGATGTGGTTCGTCTTCACCTGGGCCCTTTTCTGAATGAGTACAAGGAAGAAAACCCTCAAAAGTGGGACATATTTTCCCAGTGATAACCTTAACTATTTCGCTTTCCTTCCTTTTCCATCCCTCCCCTTATTTCACTAGATTCTTTTGCAGTGGCCTAGATTTGACATCCTTTTACAGCTGATTCTTGTGGCTGCAAAGCCCTGCTAATATCACATTGTACTAGTCAGAAAAAAATTATTTAGGGCAGGGAGAGCCTTTTTGGTGTGTGTCAGCACACAGATGTCTTGAGACAGAACTGAAAGTCAGAGGTACTGCCACAACGTGGATGGTAGCAGGAGACTAAACATATTTTATCTATGTCTGTGTAACTGTGCGGAGAACGGGGAAGGTAAATGTGAAGGGAAATTATTTGTTTACTCCCTTTCTTTCTGATCCATAATGACCGCACTCCCTGTGTTTTTCCAGACATCACCTCCTTCCTTACTTTCCCTTCTATAACCCCTTCCCTCACCCCTTCTACACCCTGAATGCTCTTGCTGCTGAATTATCGGTGCATTGTTCACAGCTACTCACCATAGCAGAAGGTAATCGTGGCAATGATCCGTTGAAACAATTCCTAAAATCATTAGCTAAGACTTGTGGTGTTCCAGAGCAGCTCAGATAGGAGAATTCCCACACATGGCAGCACAAGGCCATGCACGAGTCTGTATTTCTGTTCCACTGGCCACAAGGCCAGCAGGAGATTCCTGATTTCCCTTCCAAGAGCCACAATTCCTGCGCCTTCGTCACGGATCACCATCTGTCCCTTTCAGCTGACTCAGTGTTTGCATGGCTGCGCTCTGTACCAGACCTTGCACCAGTTTTGAAAGCAAAACCTATGAAAAACAAACCTTGCTTCTACTTTTTTCCTCAGTTCCTATTTTTAAACCAGAAAATGTCACAGTTCTGCTTTGGGACACAACCAAAATAAAGCAGTGATTCAGAAGATAATAATAAGGGGGCCAAGAATAAGGGAATGAGGATTTCTGTTCTAACAGGACACAGAACCACAGGGTAACGATATGTGAAGGCAAAAAAAATTTTTTTAAAAAAAATCCTTGTTTGAAGAACTTGCAAGTAACTCGAGCTGCGGTTCCCTTCCCCTCAGTGCTCAGTGGAGTGTCTGCATCATCAAAGGGCTTTTTGCATCCGTAGCATTCAACAAACTAGCAGGAAAGTCCCAGGAATTTAGATAGCATCCTCTTCCAGGGTTTTGAATGGGGCCTGCTGGATGCGATAGTGAGCTTTGTTCCTGGTAAGCTAAAGATCCTTTTCCGTGTTAAAGTGTGAGTGTGCGAGCTGAGTGGCTGTGTCAGAATGATGATCTCAGCTCCTCGAGTGCCTTTCATTGTGTGGGCTGCTCACCCCTGACAGGCTGATGGCGTTTATCCTGTCCTGGCACGGGGAGCCTCTCTGCAGCACGCACAGTACAAGGATAAATAAACACAAATATTAATCATTCCTGGCATCGTGACTGTTGAGTGTTGCAGGGCACCTGTGTGAAAATGCTGACAAGCAATGCAGGGAGGGCTGGAAAGAGACTTTTGTCTGCATTGGTGTCACTTCTCTGTGTTGAGTTATTTGGGACAAAGGAACATTTAATCCTCAGAGCTCATATATCTCAACAGCATCTGATTCGTGGCTGAAATGGGGTGGACAGGACAGGCGCTCAGCACTTTCAGAATATTTTCAAGGAGAGAATCATTCTGTCCCCATTTCAGAGTATGATCAGAGAACCTCAGATTAATCCCCCTGGGGACTCAGACTGTCTGTACCAGAGTGGGTTAGTCATTAATTACTTTCCAAGGAGAAAACCTTTTAAACCTCTGCTCTCAGAATGCTCCATTCCCTTGCTCTCTCACCTGGCTGCATGTGTGAAATACACGTTTGTGCATGACAGCAAGGGATTCTGGCAGGTAAATCACACCCGGGGTGATGTGTACCGTGCTGACTTAGAATGATTCAGGAAACAGATTAATCAAAGCAATTTAAGGTGATGTTTGCCAATGAGGATCAGAAGCCTGTTAAACCATCCATCCACACAGCCACTTTGGGCCTCTGCCATTCACTGTGTGGCTCCATACGAATTTCATTTCCTTAAAGACCCTCCAGAGCGTTCCTGGCGCTGCTGCAGCACAGCAGAGGTGCAGCTTCTCTCGCGGGCAGCAGGAGGAGGCAGGGCTCAGGCACATGTGTGCAGTGCTGGGCTTGTGCTGATGTCTGCAGCAGTGCAGTGCTGTCCCTGCACTCGTGTCCGCAGCAGTGCAGCTGAGCTGAGGCTGCTCTGCCCAGCACAGCACTGCAGGTTCTGGATCAGCTCCTGCCACACGCAGGAACACCAACAGAGCTGCCCTGCCTCCAGCAGAAGGAGAGCTCTCTAAAGCAAAGCTGGACGTTCACAGGTTCTGCTATGCTAACGCCAGGACCTGCTGACTTTTTCTGATTTTAACTCAGAGGCTGAACTGGTGAAATATCTTTGCATTAACAATCTCATTTTAACTATAGGGAAAAATGGAATTAAGTCACATGTGCTAGTCAGGTTAGTGCTTAAATTGTCTTAGGTTTTGAAGTTCATGTGTAACTCTCAGTGAAGGGGCAAAAGATGGCCACGTCTCCATTTTTGTGGGATTCCTTCTAATTCTTTAGTTTAGGTTATGGCCAGGCTAACACAGCAGCAGGTGTGTTTATGTTGTAACAGCTGCTCTTTGGTAACAATGCTGAATTCAGAGTTAATAAGAGCCTGGAATTTGCTGAATATTGAAAAGTACAGACAAATTATCAAATTACTGTAGAGATTTACAATAGCTGTCCTATTTTTCTTATGCTGTTAATGTCAGAAGGTGGGGGGAAAAGCAAAACCAAACCCTCACACCTTCCAGTTTTCTGTCTCATGTTTCCCCCTTTGTCCAGAACGGAGAACTGCCAGCCCTAAACGCAGGAATTGGGCCAGAGGGACCAAGTCCTTAGCACGGAAAGCAAGGTCTGGGCAAAGGGAAATCTGCATCGGAACACAGCTAAGCACATCAGCTCCTGCCTTTGGATTCTTGTTCCCCTTCTCAGGCTCCTTTCTTTCCTGTCCCATTTCTATATTTTTTCCTGCTCTTTTCTCTATTTTTACCCTTCTCTTATTAAGTCAGGCAGTAAAAGGGACATTTCTTATCCACAGGACTTGAGAAAGAGCTTGTTTCAACAGAGCTTGACTCAGAACCTTCCAGTTCACAGCTGTGGCTCCACAAAGGCAGGAAAAGCTTCCTATGAATTGTTTTCTTGTGGTAAATCAGTGGCTCTCCCTTACCCATGGAGCTCTTTATTCAGGGTGCTTAGCCTGCCACCTTAGAGGCTGCATCGACCATTCTCTGTAAAAAGTTTATATTTGATAAATAAAATGCACCTGACTGTTATTACAGATATAGGCAAGTAAACAAAATATCTTTCTTCTGTTGAAGAGGTTTGGCTGTGTAATCAAAAGTAATTCAGTACCTGTTCAGCCTTGGTGCTGGCTAACAAAAGGCAGATTCCACGCCCTCGTGGAAGAAAGATCAAAGGCTTTTTTGGCATTAACGAATGTTAAGCAAAACCCCCAAATATTTAATCAAGAGGGAACAAAACTTAAGACTCACACAGCTGTGAGTGTTTTTACAGATTTTCATAGTTCATATTTGAATCATATCTAAGGGTTTGTTACCATATATGTGAACAGGATTAAAGTCAGGTGGCAAAGGGTGGGATTTTCAAAGCGTTTTTAAAACTGTCACAGACTCGAACGGGGCCCAGGTTGGGACAATAGGGGAAGGAAGAGCTATTGGAGGCTGTCACTTCTGAAAAAGCATTTAATGTGATGGAGTGTGATTATGACTCAGAAACACAACGAATGCTTTAGAGGTAGGCAGAAAGAAAAGGATGCACCTGACTGGTTTTGTAAGGCTGGGTACAAGTGATACAATAATTCTTTCACAACCAAAGGGCAGTCAGCTGATATCCTGAACCAGAAGATTTGATTGCCCAGCTTAAAAAACACAATGCACTTGTCACACAATCATCCTAAACAATTATAATAATGTATTCTTTTCAGGGCAGTTGTGCTCGCCAGCCTTGGTGATGGATCAGAATCCACTTTGCAATGACCCAGCACATACAGAAACCCCAGGGTTCTTTCCCCAGAGAGCTTATGGAAGATGGTGGGCAGGAAAAACATGAAACCTGGCCATGGATAGTGCCATCACAACAAGAGCGATCGTACTGCACCAGGTGTTTCACTAACGCTGTTTCTGTGTGGACTCCACGGCAGAGGAGACTTTTGCAAGGGCATTACAGGGATTACAGTGCAATTCCTTAGGAGATGTTGCAGACATGCTCCACCTGTTCAGAGCAACACAAACAGAGCCAAAGGGGCTTAACTGAAAAATAATAATTAAGTGCGAAAGGAGCCATCAGAAGGAGCAGCAGTGGGTATGACACCCAGGCAGGGCTGCGAGGCGTTGGGAACAGAGCCCACGCAGAGCCCCGCGAGTGTCTGAAGTGGGCACAGGGGGCACGGTGCGAAGGGAAGCCACGAGCACACAGTGCCACAGCCCAGCCCAGGGATCGGGAGATAATCCCCGCAGCAACGTGTTGATGAGAAAACTGAGATACGGTGGAATGCACCGGTGTGGGCAGAAGGAGGTTTTGCCTGCCAAGATACATGATGAGGAATCTGCATTTCGCCCATGTGTACAGAACAGAAAAGCATTTTAGCTGTGCTTCGCAAGCAAAAGGTTAAGCTTTTACTTACAACTTAGATGTGATGATCCATGGGGGAAAAGCAAGGCAAAAATGGAGTTCAGGTTGGTCACCCAAAGGTTGGTAAGTGTGGGGAAAAAAAGCAGCATCAAAGTTTCTAGGCAAACATCGGAAATTAATGTGGGGATTTCAACTTGGATAGGAGGGGACCTTCCTTTGTAAGAGCTAAAAAGAAAAGTCAGCTGAAAAATTAACATTCTAGTAAAAAAAAGAAAAAATGGAAATGGAATCAGGTGATCATTTCTGTTTTAGCCACCCAGCCTTAGCAATACCAGAGTTGCCATCTTCCTGTCAATCACAGGACAATTATGCTTATGCAAAATCATTAATTGCAAAAGAACCTTTCAAGTGTTGATGAGATCAGGTAACACAGGGCTATGAGAAAGTATAATCTTGCATATGAGGCTTTAATTACAGTGATGATGCACGAAGTGGAGACAATCATCCTGTTCACCTCGCACAGTCCCAGCTGCATGTGGAGGACTGGCAGTTAAAAAACATTATTTATTTAACTGTGCAACTGGTGCATTTACTGTGCGAATCACTGAGCTAGGGGGCAAAACAGCAGAAGATTGTGTGCAATTTGTAAGTGTCTACTTTCAAAGCAAACCACATGAAAAATTCATTTAAATATTTTGGAGTGAAATGTTCAGGTGATGAAAATTGGGGAATCTGCTACAAAATCAATGAAGCTTTTCATCAGTTGAATATACTTTGGTTACCTCTTTACCTTTCTCTTCTTTTTCTTTTTTCCTCAGTATAGTATTATTTATGTGGACTGCATAATGCCCCATTAATTGAGAAATCACCTGGCAGATGAAATATTAATGTGGATAAAACCAACAAAAAATTACCTGCTAGAAAAATCTTGTTTAACAAATACTTGCATGAAGTGCTCAGCTTCTTAGAACACAGACGATGTTGAGAATTTTTATTATTCATTATTAAGAATGATGAAAAGAAGAGATATTGCTCTCTTAATCCATCAAAGCCCAAAAGGAATGTATGTTGTACAGACAGGGAATAGAAAAACATAAGTTATATTCCCCAGAATGAGGGCAATGTTCATTCTTGGAGATCCAGAAAATGCACTTTGAAGCACATAATTATGTGTGGGAAATGATCTATAAAATTGCAGAAGCAGAAAAAATCTCATGGAAGACAGAACGCGTGCCAAGGTCTCAGCAGCACTTCAGGTGTCTGCAGGGCTGTACACTGAGCGCAGCATTTTCAAAGAAAAGAAATATAAACATTCTCCCAGCATCTACAGAAGCTCATATCTGAATTCGTAATTGGGGCAATTACCAACTAAATTACCTGCCTGCATTTGTAATTAGGGAATCTTGGTGCTTCAGCTCGGTCTTTACGGACAGAGCGGCGCAGGGGGAGCGGAGCAGTTATTATTTCATTTCAGCACTTTCAGGCAGCACGGGAAGATGGCACAGAAGGCATGAGTGGGTGAAGAAACCAAAGCTTGGGAGGAGCGAAAGGACAGGCAGGGTGTGAGCCGAGCCAGGGTGGAGCTGCAGGCCAGGGTGACACAGGGTACAGTAATTACAGTGAGCTAATTACCCTCGTGCCTGACATTCCTCATTCCCTCTGCCAGCGCAGGCCATGGTGGGAAGGGGCATCGCTCCCTCCCGCCCTGTGCAGCTCAAACCACGGCAGGAACTGATAACTCCCCAGAGATAAGCCCTTCTGCTTATCCATTCCTCCTCAGTCGGGGCTGAGTTTCGCTAGCTGCTCTCACCTCTGAGTCCCTGGGTGAGGTTCCTCTGCGGGAGCCAAAGCACGGCAGACATTCTGCTTTTTGCAATTATTAACATCACCGAGCCCAGCCTCTCTTGTCCACACTGTGCTCACCAAGGGTGTGTGCCCGAATTAATAGGTGGGGCAGTTTAAAAGAAAAACAGAAACATGGGCTATTTTTTTCCTTTTTCTCACTAACAAAATTCCTAACTGACAGGAAAGGATGATTTTCCAGGAATTACATCAGCCCTGTTTCTGGCTGGCACAGGCACTCCCAAAGCACTGTGACCAGTCACAGACTGTACCAGGACCATGCACAAAAAGAACTTTTTTTTTTATTTTTTAAATCCCTCAAATAACCCACAGCATTTCAATAAAATAAACTGTGGTCACCTCATTTCCAACATGTTTTAAAGATTCCTACTTGGGGAGCAAAAGCTAGAATAGAATTTGCAAAGTTATCTTATAATTTATTATTTTCTTTACAAGAATGATTTACTGTGCCGATGGTATCAGCTGCCTCAAATCTCTTTTGTAGTTGTCTGATTTTTAGGAGCTGGGCAGAGCATAGACTTAAATTCCTGAGGGAGATTTCTTAGATAATCCATGGAAAATGCTAGATTTTGGCAGATGAACCAAACCCCCCCAGCAAAAAGGTGTGCCTGCAATGCAGGATCTCTGGACTATAGGGCACACACCAGCAGAAGAAATGCTCAGCAAAGAGAAGTTGTACTGTAGCATCCAAAGCTGAGGTGCAAAAATTACTGCATGAAATGCTGAACTGGAGATGTGTGTTGCAATCCCATTGCCACAGACAGAGCTGTTACCTTTATTAGAGCCCAAGTTATGAAGTTTTGTTTGCTCCCAAACCTCATCATAGCCACTGTTTTATGAATATAAAATAAGAACAAAATTCTAGACATCCAATGACATATTGTATTTTATAAAATACGAGAATTCAGTAAGTCACCAGGCATTCACACATTTTCAATATCCCAAGCTCCAATCCCTTCCAAGCACCTTCCACTCAACCTCCCCTCCAAAAGCCTCATCCTCTCTTTTGCTCTGCCTTTTTACTCCTCCATTTTAGACTGGCAATTCAAGGTTTTGCTCTCACCAAATTTATGAAAATGAAGGAGCCAGCACAGAGGCGAGATATTAGTGTTATCCCCAAAAAGCTGGTTCCTCACTACCCACAGGAACCCAGGGAGATATGGGAGCCCCACCAAGCCAGCAGCTCGCTCCTCGAGAGCTGAGCGCGGTGGCTCCATGGCTGTCCTGGCACTGGGGCTCGCTGGCCACGTGCCATCAGAGAGCTGGAGCTGTCGTGGGACAGGAACGCGGCTCCTGCTGGAGCCAGAGCACCTCTCCCACAGCACCCATGGGAGCCTCTGCTCCCTGTGGGCCTGAGCTGCTGCTGACCGTGCATCCAAAGCTGCGGCTTCCAGCTCAGCTCATCTGCCCCTGCAGCCCTGGTGAGGCACTGACCCCTGTGCCTCCCCCAGGCACCATCCTAAACCCTTCCTGGGCACCATCCTAAACCCTTCCTGGGCAGTATCCTAAACCCCAGCTGGGCACCATCCTAAACCCTTCCTGGGCACCATCCTAAACCCCAGCTGGGCACCATCCTAAACCCTTCCTGGGCACCATCCTAAACCCTTCCTGGGCACCATCCTAAACCCCTCCTGGGCACCATCCTAAACCCCTCCTGGGCACCATCCTAAACCCTTCCTGGGCACCATCCTAAACCCCTCCTGGGCACCATCCTAAACCCTTCCTGGGCACCATCCTAAACCCTTCCTGGGCACCATCCTAAACCCTTCCTGGGCACCATCCTAAACCCCTCCTGGGCACCAGCCTAAACCCCAGCTGGGAACGTTTCTCCCTGCCCTGCTGCATTTCAGTTCACCGTTTCTAACAGGGTCATGCAGCACCAGTGCCAATATTTGGGTTAACAAACCCTAGAGTTTGAGGTGGTCAGATATTACACTGACTGGAGCCATACAAAGATCTCAGACAGCAGATTCAAATCCATGAAATGGGGAGCATTTATGTTACTCACTGGCCCATGGTTCTGGGCCTGACTCATGGGCCCAGCCTGTTCTGCACTAGAGTGCCACAATATATTTTAAGGCATTACTCTACTGTCACTTTTACTATACTAAATTTATTTTTCATCAGAGGTCTGAGATACACCACTAACACATTAATCATGTGTCACTCATCCCATGGGAACGCAGAAAACAAATAGAAACCAACCATTCCTTTCCTAACATGAACAGCTCTCATTAACATGGGAATTTGTTTTGCTGGTTGTTTTTGTTGTCTTCAGAAATTACTTCTGCAAATAATCAAAATGAATGGGAAAGACCTTCCTTGTAAAAAAAAAAAAAAAAAAAAAAGAAAAAAGAAGAAAAGAAAAGAAAAAACCTGGCTAGAGAGTTTCTTGAAGTGCTGCTTATACATTTAAAGTACAAATCTAAAAGATTAAGCCTGCCTTGAAATATGATTTACTGGCTTGAAATATCAATGTGCTAAATATTCACATGGTGAGAGTTTTATGTATTGCCAGATTGTGATGATAGAAAAGGATATTTTGTCATTTACATTTTCTACACTACTCACAGACTACAACTATTTGAGTCCTGTGTGGTTTTGAATAGATAAAATGAAAAAACAAGCCATGAAGTAGTCATTGCAGTGACCCGGGGTTATTATGGAACTGTGGTGTGAATTGTACACCTCTACATCAGTCACAAGCAGATTCTGCACTTGTTAAAACCGGCTGCAAAGCTGGCACTAGTGCTTCAAAAAGAGCACTTTAGGAAAAATAGATAACAGTGGAGCCCCTGCAGTTCGGGGTTGGGTTTTGGTTTGGTTTTTTAAACTCGTAGCATTTGGAAGGAGCAGACCTCATTTACGAAAATGTTGCCTTTTGGTGTGCGTACGAAACAAGAGGTTGAGCTGCAGACCAGGCAGATCCTCTCCGTCAGTGACAGAAACAATCGGACATTTCAAAGGAACCTCCAGCAAGGCCAAGGAGCTTTTTGTTATGCAAATGAGCCCAAGTTGTTTGTTTTTGTTGCTGTTTTTAAATGCCAAGCTGTAGATGTGTCTGTGGTGTTAAACACATCAAACAGGGGAGCAGAACATCATTCTCCATTCGGAGTTTGCTGCAGACAGGGAGAGTTTGCTTAGGGCTGCATTTCAAACAGCGGCGCTTGGGTGATGCTTTAACAGCCCCCAAGGGCACCAGGGGTGGGACAGCCCCCAAGGGCACCAGGGGTGGGACAGCCCCGAATGGCACCAGGGGTGGGACAGCCCCAAGGGCACCAGGGGTGGGACAGCCCCAAGGGCACCAGGGGTGAGACAGCCCCAAGGGCACCAGGGGTGGGAATAGCCCCCAAGGGCACCAGGGGTGAGACAGCGCCGAATGGCACCAGGGGTGGGGAGAGCCCCCAAAGGGCACCAGGGGTCTAACAGCCCCCAAAGGGCACCAGGGGTGGAACAGCCCCCGAACAGCACCAGGGGTGGAACAGCCCCCAAGGGCACTAGGGGTGGATCAGCCCCCAAAGGGCAGCACAGGGACATGGACAGGGGCTGCCGAACTGGGACAGCTTCTGCCTTAAATTTGGTTTTATCATATCCTGGTGTGTCACGCCTGAAGCCCTGGGGAGGAGGGGAAGACAGTCTCACATTGTTCCATTCCATCCTATTTCCAATCTGTGCCGGCACAGGACAGCAGCTGCTGCATAGCAAGGGCTGAAATAAACACCTGGACTCAGCCCAGTCCCAGGCTCCTCTCCACTTTATCCTTTAAGTGTGGCAGTCCCCCAGTGCCATCGGGGTTTCCGGGAGCACTCAATAAAAGCAGAATCTGGTTCATTAAGTACCTCATTCAGAGGTCACTAACCATCAGCAGTCAGTCTGTATGAAGCCAAAGCTGGAAGTTAAAGAAAGGAGTAAAGGACGTGCCGCCCTCTGCCTTTAAATTTGGTTTTATCATATCCTGCAAATGAAGGGCTTTGAGGAATTTTCAAAACTGATCAAAGAGCTGTGTAATACACCCCTTCACAGTCCAAACTCTGTGGGCTCTAAGGGGGGAATTTTCAAAGAAATATGCAGAAGAACCTGTTGCCCCAGATAAGTTAATTAACAAAACCAGTAATGGCTGGAATTCTGAATTTGATTATTCTTCAAACCTTCTCTTGCCACTGCATTGTAATTTGCTTCCAAAACCATACATTGGCAACTTCAGTTTATCACAAGTTCTAACACCGTAACACCCTTCTAATTGTGTGAGATGCTGTGCATAAAATGAGGCAATCAGATTCCACTCCAAACATTGATACGCAGGACAACCAGAGGAGCACAGAATCCAAATGCTGAATGCCTTTCTGTACCTGTGAGGAGAGCGAGGGTCAGAGCAGGGCAATGGAAACCAAAGCTCCTGGGCACCACATTGTATTGATGTGCAAAAAACAGCAGCTGGGTTGGTGCAGCTCTAGCTTTAGGACTTCAACAACGGCAACTCCCTTGGGGTACTCTTGTCCTTCCTTCTCTCCTGTGGTTCTGTTCTCAGTATCTTTTGCCTCCTTACTACCTGTGCTCAATATTCTTCCTCCTGTCTTTCTGGAAGGAGCTCACAGATTGCAAAGTTTCAACTCACACCATATAGACACACTCAGTTAGTGTTTGCTTTCTTGTGAAATTTGCTATCAAAGACAACCCTACAGCATTCAGGATTCAGAAGTCTCTTTCCCACAGTTCTCCTTGTTAGATATGCAAAGGAGGTCCTTGAAGAGCTATTACAGAGTGTGAAAAGAAACATAAAATTTGGCGCAGTATTTACATTCCTATCTCAGCGCCGAGACTGAGACAAAGCAAAAACGACTCCCCCGCAATTGTACAGCCCATGGTTTGTAAGACACTTCCCAAATGCAGAGTTCCAGCGCAGTTTTACTGTCTGTGGGAATGCTCTAACTCACAGTATATCAAAGGTCCTGATGTCAATACCGTGATCCTAATGTTATCCAATTATTGCACTGATCATAGTCCAGGTTTGGAATTTGTTTATAGAACCACGAAGAGTGAAAATCAGTCTCCTTTGTAATGGAGTTGTCAGTGCAGCACAGCTCTAGCTGGGAGCGACTCAGGATATGGAAAGACAGGCTGAGGGCAGGCAGAATGTTCTGTCAGACCAGCTGGGTAGAACTGGCAAAAACTTGCAAGCTTTGAGGCATACAAACCTCTCCTCAGGCTAAAAGCTTTTGAGTGAAAGGTGGGGGGTTTTTCCCTCTGTTCTATCAATTGATCATATGTTCTTTGTCCCTTTCCTGTTTTTTTTTATTTCACACAGACATTAGTCTCAGATAAAAGAAATATAAAATAACAAATATACAAGATGGAACCAAACAATGCTTGTCTTCAACAAAAAAGTATTTTTAAGTTGAAGGCACCTGCTCAGAACTGGCAGTCTCTTCTTGAGTCTCCTGTGTTCATCAGCACCTTTGGTAGCTCAGAACTTTGAACCTCTGTTTCTTACCACAGTCTTTACCCAAAAAGAGAGATAAAACACAAGTTTTGAAATATCTTTTCGTTTCTGTGGAACAAAAAAAGCTCAAAGCAGTGGCAGGTACCGGCCAGTAGCACAGAAAGCTGTGTGTGGGCAGATTAGAGACTGAAGGGATGGGATCACTCGAGAGGAGGGGAAGAGAAGGCAGTCACATGCAGATGATGAAAGGCTGATGAGCAGTGAGCAGAGGGGAAGGGGAACAGAGGTGCTGAGCAGGGAAGAAAGGAGGTGCACGATGTGGGCTCCGCTCCAGATGTGCCTGCTCCTCGTTAGCTCGCGGCAGCCGCAGCTCTGAGCCCCCCGGAAAGGCAGGGGCAGGGGCAGGCATGGGCAGGGATGGGAGAATTTCTGAGGAGCTGGTGTTCCAGCAGGAAATGCAGATTTATTAACACCGAGCATTTTGCAACAAATATGTGATCTCAAAAAGCTTAAATATACTAAAACAAATACAAAAATGAATCTTCATTCCAACATTATCAACATCCAGTATTTTTGAATTTGATTTTGAAATGATAGTTGGTTTTGCAACTTATTGTGCGTTGTCCATTCTAACATAGCAGCACATTTTGAAAATATAATTGAAATAATTTCATTCATTGATATTTTTTCCTATATCATGAATTTATGTCACATCAGGACTTCAAAAAAGTGCTCTGATGTGGAAAAAAAATCAAAATAATGACTTTTCCCTGAGATAGGAAGTTTGGTTCAAAGCATACACTGAAATTAGTTGGACACACATTGACTTCAGTGGAGCAGATCTGTGAGGAGATCTTCAAGAATGGAAGGAAAAAACTAGCGACAACAACTTGAAGGAATTCCTCTTCAAACAATGCCTTACAAACGGACACAAGGATCCCTCAGTCCTGCCTTTGATGTACAGCTCCCCTGAGCTTTAACTTTGCTGCTGCAGGAAGAGCAGAACTGGCCCCCAGACCAGCCGGGCAGGAGCCGCGTGTTGTCAGGAATTACCTGAGCTGATCACACACTGCCGCCTGCTCTGAATCTGATCTGCACCGCCAGGCCCCACCAAAGCCCTGTGTCCCAACATGGATAACCATGGGCACTCAGTTCTGGGATTTGTCCGACAGCCCTTGGAGAAGTCAAAGCCCTGTCTGTGCTGTTTTCCAGAAACATCCATTACACATCACAAGCAAGACGTAAAGCTATTTCCAACAGTATTTGCTGAGCTAAAATCAGATCTACCGAACCAGGACCTGTTTTTTTCACAGAGCTGATCCTGTGTCACTGCTGGATAAACGTAAAGACAGAGCAGGCTCAAGATGAACGGATCCAAGGGCAATAAGTACTACTGTTTGGACCAGAAAAAAAATGGAATCCAGGTTAATATTAGCACTCAGGCTGATTTTAACTTGTGGCTCCCTGAAAAGAAAGCTTTTGTAATGGGGATGTTGTTCCACCCTTAACTGTTACAGCACAAACTCTGCTACTGAAATACAGTTTTGAGTCAGCTCCATCAAGCAGTGCTTTGTAAATGAATAATGACTTTGCTTAAAGCTAATCAACATCAAGTGCGTTAAAAAAGATGAAATAGTGCTGGAAGGCAGTGGGAGGTAGAGGAGGCTCAAAGTGCAAACAGGTGCTGATCTCCCTCCAGGGGGGATTGAGTGGCACAGACCTTACAGGCCTGTCACTTCTGATCAAAGCGAGCTCCGCGACCACATAATCACCATCACCCACCTCTTCAAGGATGCCCTGATTTATCATCTGTCACTGCTAACAACTTGGCTACTCCGTCTAAAATACCGAAAAACATTACACAAGGACAACATTTCAAATTTTTTTAAGACGTGTGTAAATATTTTAAAGTAAAACGCACTGAAGTTGGGCCTTTGGGGCCATCTGCTGCAGGAGACCACCTGTCATCCAAAGCCCCCCTGAGCACACTCTATGCCATCATTCCGGAGGTATGCCCTCGGAGGCACGGGCGGCACTGGGGAGGAGCTGTGCTGCAGACACCTCTGAACTGCGCTCTCGGAGCTCTGAAGCCGTGGGGTGACAGCCAGATGTGAATAATGGCTGCATAATAACACACACATGAAATGCTACTTTGGGAAAATCTGGTAAGAGATCTGAACATTCCTTGCCTGAGCTGCTCTCCTCCTTTCAGCCGCGGTGCTCGCGCTGCACCGCTCACAGTGTCCCAACACGTCAGGGCTCAAGCTAAGCCCTGCAACCGCTGAGCTTCATTATATTCCTAGTTACACGAAGCATCAGCATTTCCCCGAGAAACAAGACTTTTACTATTGTAGTTAGAATTTGGTGGGGTTTTGGCCTGAATCCCATTTTCCCCTGCTGGTCTCGTACTCTTACCCCATTAATCTCTCTTCAGTAAATCAAAGTGTTCCTCCAAGATTCCCTTGCCAGAAAAAAGACCTTTCTGCCTTTCTTTTACCTGCACACAAGCCTGTGGCAAACATCTGGTTCTTGGTCTGCAGTGTATCTACACACCAACAGAATGCATTTCTTCTAGGATTTTTATCTGATAAATGCCACTAGACATCTCTTCCCCAACAAGTTTCCTATGGAGTGACTGGATTGTTAAAATAACCACATACAGACACTTTTCCTAAAAGTCTGAGATAAGCAAATACCTACTGGGCCTTGACAGTAAAGAAATATCCTACAAAATTCATCAAATAAAAATACAAACAGGATTTCACTAAAATTTAAAATAACTGTGAAAAATAAAGAAGAGTAATATGTTTGAGATGTTTTCTTAATGACTTTTACTATTATTATCATTTAACTAATATGCAGCCTTCTAAGACAAGAATACTAATCTATGTTAATTATTAATAATGCTATATTAAATTAATTGTTTTGAAAATAAGAACATCACTTTCCCTTAACAATAACAAGCTTCCAATTCCTTAAGCAGCAACTTCAGTAATAAACTGTTAGGATTGTTGGGAGTTATGGGACAGTAAGAAGTACAATTTCTGAATTAATTCATTCTCAGGGTGCCCTTAAAGCCAAACATTACACTCTGCTGCGTTTACAGTGTAACTAGTCCTGATGTAAAGAAATTAGCATCATTATGTTCTTGAAGAATCTCATTTGCTTATCAGTAACCCCTCCCAAATAATTCCTGAATATCTGCAAACAAGAAATAAAATCTGAATACTTCGTTTACAGTTTAGCAAGAATCCATTTGTAACATGATGCATCCAGCCAAGCATTATTTGGCATTTTCATAGAAAAAGGTGCAGTTCTGCTCTGGTAACAATGAAGGGCCTGAGCTGACAACTGAATAAATTCAGGAAAGCAGCAGGAATTCAGCCACTGCTGAATATCTTTCCTATTTTTCCCTTCCAGAATCCTAACAGCAGGCTCTAAGCATTCATCCTCAACAAGGAAAGCAAATCATTTTCTCTAGGCTACAAAAATAGTGAGATATTTATTTCAGTGACTAAGGTGCGTTAGGGTGAAGTCTGCAACCATTCCTGAACAAACCTGTCCCATTAAAGGCAGAGATGAAATTCATGTGAGGCACACACGCTCCTGGCAAGGTGACACACACAGTGACAATGCACCGGAAGGGCTCCTGCAGCAATTTGCAATGCACAGGGTGTTGTAAAACTCTGTATTTCTCAGGATCTAATGCAACTGATCTCAGCCAGAGCATGTAGAGATGCACAGGCACTAATTCAGTAGTTTCAGAGTGGATCTGTTCAGTGCAGTGTCCTACTTCGGCTCCAGCACAGTGTCCTCCGACAGGATTAACTTCCAGGGCATCTCAAAGCTGTGTGTCAAACAGTGGCACACTGGCACAAAAGAGCAAAAAGATACTTTCTCTTCCTCAAAAGATAAATTTTACATCGAAAGCTGCTTTACATACGCGCACTTTAGACATAAAGCTTATTAATAATACCTGCAAGATCATTTCTGTCACTCAAGTTCCCGGTCACTGCTGGGAACATTTAAAGAGTACAAGAAGGCAAAGATTTATCTGTCACACTGCACAGATAAGTTGAAAAGCAGACCACTACTAAAGAACCTTTTGTTGGAGAGTTCCCAGTCACAACAGGACTGTCACAAGGATCCTCTCTCCCCAGGCCATTAGGAGCTCTCCCCTCTGTGTGAGATCCTGAGGAAGGCTTTTCTAGAGCAGCTGGGTGAGCAAACACGGCTCTGTCCCTGCCCCAGCAGGTGAGCACCCAGCCTGGCACTGCCAAACTGCACCGAAAACTTCAGCCTCACACCAAACCGTCCTCCACTCAAAACTTCCTGAGAATGTATTTCCAATTTGGACTTTAGCAGATAACTTCCCTGAAACAGCATCCAAACCCTGCATTTGTACTTCCCAGGCTTCCCTAAGTCTTTCCCCACACAGTGACACTTCCAGTGGTGTTAGAAAGGGGAAAGTTCCCTGAAGGGTAGAGACTGAACTGTGCTCCAGCTGTGTGAAGTGAGGCAGAGATCTTCCCGTGTTGAACAGACCCTATGCAAATTTCCAGGGGGTGTTAACCAAGGATCATTGCTGTAATCTCAGTGCTCTGTAAACACTCTACATCACTGCAGCTTTTTACATCACTAAAGCTTCTTCCCATTCTGTCTGCTCAGTTGCAGAAGCTCACAGAAAGATGCAACTTCAAAATCCATTTATTTAATTCCAACTTGCAATTTCTTTCGAGTAAATTACGGTTCTCTCTATTTATACTTGCAGGCAAGTATAACAACAACTATTATATTCAAAGTGTGCTTTTATCAAATAATCCAGAAAACAAGTTTATTAACCGCAAAGCACATCAGAGAAAGTTTAGAACACACAAAATTATCAAACTAAAGAACATATTTTATTTTTAATAAAATAGTGGAGCATGAAAAATAATTGTATATTACAAATATATACAGCACAAAACTGTGCACCCCCAGCACAGTAAAGAGCATCACTCTATACAAAGCTTCCCTTTGCAGAATCTAGTGCTTCTTGATCTATTCATAGTGAGAATTTGTTTAACAATAGAAAGAGTCAATAAGCCCTTTGGGTCTCTTTGAATTGATCCCCCCTTTTTTTTTGCACACATCAGTCCAAACGTGTATAACATTGGCTTGATTTCCATTAAAAAGCCACAAAATGTAACACTAAAGGGTTTCTGAGGACTAGACCTCTTAGTTCTTTTGTTAAGAGATTTCTTTTGTTGTCTTTATGTACAGCAAAATACTTGTTTCTCTTTTCATGTCATGGTAAGAAAAAAAAATGTATTGCACATTATTCTTATTCACAAAGTTTGTGTCTGGTGCAGGAAGTTTCTCTTTTGGTGAAAGAATATTGGTGAGCATTATAGATTGAGCCTATTTTTAGGCACTCCAAACAGAGGCTGTAAAGGATTTTAAAGTTAGCACAGAGTTGCTTTCCCAGATAGAATCCTGGCTCAGGAAAGGCCTCCTCGGGACCTCGGTGTCCCTCAAGAGACAATGCTCACTTGGGCACTTCTAAAATCAAACCATTGCTCCATAAAACTTGACTATACCTTGTTACTCGGAAAGCTGAAGAAAATTCAGCCCAGCTACATGAAAAAGTTAAATAGGTGTTTGTTGTTGAGGTTGGGCTTGTTTTTATGTGTTTTTTTTAATCTGAGGGATGGATGTAATACTCAATTACAAATTAGTAACAGAACAGACTGTTCTAATTCACAATGTTTCTTTCACTGAAAATCTTTCCATGAGTACATTTACCTTCAGTTTTTCACCAGGTCCTGAATTCAGCATGATACATTTTTGTGCCTTGAGATATTAAACTGTTCTGACAAAAAAAAAAGCACCATTTATTTTTTAATTTCTGACCTGCTACTGTGGACATTTGTAAGTCTGTAAGGTGAGACAGAGTCTTTTCTAAAACCTGGTCACACACAAGTGGGTGGTTGTAATGTCGATTCATACTTTGCAAGGTGAGTTTTCTGTGGATGCTGAGGTTTTTTGTAGATTCCACTACTCGTAATAACACTTGCGGGTTTTCTCCTACTTCTCTTCTTTAACCTCCGACTACAAACATTTTGCCAGGATTGAAGAGTCTTGGAAGTCCAGATCCACATGCCACTAGTAATGCCCACAACTAATAACATAAAAATTTTGACCATAAAAATTTCTACTGCTGGGATAGAGTTACTCATCATGCAGTCTAAATTTTTAGTCTGATTGTTCATCTTGCATTTCTGTTGAGTTGCTACAATTTTCCAATAATCCATGTTCAGCCTCTCATAAAAATAGCAAGCTATCACGCAAGTTGCAGGCACTGTGTACAAGACTGAGAAGACACCAATCCTGACCATAAGTTTCTCCAACTTGTCGGTGTTTTCTCCACCCGTTTTCATCACCCTCCTGATATGAAAAAGGGCCACAAACCCCGAAAGAATAAAAGAAGTGCCAATGATTAGATAACAAGCCAAAGGAATGAGCACAAAGCCCGTCAAGGCATTCACATCCATGCTGCCCACGTAGCACAGCCCTGTCAGCTCATCTCCAGCCACCCTTCTCATCACCAGGATCATGATGGTCTTCACAGCCGGAATGGCCCACGCTGCCAAGTGGAAGTAGCTACTGTTGGCTTCGATGGCTTCGTGCCCCCACTTCTTGCCAGCCGCCAGGAACCACGTTAGGGTCAGGATCACCCACCACAAGGAACTGGCCATGCCAAAGTAGTACAGCACCAGGAACACAATGGTGCAGCCCGTGCTCTCCAGCCCCTCCTGGATGACATAGAGCTGCCCGCTGTCCCTGTCGCAGGCAATGCTTTCAGCACCTGAGAAGAGGCGGATGATGTACCCCACCGAGTAGACACAGTAGCACATGGAGAGAAAGATGATGGGCCTCTCCGGGTACTTGAAACGCTGAGGATCTATGAGAAAAGTGAGGACAGTGAAAGCACTGGAGAAGAAGCACAGAATGGACCAGATGGCAATCCAAACGACAGCAAACTGTTTGTCATCCCTGCTCCAGTAAACATCAACCCCTGGCGTGCAGAGCGGCGCGCAGGAAGCGCTCTTTTCCACATGGTGGAACTTGCCAGGATTTTCACAGGACGTTCTGCTGAGGCTGTCCTTGTGCTGCTGCAGATCGTGGCCACCACTGGGCCTCTGGGGACGAAACATGGGGGGCAGCATGCTGGAGCCCCTGGGCGGCTCATCCGACCCGTTGTTGGGGGCTTCCATGCACAGGTAATTGGGGTCGTTCTTGTTGGGCAGTTTGCTGCAGTCCAAGGAGTCCGGCCACTTAAAATTGAACTGCTCCATAATAGGGGAGCACTTCAGCCTCGCCTGCTCGCACATCACCCTGCAGGCTGGGATCGGGGTGGAAACCTGCTCCGTGCACATCGGGGCGTAGAGGGAGCACAGGAAAAATTTCAGATGGCTGTGGCACCCGTACTCCACCAAAGGGGCAAACTCGTGCAGCTGAATGGCAGCTTCCCTCTGGTTTTCGTGCCCCATCAGGTTGGGCATCCTGGTCATGTTGTAGCCGATGTCCTTGCACATGGGGATCTCGATGGGTTGGCACCTCCCGTCGCCGGGCCGCTCGATGTCCATGGAGCTGATGGCCGCGCAGCAGCGGCTGAGCCAGCAGAGCAGCAGCACGGAGCGCCCGGCGCTGCGGGCCGCCGGCCCCATCGCGCCGGCTCGGGGGCGGCCGGAGCGCGGCCGCGGG
>VZRL01000899.1:148462-229032 GCA_013397895.1 Origma solitaria | reverse complement strand
TCGCCCGGGCCGCGGCGGCCCCGCGGGGAGAGCCCGGGCGGCTTCCGCGGCCGCCGGCGGAAGGGAAAGCGCCCCCGGTCCGCAGATGCGCCAAACTTACTGCGGGCGGCCCGGCAACTTTCTGTTCCCCGGGCTTCCACTTTTGCGATCCGTCTCCCCGGAGCCCTCGCCGCCGCTGCTTCCCCTGCCCGCTGCCCGTTCCCGGCCGCGCCGGCGGAGCGATGCCGGCACAGTTCCCGTCCGGCCGGGGCCGAGCGATCGCCCTTCCCTCGCACGCGTCCCGGGCGGCGCTCGGAGCCGCGGCTGGCTCCGGGGATTCTGCTCTCCTCCAGCGGGTCACGGCTCCGCACTTTCTTGCCGAGAGGTGGGGATTGGTTTATCCGAGTGCGGAATAAAGGAGGAGGAGGAGGAGGAAATCTCTAAGCCATTGAAGAGGGGGCCTGAGCAATCCCCCCCTCCCCGCCGCCCTCTGGTCTGGTCTGCAATAGGTCGCTCGGCTGCGCTGTGCCGAGCAGCGCTGGCGTGTGCGGGGTGGCTGTGCCTGCTCCGCTCCCCCCTCGCCACCAACTCCTGGGGCCGGAGCAGCTGCGCTTTTGGGGGCGGCTGAATCCGAGCAAAAAATAAAGTAAAAAAAAAAAAAAAAAAAAGAGCTAAACCCAAGGAGAAGGGGAAAAAAAAAAAAACCTGTGCAGGATCCGCCTTGCATACGACATCCACTTTGCATGAGAAAGGTGAAGCTGACACGGTGATTACTTTCCAATCACTCGGAACGCCTTGAAACCTCCTTAAGGACCCCTACAGGTTCTCCTTGATCGGCACAGATTAGAAAAAGCCCCATTTGTTTCTCTCTCCTTCTCTCTTTCCTTCCTTTCTCCTTTCCCTCCCGTTGCCCTCTCTTGAAAGTTTAACAAGATCTTTTCAGTAGAAGGCGTCAGCCTGCCCTCCCTCGCTCAGGTAGGAAGCCAGCGAGAGCGAAGCCTTCAGACTTCGTGTCTCCTCATCAGAGGGTGGAAGGTGGTGCCTCCTTGACTGCCTTTATTGGAGGGGGGGCAAAGCTTTAGCAGGGAGGATGTGGGGAGGAGGATGCATTTTATGGCGAATGCTATAAACTCTTCGCTGCCAGGGTCATAAAATATGGTTTCTTTCAGCCTGGAGTCTCAGCTTTTTTCAGATGTCGTGCTTTGTCTCGAATTCCTAAATGAACAAGACAGGCAGGATTGCTGAAAAAGTACCTGATTATGGTTTTAATCACAGTATGGCATCACTCGAAAAGTAGCTTGCTTTTTTTTTTTTTTTCCGCCTTCCTTGAATAAGAAGTGCTAGGAGGACTAGAGACATACCCTTGGGGAAGTTGCTTCATCCACTATAGAAAAGATACAGATTTTGGAGACGGGGATCGTTCAAAAGTGAGTCGTGTTTACTTTTAAAGTTAAGGTTTGAGATTTATTTTGCTTATTGGTCTCTCAGAGCTGGAGAAGGAGGAAGTTAAATCCCAAGCCAAACTACAGTTCGCAGTTTTGCAGAGGAAAAAGGAGCACAGNACATATTAATGAAGAAGGAAAATCTCCGTTTCATTTCATTCATGCTCACCCACACAAACCGGGCTCCTCTGCATTAGTGCCTGCTCCTTATCGAAAAGAACACGGATTCTCCTGGAAACTACCAAATCCCGCAGGGTCAGAGTTAATACCCCACCAGGCTCCAGAAAGGAAACTGTTGGCTTCCTCACTTGTGATAAGGGTGAAATGGATCCAAGCAAGGACAACAAACCAGGGCTCACGTCTGTCTCGCAAAGCCCTGAAGATGTGGCCAGCTCTTGCCAAGGACTAAAAGCCATCGTAAAAATGTGGCTTTAAAAGCACGGTCCTTTCTGGGGCTTTTGAGTGGATCGAGGAGATTATATTTATAAAGTGCTGGTCTTAGGGACTGACCTTTCCTCGGACACTTTTAGATTCCTTAGGGAATGTTTCAAAAGCTGTGTGCAAAAAGAGAGCTTTATTTATTTTAGTGTGTCTGTGTGTGTGAGAGAGAGAGAGAGTGTGTGCTGGGGCATTTCCATTCTTCATTAATCTAAGCCTGTTTTCTTAGTGTTTGTATTCATCCTGATTCCCCTTCTAGAGAGCTCAGCTGGGGGTAGCAGCGAAGTGTGGGGAAAGCTTTTTCAAGGGACAAGTAAATTCTACTTTAAAAAGTAGAATTTAAATAATAACAAAAAAGCAGCATTTAAATAATGCATAACAGGAACATATTCAATGTTTCTTTTATCCAACTTGATTGTTTGTGAGCTTGTTTTTCTTTCTTTTTTTTCCCAACAGCATTTTTGTAAAGCATATTCTATCACCATTGACATTAAAGTAATCTAGAAAAAATACATGAAACAAAACATGGCCTTTTTATTCTGTAGCACTGATAGCAACCTTTTTCTCCTAAGAGGCAAAAAAGAAACACAAATGAAAGTGAGAAAGAAAAAGGGGGGGAATGTCCAACCTTTGTAGTTGTGTCTCTCTTAATTGATCTTTCATGTGCCAATTTAAATCAGCCTTGTTTTTCTAGCCATTATTTTAGCCAGTGCATCCTGCGTTAGATCATTTTTTTTACTTTCTATATTTTTAAAGAGCTAGCTACGACTATCACCCATTCAATGAGCCTGAGTCAGTGAGAGTAACAAATAGAACATTATTATCGAAAAATGAGAGCGCTGAGAAATCAGCAACTGGAAGATACCTCTGTAACTAATAAATGAAAAGAGCCTTTTGATGGCTCCAGCTGAAAAGATATTTTATTTTATTTTTTTCTCCTGTGTGTGGGATTTGAGATGTGTGATTCTATGGAGCAGCCAGGCACCCCTGCTGCTAGGCCCTGGCTAGGAGTTGGCCCCCCTCTGGCAAATGTTATGGAGAATTGGGAGGAATTTTATGGCTGTCTTTTCCCTCAGCTCTTTTTTCTTTTGTCTTCTTTGAAGAATGACTTTAGACATTTTATTTACATATTTAACCATGGATGAAAGAGGAAAAAGAAAGCATTTTGGCCGTTGTGGGAATAGTGATATGTTTAAATTAATGGAAATCTTATTAGGCTTCTAAAATTTTAAGCAAAAGATTTTTAATGAAACTTTATAATTAAACATGATTTCAAATAATGTGCCAACTCACAGGAAGGATGCATTTCTCCCTCTAGCTATCCATCTCCCCACCTCCCGAAAATGTGCAGAGGAATAATCTGTCTACTCAAGTCCAGCTCTTCTTCCGTCCCGTAAGGAAAAGATTTTAAAACTTGAATATTTAATAGGGCATGCAATAATTCAAACCATAACGAAATATTTTGTAGGTAAAGCAAACCATAAACAAGCCAGGAAAAAAGCCAGCCCTCATCCCTGCAGTGGCAAAGTTGCATTCTGTGTAATCTATCACAGTGGCAGTGGAATAAAACACTTTGATATGGGCGATGGTGGAAATCAAAGTTGCATCCTTCTATCCCTGTTAGAGTCATTGGAAATTACAGTGCCGGGCAAGGTTTTCTGAAATGGGATTAAAGAAGGCCCAAATAATCCATTTGAGATAAAATGTTCTGACACTTCAGCAGCAAAGAGAAATGAGATGATCAGCTTGGGGAGTTGAAGAGTTAATTAGTACATTAAATATTTTTAGTACAATAGTCTAAATTACTTCTGAGGAACAATGATGTGTTATGACAGAATGGGAACTGATATTGACAATCCTATGTTTAAGAAGTCAGTCGCTCTAACTCTTTTTCAGGTTCAATATTTCTGGCCTGCCATTTATAACACAAAAAATAGAGATCAGTTTAATGTTAATCCCATTCAATAATGCTATTCTCATCTGTATTTTTATGCACATTCAGACACTTTTTAACTCACGCATTTCATTCTACTAGCAAATTCTATTATATATGAAAAACATACATATTTTTTAAAATGTTAGCCATACAGATAACAACTGTAAAAGGAAAAGCTCATACACACAAAAAGAAAGCTGATAGCTATTCTAGCAATGTTATGAGCTTGTATTTCTTATCGAATTTCCACTAGATATTAATAAAATTAAATGGCTTGCAGAGAAATGTTTATTTTCTAAAGCAAATGGGCTTATTTTTTCCTAGCTACAGAATCTTTGTGGGAGTGTTCCTCCCAAATTTAAGTAAACATGTCTGCCTAATAGGGCAGGCACACTGAGAAATATTCCCATGCAAGTGCGAATCTTCACAATGCACAAAAGTTTTAATTGCCTTAGAAAGCCACCACCACCAACAGTTAAAAGAATTAAAAACAAAAACAAATCATAAATGGATGAGTGGGCTGTATAGTAGTGCTCTAATACAATTTAGCTGGCTATTTTAAGGGCACTTCCCTTGAAATGTGGTTTGAAATATTACCAAAGGTTCGACGGGGTGCATTAGTGTGAATTGCAAATCAGAACATTTCTTTAATCCCCTTTTCATGGCCTGGCTTCGGATCAGTGGCATCTAAGGGACTCCCCACTGCTTCTGGCTCAGGAGGAACCATTCACTGGGGCAGCTTCCCTCCTCTATTCCCACAGTCCAGAAAACAACACCACAGACAGACACCCTCCAACTAAATTAGATTAAACTCCTTCTCTTCCACAGCACATTAGCCTTTTCACTGCCCAAGATTCATTATTCGGCTACTCCTAATTTAAAGATACAGTATTTTTCTGCTCTTAGGAACAAAAACAACAAGCAAAAATAGAGCCAAAGCAGAAAAAAAAGAAGATTCCTGGTCAGAAATAAACCAAATAATGCGTAGGCAAATATCTTTTTCACTTATACTTTAATATTACAGGAATATTATGATTTTAAAGCACAGGTCACAGCAGAAAGTTCTACAGACACTAAAAACAAGGACAGGCCCAGTGAACAAAGAAAATGCACACAGATTTTCTCTTTTTATAAACACCATTTGATGACCTCCATTCACCAGTATTTTTGCCTGCATTGTTTGCATATCTTGCAGCCAAATCTAGGCTTGTAAAGGCATAAACACAGTGAAAAGTGCAGATGATAGTGAGGAGTAATTAGTTCTCTTGTTGCCATTTCCTCCTTTATTTCCATCCATAACTTCTCCACTCCTACTTTTCAAGGTAAAACCAATCTTTTCAACCCTCTGAGGGTTGAAAAGATTTGGGTCTGAGTCTGTAGCTCTCCACAAACCTCTCGAGCAGCCAGCAATAGCCAGGAGCAGTCAGACCCACGCATGCTGCTCGGGGAGCTCAGGCTCTGCGCTGCCACAGCAGCTCCCACTGGAGCCTGGGCACTGTGGTATATAACCCATAATACTGTGTACCACTGCATGGTGCAAAAGGAGAGGAGGAACACTCTCTGACTATTACATTCTCTGATTTGGGGGAAAATGAACCACTCTGCTGCAGGAGAATCTCTCCTCCCCATGGTTCTGGGTGCCCGGGTGGTGTGTGGTGACACTGGGGTGGCAGCAGTGCCAGGACAGTGACTGTCTCTCTGTGCCACACCTCCAGTCCGGGCTCAGCTTGGGCTCCTCAGCACAAGAGAGACACTGAGGGCTGGGGCACAGAGCTGATGAGTTTGTGCTGTTGTCTGTCCTCAGCTGTTCAACACACAACATGGCATGCAATGCATGAGTCAGTTCTCTTTATCCCTCCAAACACTCTCATTATTTTGTCAGTATTTCTGCCGTCTTTTTTGTTTCAGAAGATTATTTATACTTCTGCAGTGCCTCACTTTGTAATGTCTGTGTGTTTGTCCCATGCAAGAAGAAGAGAACAATTTTACTTTTATCAGTAACTCTAAAGTGTCATGCAGGGAAAACGGACACAGTGGTGATCCTGCAGTAGTAACCTGTTAGAATCATAGAATTTGGGATTGTTAAGGTCAGCAAAAGCCTCTGAGATCATCAAGCCCAAACAATGGGTTTAAGATGATTTGGGACACAAGCTAAAATTCCAGACCTGTCTATGTGAGCCCTCATATCTTCTCACTCACTCTAACTTACACTGCTGTCCTGGGGAAACTTTTATGTGCATAGATTAATAATAGTACCAATTTTAACCTTTAACAATCCTTGACACAGTTCAGATCTGAACTAAAATTTAGTAGTTCCAAGACTCCCATCTGCACATGATGTTCCCCACAGGAATATGTTGTTCCCCAATATTTACTGTGATATGTTGAGGAAGTACCAAAACCACCACAGCTTTATGTTCTGCCCCTCTGCTAGAGGGCACTGGATACTGGTACAGGATGTCCTGCTGCGTGGGCTTTTGGCCTGACCTGCTGATCCTCTTATATTCTCAGGTACCAGGAATGTATGATATGGGTTTAATCATGGCTGTAAGTTGCCCTTGGACATTCTCCATCTGGCATTTGGGTTTGAAGAGTGGGATGGCAATCACACGTCCTCTGAAGGAAGCATGAAAAGTGAGAAATTGAACTGCCATTGTTGGGAATACTATTTATTATTTCCAGATCTCAGAAAAGAGATGCTCTGTGGATGTTGCATGTGAGAGGCACAGGAGAGACTGAGCCAGGAGTGAAGGCAGGCATGCCACATTTCACAGGATGGGCAGAAAGATCACATGTAAGAGTTGATTCAATCCAAAAGTCATGGCTGTTGTGTTTCTAGTCATGTCTTTCCCTCACACCTGATGAGAGAAACTAATTGCACTAAAACTAAAGATGAATTGTAGCTGGCTGGCAGATCCTCTAATCTCTAACGTCAGGCTGCAGGACGGGAGAGACCTGCTCGGGCTGTGTTTGGGGCCAGTGTCTGTTGGAGCCCCACATTCACTCACAGCCTAAAGCACAGCCCATCCCAATGTCACCAAGTCCAACCTCTTCTTTTACCCTCGTCACACAGAACATGACAAGGCTGTACTTCCCACGCCAAAGCAGGAATTTGATAGAAATGTTAAAGCATTCGACTGAGAATCCATCTGGCTCAAACCCACAAACTGCCAGTGTGGTACAGAGTAAGGCACAAAAACCTTTCCTCTGCAGTGGAGTTACACCAGTATGAAATATGGGGAGGAAATGTTACATTTAGATCACTCTTAGATGTTCAGAGGCCTTTCTTCCTATTTAAATTATTATTATATGGAAGTGATTAAAACACAGTGGGAGGAAAGACCTGCTTAGTCTGAAATACTTGTATCTGCATGGGGAATGCACAGACAACAGCGTGGTTAAAGTGTAATGAGATATTACTGCTGGAAAATGTCTCGGTGTCCTCCAGCCCCTTGTCTAACTAACTCTGTGTTTTGCCTGTCCTTAAATGAAGAATATTCTGGTGGATGAAAGTGAACGGGAAGTGCTCAGGCACCGCCGTGTTGGAATGCACCATTATCCACGAGACAGTGATCAGAAAATTCAGATGTTTGGGAGGACACTGCCAGACCTTCCTAGATTCGCTACAAGTTCGGTACACAGAATATTTGAGTTTGGCAATCTCCTGTTGGAGAGCACAGGAACAGTGTTACATGCTGCACACATTAGGCAGCCATGTACACAGAATCAATTCAAAGCAGCTGTTGGAGGCCAGAAATTTTCGGGGAGCTATAGGGTGAATTCCTCCATCTATACATCTCCGTTTTTTGGAAATGGGAATGCAAAGGAGGAGGGAATGAAAAATTGATACTGCTCTGTGCTCCAGATGAAAGAACAAACATAATTTTATTTTCTTTAATGACTGTACTGGATTCTGAAATTAAACCCAGCGGGTAAAAAGATCCTGTGCAGATTTCAAAAGAGATCATGTAGTCTGTCCATGTGCTAAGGCAGGCACATTTTTTAAGCCCTGCCATGTTCTGTAAAACTGAAAAGGGTTATCCCTGTAACCATTCTTCTTTTCAAAGCCATCTCTCTCCCTCCACCTACTCCAAGTCAGTGGATATTCCAAATAAATGTCATCCTAACTTTAAATGTCATTTTGTGGTTCCTCCCTCTAACTTTAGAAGGAGAATTTCTGTATACTCTGCATTAAATATTATTAGACCTCAACATACAGACAGCACTGCCCTTTTTTTATCGTCTCAGCAGAACCAGACAGAAAAAGAAGCCAAAAAAACAAACAAAAAAAACCCCAGCCGTATAAATAACTGAATATAATCCCCAGTACAGATTTTAAACCAATTGAACTGAGAATAGCTAACCTTCGCTCTGAACTCACTCCAGCTGCAGGTTAATGCACTTAATTGCAGAGCACCTGGTCTGAGCCTCAGGTATATGAATCATCCCCAGAGCACACCTTTCAATCTTTTATTCTTATGTAATGGCCCGGGGCAGCTGACAGCGCCTGTTGCAGCTTTGTTCCTGGTGGGTGTGCCAATGGCTGTCAGAATTCCCTGCTCTGCAAAGGCAGGGCTGAGCTCTGGAGCACCTGTGTGTGCCAGGCTGTGCTCTGTGTGCAGTGTGTGCAGTGTGTGCCAGGCTGTGCTCTGTGTGCAGTGTGTGCAGTGTGTGCCAGGCTGTGCTCGGGGAGGCTTTTTATGCAGTGTGTGCAATATGTGCAGTGTGTGCCAGGCTGTGCCAGGCTGTGCTCTGGAGCACCTGTGTGTGCCAAGCTCTGCTCTGTGTGCAGTGTGTGCAGTGTGTGCAATGTGTGCCAGGCTGTGCTCTGGGTGCAGTGTGTGCAGTGTGTGCAGTGTGTGCAATGTGTGCCAGGCTGTGCTCTGGGTGCAGTGTGTGCAGTGTGTACTCTGAGTGCAATGTGTGCCAGGCTGTGCTCTGGAGGCTCTGAGTGCAGTAGCAGCACTCTCTGAGCCCAGCCCTGCCGGAGCCTCTGCTGCCAGCCTGGGCTGGCTGTGCTCACACACCGCACGTGGGGTCACCTGGAAACTCAGCCCAGCCCTGTGTGCACATCCTCAGCCCCAAAACAGAGCACTGACCCTAGAGTCACCTGGAAACTCAGCCCAGCCCTGTGTGCACATCCTCAGCCCCAAAACAGAGCACAGCAGTGGGGCTGCTGCTCCTGGAACCATGGCGTTCTCACATGCTGTGAGTGTGAACGCACAAAACAGTGCGAGTGTGACACTGCACGTGTGTGCTCCTGTTTGCACGTGTTTATAGGACAGCGATATTTCCCTGTGTGTGTACATACACAAACAGCTCTTCAAACCCAAGTCCAGTCCTCTTTAGTTCTTTTATAACTCCAAAAGTGATCAGCTCAGCCTTTATCCATGGAAAGCCAGCTCTTGGATGCAGATTTATTTATACATCAACAGTAAAAAGGCTAACTGAATTAACTGTTTACCTAAACACTATAATGTAGATGCCTATAACACATGTACTACCATGTGTGTTTTATAAATAAATACCTATGTGCACATGTGTCAGGCACTGAAATGCCTACAGGGTCTTTTGGTGAGGGTGAACTACTTGTAGATACTTGAAGTTCTTGCTAGTCTGGGATTGATTATGTTGTGCTTATTAAAGTGGTTTGCAGCTTTAAACTGGTAAATATAATTTTAAAAGGGCAGGACACTGTTTTGAAAATAGTTGGTCACTACCTTGCACAGACATAACTCTGAAAGCGCAGTTTCATTTATCTCAACATGTATTAACTGTGTTTCTTTACGTGGGTTTAACACAACTGTGTCACATGATATCCTTCAACTATGGGCGATCCACAGATAAAGAATGTGAAACTATGGATATAAAGAAGGGTAGTGGAGAAAAGTCATGAAGAGAAGGCAAATGAGCTGTACTGATCATGTACTTTATACACAGAATTAATGATGGTTTGTACAAAATTGTACTAAAACAAGGACAGTCTGGAAATTATAAAACTGCCCTCTTTGGCAATACTGATTGCTTGGTTCTTTGATGTGTGTTAGCACAGAAGATTAGGTTACTCCTTAAATTACACACAAATAACAATCAGACATTGTCACAACAATCTCGATGTTGTCGTGTTTTCCACTGTAACATTCCACTGCCCTGGTTAGCAAACTACCACCCAAATATCAAAGTACTCATTCCTAATGGTTATGATCTCAAGCTACTTGGTTTCAGTCTGCCTGATACTCTTGCTTCCTTCCTCTTGCTTCATTAAGTGTTCCCATATATAATGAGTATGTTACCAGCGTAAAATCCTAAATTTCTGATTTCATAGCATTTGATGTTTTCTTTGTCCAAGCATAATAAAGGAGCAGACGCAAGGGAAGTGTTAACCAAGCACTGCAAGCTCCATGGGTAGGACTTTTCTGAGGAACTGGGATTCATTTCAAACAAAAAAGGCCAAATCTGTCATGGAAGTCAATATCAGAACTGCTGCTGACTTACACGGAACCAGGACTTTGTAGCTGGAGAGGTCATGCTCAAATGCAGCTTTGGAGCCTACAGTGACACCATACCTCAAGGGTGAGTGGCAGATCCAAAAAGTCAGGGCATTCAGCAGCCCTTAGAGGCTACACATGAGTTTGTGACATGGAAACAAGAATCTCTGTCTGTGACCCTCGGTTTAGGATAGATGGATATCTCTGATGCCCTGTAGGAAAGGTGGTGTCTTTATCTTAATCTGTGGATAAGATTTAAGGAATCTAAATAGTTTCCATAGTTACCATCAGTCACAGGTCACTCATGTGATCAATATTTAGATCAATATCTGAGGTCATTATGGTGTATCTTCCTCTTTGTAATCAGCATTGGTTCGTTCACTTGGGTGGGATAGTTTATCCTCTATTGCAGTGACACTCTGTGCATCTGTCCTGATGGGACAGGAGAATACAAGTCATGCAATTTATTATCTGAAAGTGTCTGATGGAGCTCAGGAGTTCAGCTCATCTACTGTAAATTCACCTCATCTTTCTGTGAGGGCCTGAGCGAGGGCTGGCCATCCCTTAAGCTTTTTACATAATGCCAAAGTGATGCACAGTGGAGAATTTCACCATAAGAAATAAGGTCCCTCTTATATTCTGTCTCTAAACCAGAATATATTAAAAAGCAGCCATTCAAAGTCCATTACATAAATGGGAATTTGCTCCAGCAAATTTGAAAACAAAAGAATTTGCTTTTGTTTTCACTGTCCTTGGATTTGGGTTTATTAAAAATTCAACCTGAAATTAAATTAGATGATAGTTTATGTTATTGAAGTAAATATAGTCTTAGCATCAGATGGGTTGCTTACTTTCAATTTTGCTTTGCCATGTCAAACCAGTGAAATAATATAGTTACCATCATCTCCCCATTTCTACTTGCCCCAGGTATTCCTGCAGAATCTTTCTTTCAGCTCTAGAGCAAGTGTTTATAAAATGCCCTGTCAGAGGCAAAGCAGAGGACAGACACATCCCTTCTTCACCCTTATGATGAATGCTTGCTGACATAGTTCATAAACTTTATGGCATTTATTCCAAACAAAAGCCTGCTATTATGTACTGGAGGCTACTGTAACAGGGGAAAGAGGAATACTTGCTCTCGTTTCTATAGTTCAGTTTGATTTTATTACTATTATATTACAGTGTTTGGGTTGTTTGGGTTTTTTTAAGAGGGAAAGAAAAGAAGTGTGGACTTAATTTTGTTTAGCTTCTAATCTCTTGCCAAATAAATTAGCTGGAAGCATTTTATACTGACAGAATACAGTCTGAGCTGTAGGAGTTCTGACTCGTCTGCTGCTGGCCATTCTCCCTTGAGAACACTTTACTGCAGCCAAGGAAAGTTTCGGTCCATGGGGTATCTGTTCATGTGCTTATCAGTGGAGGTGCTTTGGGCCTGGGATCTCCCTGCCCTACAGAAGGGCAGCACAGGAGAAACCCACGTTTGTGGGCTGGGTCAAGTAATCAATCACTGCAAACAGCAGGGCCGTACAGACAGGATTTAATAAGAAGAATGAATGGAGCCAGCTAAGCCCCCAGGGACAGATGAACCTACTGCTCATTTTCTGTTTATTAAAACCATTCATATCAATTTGTCATGTGGAAGCATTTAGTTCATTCAAGCACAAGTGTAATTTAAAAATCTTATTAATAATACTTTAAATACAGACTGCCAGATTCTTTACACACAGGTGATAAGGGAACCAGAGTGACAGATTAAGATGCCAGTGCAAGATGTACCAAACAATGGCTCCAACTTACTTTTTCTGTAAATTCTCTGAAGCCAGTGTAGTTGCTGAAGGCATGAACTTAGGAAAAGCACTCCTAACTTCACTGCACTCCAAAGGCCAGATATTAACTGCTCTGAAGTTGCTATATATTTTTTTTCATCAGTTTTCTGGGATTTATCCTTCTATTTACTCTAATTGGCTGTGAACTGATTTCAAGAAACTTGTAAGAGTTCGTGGAAAACTCAAAAGGTTTGTTGGATTTTTTTCTCACAAGTGAGAAGCGCCTTGCAAGCCCTTCCCGTCCTGAAAGCTGAGGATGCTCATTGTGGCGAGGCACACTCACTGTGTTTTGTGTATTCACTGCAGGTCTGCTCATCCATGAGCTGCAAAGCCAAAACTCAGCCCTGCCTCACCAGGCCACTGACCCTTGTGGGCACTGCTCTTAGGAGAATGCTCTTCTCAACATCCAACAGGAAAATTTATCCAAAAGCCAGTCAATTGCTGGGGAGCTAGCACAGTCGGGCTGTTTTTCTGCACCTGACCTTGTGCAAATGTTATATTTTTGTGAAATTTGACTCAGTGTTCTACCTGTCTCTGTGGTGAATTGTGCCTCTGGGCTTTATCCAAAGCCTGCTGAAATGATGGTCTCTTCATTTCCTTGAACTGCCTACAGTTCAGAGCCTATAAATGTCCATTTCAGAGTGTGACAAATGTCTGTTTGTGAACTCTGGGAGTGCAATTGCCAAAGAGCAAGTTGGGATGCAAAAAAAAGTTTTCGTGGTGTGGCCTTGGCTTTGCCTTACCCTCTCACATTCATCACCAGTAATCCCGACACTTGGCCCTGGCATAGCATCCATCTTCACATATGTAATTAGTATCACACCTACAGGCTCTGTTTCTTTTAAATAATCCTTTGATGAATGCTGGAGATATTAAGTGCGTTATTAGAAGGAGATGGTGCTTAGAAGAAGGAATAAATGCTATGCTTCCTGACTGCTTTGTGCTTTTGAATTATTACATGGTAGAAAGAGAAAACAAAACCTTTTCTCTCTTCCAAAAGAATATACAAAATGCTGCTACAGATTTGATCGAACTGTTTCGGGTTCCAGTAGTTACTAAGAATCTAAGGCAGAAAGGAAAGGCAACCTCAAACTCAAAATATTCAATAAACTCATGTTCAGGACTAGCTCAATACACGACAGCCTATAAACCTCAAGGCTGGGAATTGAAACAATCTCTTGGTATGAACGGCCAGACCAGACCTCCCTCCTTAAACTAAGCAACTTCAGTACCTGGTAAAGTTTTATAGCCCTAACAAGATCTTTAACAAATTAAAGCCACTGGAGCCATGACTTTGTTCTTTCTTTTCAAACTGCCCACCTTCCCATTCTCTCCAGAAATGCCACTGCCCGACGGATGGTTTTAATTCAGGCCCCAGAATGCTACAAAGCTTAGTATTCATACAATAAACCTTTCAAAGAAGAATTTAGGTTTAGTGGAGCTTTTTAATTGTTGTAGAAGCTCTGCTGTAATAAATAAAGACTTCTGTCATGTTTGTATCTTTGTTATAATTGACTAAATCTATTAGAATATATTCATAGCTGAGGGAAGACTGGGATCCCTGTGACTGCACTTATATTTGCATTATTTATGTAGCAACAAGAACTAGATAAGGCAGAGAAATAAGATCCTTGATCATCATCTCCTTTGATCATTCCCCTTCCCCCACTGCCGGCACAGAGCATGCCATGGAGGTATTCTGGTTCAGCGCTGGAGTTCCGCACAGCTCTTCAGGAATATTGCACCGAAATGCTGTGCTGTGAGCCTTTACTGTGGGTTATTGTTGGCTGTGGCAGTAGCAGTGCCAGGAATGAGGCAGAGAGCTGCCGAGCACACACGGGCAGGATGAGCCCTCCTGGGCTGCCCTCCTGCTCAGAAAGGGCGCTCGGGGTGCCGTGTGGGCGAGAAGGCAACAGGGATGGTCAGCCTGAGGTCCATCGAAGCTGCTCATGAGGATGAGCTGTGCCTCAGTTCCGTGCAGCCTCCAGGACACCACAGCTCAGCACAGAGCCCCAGTCCCATCTGCTCCTGCTCTCCAGCGAGGCAGAGACCCCTGGGCAGTACTTCCCTGAGTGCTGTCAGTGGTCAGTAATTTTAGTTCTTTCTTTCCTCTAAGAACCTTCTGTTTTCTGGGGAATTTCACTATTGAAATTGCCACGCAAAGAAAGATGCGATGCCCCCCAGAGCACAGGCAGTGATCCAAGGAAGGCACTTTTCCTACAACGCTAAGATAGACACAGCGAGGATTTTGCTTCACCCTCAGTTTAAGTTTCAACTGAAAATCACATTTCCTAAATTGTTTTCCCAATCTGTTCAGGAAAGCTCTTGGGTTTAGTATGAAGCTACCAAAAAGTAGAAAATTGGTACCAAGACTCTGCATACTTAAAGGAAAGGGAAAGCACATTCACATCCATAATAGGATGGAAACCATGTCAGTGAGCAGAAAGAAAATGCTGAGAAAATCCCTTCCCATTACATGTATGGGGATTTGGGTTTAGTTTCGATAGTTGTTTGAATTCATTGTCAGGTTTGGCATGTGCCCTTCTGTTGCTTACCCAGGAGCCTAAGACTCCAACAGAAATTCTGAGGATGGTGCGCCTGAAATCAGCCCCGGTTTGTTCAGGAGTTTTCATGGCCCACGTGTAAAATCTCCAATAAACATTAGACAGAGCTCAAAGAGAGAAAACCACCCTGGTCTGACATGCTGGGAACCACAAGGCCACAAAGTACAAAGAAGCAGCTTCTGCCATCGAGACACATGGTGTTCTTAACTGACACCCAGAAAACTAAAATTAGTCAAAACACATTCTTCACTGAGGCTTGGAGCTTGGAGCGTTTATTGCACACTGAATAAAAATCCCCACAAAAGAGAAAGCTTCAGTTGTTGAGAGTAAACTTAGAAATTATATTTCTGAAATACCCTCACTGCAGGTTTGAATTTTATTTAATGCACTTTGGAGGCTTTTCACTGACTTTAGTAATTATTGTCCAAAGGGTAAACAATCTTTTACCCCTCTAAAAACCATAGAAAATAACAGTAGTCAGAACAAAGAGAAAAAAAAGGGAAGTTTTTTTGGGTTGCCGCTCATTAAAACTGCAGGACTGACAAATACATTTACTAGAGAATGTAGTGAAAGCTCTGAATAATACTAGGCCACTTCCACTGAGATGAACATTTCTTCACAATGACTGGAAAAAACACTCTCCGTGATGAGTTGTTTTCACATTTTGCATAACACATCCCAACCATAAATTACATTTTGCTATGAGATGCCAAATCTCTTATGGAAAGTCTTTTATGGACTATGGCTGATTTCCTAGTGTGTAAAGCTTTGCATTTCATGACTAGTAAATTTAGCAGACTTTCTTTTCTAAGAGAAATTAATGTAAACATTATTGGACCCTTCACTTCTGGCTGTTTCTGATTCCTTCTACACAAAAATGTGTTTCTTTGATGAGTGTATTAGTGAAGGAACATGTCTGCCAAGCCAGATGTCTGTATTTCCACTGAAACTTGTGCTATGATGCTGGGAAAGTGCATAGAAAAATGCATAGAAAAGTGCACAGAGAAGTGCTAGAAATCAAAGCTTAAAAAGGCAAAAAAAATAGTGAGAGACTCCACATAGTGAGAGACTCCAAAAAGTGGAGACTCCAAAAAGTGGAGACTCCAAAGCAACACTGCTGTACAGTGCAGAGAGGTGCAGTAATTAACTCCTCTTGCTACCCGTGGCCCCATTAAAATCCATCTGCACTGCCTTTCCTGGGCTCTGGGTCAGGCTCTTAACAGAGGAGGCTTGAAGTAAATGCATCTCTGTGTCAAAAGCCTTCACGGCTCTGTGAGGACAGTGCGATATTCTGGTGGTTTTGTAGTCAATAACTGCCCCAAGCAGTGACTCCTCTGGCAGTTCTGGAGTTCTGTTTGTGTGCTGTGAGTCTCAAACCTCTGAAATGCAGCAGAGAGCTGCACACAGCTGACCGCGCTGGAGATGTGCACACTTCCACATTCAGGCTCTAATAAAGAGCAGCTCGTGCAAGTCAGTGCCTGACTACAGAATCTAAGAGCCGAGTCTGGTGTTTCTAAGCACAGTTTATTAATGTCAGTAAGAGATCTATTTGCTGTCCTTGCCCCCTTTTCCAAGCTCTGACACAGAAGTGCTCTGCAGCAGTGTGCCTTGATGACTCTTGCTACTAGAAATTTCAGTAGGAGAACCAGATTTGGATAAAATTCTCTTTTTGTCTGGGTAACAATGTCAACACAGATAAGGCTTTAAAAGCCATTAACCATGCCTCCAGATCCAAAAGAATTGAATTCATCCTATCTTTAATATCAGTACTTCTTTATCATAAGGTACAGACAGAATCTTGTAAAATAATTTTGTACAGGTACTTGGGCTTGGTATTTTTACATCTGTATAACTGTGATGGTACAGAAAAATCCCTATAAATATCTGTTCCTATACCAGGGATTGAATACCTGTTGACAGCCAAGCCTCAGCCAGTCACAGAGCAGAGAGATCACATCAGCCCTGCTGTGTCTTTCTCCCTGGAACAACCTCAGGGCTGAACCGGAGTGACATGCATGGGCTATAAAATCAGAATTATGCAGTCAGCCTGCCAGAGCTCTGGGCTCGGCTCCTCGTGCAGGCACTGCGAGGGCCGAGCTGTGCTCACCTCGCACGGAGCAGGTGATGGTGCAAAGGCCAACAACTGCTGCTCCAACAGAGCCTCAGATTCACACCCTGCCACCTCCCAGCTGAACTCGGCTCTTCTGACAGCAGCACGAGGTTTTACAACACTTAGAAAAAAGTATTCCTTTTCTTACAAGCTCCCCTGATGGCAAATTTGGCCAGGTAGGAGCTGGAGAGGTGAAGCAGTGTGCCAGTAAAAGTTTGTTTTCTTCTGCCAAGGAAACTGCTGTTTTCAAGGCAGATTCAATTAAAGGCAGAGGATGTTACCTTGAGGAGCCACTTTGTTTACATTTCAAAGGCCCAGTCCTCTTGTTAGCCTGATCCTGTTTCATGCAGCTCCTTAATGAAAAGCATTTGTTTGGTATTATACCTCAGCAGCAAATTAGATTCTCCCAAGACAGTTTGACTATGTGAGAAAGCTTTTGTGACTGCCCAGACTTCTGCAGTGTCATTAAGATAACGACCCTCACATCTGCACTTCCGAATGCTGCTCTCAAGGAAAACATAAAAAATATTCAAATCCATTACAAACTTACAGGATTTATCACCCCAGCTTGATTTAGATAGCTTATTTTCCCTTTAAATTCCTGAACTCAACCTGAAATAAATTACAGTACTGAACATTTTGGTAGCTCTTCTTACTCACTAACTTTAAGCAATGTCCCTTTGGCATTCTGGTGAACAGCAGTGGCAGCTTTTTTCAGAGCGTTTCGGAAGAGTTCTCACTATACCAAGAAATGAAAATGATGGAAAAGTGACAAGGAAAATGACTGCAATCATGTCACATATTTCCTGTCTCTTGCTTCTCTTGTATGATCATTAAAATAAAAGGCACACTCTGCTTCTTCTGAACATTTCCCCTGCTGATGGCTAGAAATTAAACTAAAAGTCTACCTGTAAGCTACACTGAAAAAAAAATTGTGATAAGATGCAGAGAAAGCTACAAGAACTCCACTTATTTAGAGAAGTAAACTCTCCTGTAATGTAAAATAGCTATAAAATTGTTATATATATCTATATCTATAAGACAGAGCTAGTGAGATAAGAGCTAGTGAGAAAGTGTTTTAGTACCTATCACTTTGGTGTCTAGAAAATAACTGTAATTTATTTGCTGAGAGCTATGCAGTCAATACTGTTCTGGAGTACACACCAATCAAAAATCCCTTCATCTGAAGTCTCACTAAAATCTAAAAGCCATGCTATCATTTCTTTTATTTCTGATATGCTGCTGCACTCTAGTTTGGAGTGCTTCCTGAGTGAAACATGGAAGATTCATCCCAATACACCAAATATATTTAGGAGGAAACACCACAATTAGGATTTCTTTACAGTCACATCTCAAAACACTTGAGCATTGTTTGTCACACACAGAAACCAAGCCCGTGCGGGTCTGCTGCCAGCTTTGCACTCGGTGGCTGGGCTGGCTAAACAAGGTAATTTTGGCTTTGCCAAACAAAGCTGGAAACGCTGAATCCTCAACCAGAAGAGCCTGAATGACAAGTGACTCATATTAGGAATTCCTTGTGTTCAATCAGCTCCCCTTGATGTGAGATAAAGAGGGCTGATGAAAACAGACAGAACCCAGTTTCAGCCTCCTCTTGGGAGGAGTGAAGACCTTTTTAACATAGGGACAAACTCATTCCTGGCATAAGGCTTTTTACTTGAGTGGAATTACAGCAAGGATGAAAACAGGTCATCTTGTTTTGTACTACATGCTTCACATCAATGATGAAACAAACTGCGTCTCAAAGGAGAGGTGATAAAAAGTCAGCCCTTGTGCTTTTTTGTGATTTCTTTTAAACTATAAAACCTCCTAATGCTTAGTTTTTAAAATATATTAGTTTGATTTATCATTGACTTATGCAACACTGTGCAACGACAACTAAAAGCTTTTCATGGAAAATAAAACACTTTCTGAAGTCATCCAGACCCAGCAAAACATATGTACCATAGCTCTCACAAAGAAATCAGAAATCACCTGTTTTAAGCAGCCAACTGGAAGGAGAAAAAAGACCAAAACAACAAAACCCAGCAAAGGCTTCTAATCATTCTTTGTATCTCCCTTTTCATATGCTTGATTTGTGATGCTTTAATGAATCCTCATTCTCAAACAAGTGCTGGTACCTGTTCTCTGGGAATGAGGCACATCACAGTAGTCACCCAAAGGCGTTTAGGGGAATATTCAAGGGCCTCAAGCATAGCTGAATATTTATTTTATGATTCTATCCTGGTCTGAACTGTAGTTTTTGTAACCTGAATATCTCTTTTGTACTACTCTGAATATATTTATAGTACTCCATAGTAATGGTTGCAAATGCTGCAGTCACACTATCATGCAGAGCCGGCTGCAGCGCTTTGATCATGCCATTATTTGGGTTATTTTACGACAGTTTTAAATGGCTGAGAACTGCACAGAGATGACTCAATTGTATCATTAGCCATGAGCAGCAAGTCCATGTTAACAAGCTGTAACTACCCCTGAACAATGTAAACAGGAAGCCTGGTGCTGGAAATTCATTTTGATGATTTCCACTGTTCTTGCAGGTCACAAAGAGAGTCACAAATTAAAAAATGTCTTCACAAAATGCCAGCTAGGAGCTTAACTGTTGCTGGACTAAAGAATAGATGTTTTCAGCCATTCTTTAAGGTATTTTATGTCACTGTTAACAACAGAACTATGTGAAAAGTGTCCCAGCATTTGAATTTAGTTATTGCATAAAAAGCTCCCAGTGATATAGCTGATATAATGCACACATATAAATAAATAGTAGAAAAACACTTCAAAATCTCTAGTAGTTTCTTGAATATGGTTTTAGGCATAACCCTTGGTTCTGTATTTCCGTAAGTTCAGAGGGAAGTGACTGTGGGACTGAAATTCTGCGAGGAGATTCCCCTCTGCTGCCCAGTTTATTCAGCAGAATATGTGGCCTAAACGCTTCTATAATAAGGATATTCTGGAAAAAATCTAAATCTCAAATTCTGGCTATATATGCAGCATTGCAAATGCTATGTGTTTGCAGGTTTGAGGTGTTTGGTTAATTTGGAGGTTCTTTTGTTTGTTTGTTTCTTTTGTTGCTGCTCTGATTTATCCCAAAAATCTTCCCAATAAGTTCCTGGGAAAAAACTATTTACAGTAATCTTCTGAGACTCCCATGACATCATCTAAGGCTACATATTTCTACTTTGTTAAGAAATATTTGAAACCCACAACAGAAGAGTACACATTTAAAGCTGCAGGTCCCACCCAGAGCGTTTTGTGGCAAATGGAAGGGAACAAGGACTGCAGTCATGCTGGTGACAGCAAGGAAGATGTCACTGCAGAATTAACCACAAGGAAAACATGAATGACCTTAAGATTCAAGAGTTCCTAGAAAATGCCTTCTTTTCAATACACTCCCAAAATATTCTATTTAATTGTTTGGAAGTTGATTTTCAAATTCATATGAACATTTTTGGTTTATAATATCTCTGCTGTTTTCCATGTTTAGTGAGATTTCCAGGCTCTCAGTGCCTCGGGAGACAGCAGTCCAAAGGGAGTCACTGTCAACATCAGGCCAGCAGAAGAGCTGTGAGCAGGTTCCTGCTCTCAGAGGCTTTTCCTCCTTGGCCAGAGGATCAGAGCCTGCCAGGTGCCATTCCTGCTGCGGGGTCAGAGCAGGTGCCATTCCTGCTGCGGGGTCAGAGCAGGTGCCATTCCTGCTGCGGGGTCAGAGCAGGTGCCAGCCCTGCTGCGGGGTCAGAGCAGGTGCCAGCCCTGCTGCAGGGTCAGAGCAGGTGCCATTCCTGCTGCGGGGTCAGAGCAGGTGCCAGCCCTGCCCTCTGTGCGGGTTACTGACCCCACTTCGTTCCCGTTCCAGCAGCCTCATCTGCCCAGAGCTGCCCAGTTCCACCCACTGGAATTGTTCCTCAAGGTTCCACTGAGCTCATCCTTGGGGATCCGCTGCACTCCCCCAGGCTCCTCTCCTGACCCTCCCAGCCCTCTGTCCCCTGCGGTGGAATGTGCCACGGCCGCCAGCTCGGATGGCGTTTATTTTGCTGAGAAGCCTCAGCTTAGCGAGGGACATTTAGATCAACTCCCAAAGACTGTCTGGAGGCTCTGTCATCACACGAGAGTTTGATTTGATGGGCTTGCTACATCTGCTGGCTTACCTCACTGGGGATAGCTGTTTAGGGACCTAAAGCAGCTAAGAAAACAAATGTTCTGCTGTACATCCCATCCAGTTTGATATAATCTATAATGCAGAGCAAATTGTGTCAGTAATTATACTGGATTTTATGGAAAAGCAACCTCTATATAAACAAGAGACCAAATCAAATGAAAACAGAGTAATCCTAACAAATGTTTTTAGTATGAGAAAGTGGAAGGTGAGCAAATTGTGGCCCTAAGGACAAGGTGAAAATCCCTAGCCCCCTTCCAAAGCAAACAAATAGCAGTGAAATGTAAGTTGATGCTCGTTTCCACCAAGGGAAAACATTTTGTCAGCCCCCTTTTTTGAGGTTGTTTTGCTGCAATGTGATCCTGGAGGGCACTTGCAGTGACTCCAAGGGCTCTGGGGGAAGGCACTCGATCAGTGCGTGTTAACGAGCCCGAGGTGTGCTGTGCCCTCAGTGCCCACCTTGCCCAAGGGTCCCCAGGCAGCTCAGTCAATACCGAGTCAGAGATGTCTCGCCCCTGTCGCACAAGGATCAAATGTGGCACTCCTCAAAGGCACCAGTTTCAAACCCAGCAAGATGTTCAGTCTTTGAGAACCCTCTGGAAGCTGCAGGTTGTCCGTGAGTGAAGATGTTTCTCCCCAGGTAATTCGTATTTTAAAGCAGAAGAAATTGAGGATTTTTAAAAAGCTGGACATAATTGATTTCTTGAAACTCACATACGAATCAATAATATAACTAGAAACACAATCCAGAAAATTTAAAATGTGGTACTTTGTACCATGCAGGTTAACAGTGACCAGCTGAGACAGACTGCAAATTTGTGTGTTGAGGACTAGCTCTGGTATGGATTTATTAAGAGTGCTTAAAAACAGCAAAGCACCACCAAAGAGTGTACCAAAGTTGTAGTTGGAATTCTTTTTGCTTTGATGAAGAAACTACTTCACTTTGATTTTAGAGTTTCTTTATAGCTTTTGAGTGGCAGGCAGCCCTTTACATTATTAATAAATGTTTTGAATTTAAAGTCTTTAAACTAAAAAGTTTTTTTGGGGAGGAGCTTTGAAAAACCAAGAAATAAAGGAACTCATCATAACACTTATAAGATAAAGCTGCTTTTTTCACACTGAACTCTGGTTTAATGTGTCAGAGTCATGATTTTAATCAGAAATTCTATCTTATGTTGAAATAGATGCCAAGGATGATGACTAGAGGAGCTCTGTCTTTACAAATCTCCCATCAAATAAAACGGGAAGGTGAAAGTCCCAAGAGTGTAGCAGGAGGGATCACTTCATCACCTCAGAACAAAATTCAGCCCTGTGGAGAGGCCAAGCCCAGACAGAGCAGTGGAGAGGAAGAACCTGGTCCAGTCTCCAGCACCTGGGGAAAAGCTCTTCTTGAGCTACACAAAAGCAAGTTTGTGTACGAGCGTGTGAGATGATGCCTCTGGCCCTAGGGAATTCCTCCAGATCTGCTGCTATTTTCTTTTATTGATCTGAATTCCTTTACTCATTAATAGACAGGCTCAGTGCAGGCAAGAGTTTTCTTTTCCCCAGAGGTCCCAAAGCAGCAAAAGATCTCCTTATGCTCCAAGCTCGGAGCACTCCCAGACCCCAGGCAGCTGCAGTGGTCCAGAACTGTAATCCCTGCAGGAAGCAAAATTAAAGGCAGGGGACGAGCCCACTTCTGTCTCAGGGAGGGTGAAGGTGTGAGGTGGTCCCAAAAGCCCTTCCTTGCTTAGTGGTGGCTTTACTCCTGCAGCTGCTGAAAGTTGGGGCTGCCAAGTGCTCCTGCTGCTCAGAGATTGCTCCTGGTCACTCTCCTCCCCAAACGTTATCAGCTCCCCAGTACCCACTTAACTCAGCAGCTTCTTGCCTTGCAGCAAAAGTGGGGGAAAGGAGGGAACAAATGGTGCTTGAGCAGCTGGTGCCCTCCTGCCCGTGGGAGACAATCTGTCACCTGCCACATTGTGCTCTGAATCTGCCTGAAGCACCCTCTGCACCCAGAATGTCATACCTGATACTGGCATGGTGTCTTAAGGGTCAGGGAGGAGAGATTTTAAATACCTGCATGACAGAAAACACAGAGGTTTTCCTCTCCTCGTACATCCACAGGTGGATGTCACCTATCACACCAGCAGTGAACTTTGAAGGGGACCCGCATGTCCCAAATGCTCCAATCTCACAGTCAAGGGAGGCACTCCACATCCCCCTGCCTATCACCTGGTGTGTGCTCATACAGTCAGAGTGAACACATTTTCAGTTTTCGGAGATTTCTGCCTGGAAAGCACCTGCCAGGTGTCATTCCCTGTCATGGGTTCGCTAGGAAACCTCTTAGGGATGTGCAGCAAAGTTTGTAAGGCATTTGCATGGCAGCAGAAGTGTGAGAGCAGCCAAATGTCACAGAGCACTGCAAAGCCTTCACAACAGTAAAAGCCAAGTTTCTCGATTTCACTCAAGCAGCACATGGCAGAAACAGCATCGTTCCTGTTAGAACCAGGGCTGGTGTTTGGCGTGCAGGAAGTTCACATCGTGGTAACATAAAATCTTAATGTGTGGTAATAAATCTACTACAAAGAATTTAATAATATGTTTTGTTTCATCATAAATTGACAGGAACCGGTGAACGAAACAGCCCTCTCTACTGCTTTTCACATGATAACTCTCTTAATAATTGGAGAGTATTTCACCTTTCACTACATAAGAGTTTTGTAAAGTACATTTTAACTTAAAAGAGCCTCAGTGTTTATGCAGGCTTTATACAGATTGATCTGCAGTAATCTATCTAGAGTTCTTTGCCTTGATGAGAGATATTTGAAGTGGTCCTTACTGTATTCTGCAGCTTCACCCATTGCATAAAGAGCTGCTTCTGAAAAAGCCCATGATGTACTGGGTAAAACATCAAGAGCAATTAGATTTAGCGAAATTATTCAGAAGAGGGCCAAGATCAAATAAACATTGCTTTTCCACAGCAGAGGGGAACGCTCTCTTACTTTTTGCCTAACAACAAGGTACTGACAGTGGTGTTTCAAGCAGGATGGGGCCAGCCTTTGATCTCTGCAGGGGGGCTCGTGTTAACCACAACTGCGAGCTGTCTGAAAGCCCACAGGTCAAGCAGGTATTTTTAGTTCTATTTTCAAGATGTAGAAACATACTTTCTCTCATTTCAACAGCAGGACTATTCATTTTGGGGTGGGGAGGGAGGGGGAACTGCAGACAGATATATTGTTGAGATAAATCAAAATAAAAGAGACATTCAATATTTATTCATTAAGAAAATATAGAATACTTCCTGTGTGACAGAATCCCTCCCACGCATTTCAATGGCTATATCCCTCATAAAAGTTAACAGCTAAGAATTAAGGAACAGCATTCCACAGCAACAGTCCTAAACATTGCAGTAACACTTTAAATTGCAGCATTTTGCATGATTGTTGTAGATCATTTCAGTAGTCATTGAAAGAATTTAAACAGAATAATTCAAGATTTATAATACTGCCAGGGTCGGAACAAGCTACTGTGTAATCCAACATATAAGGACAAAATAAAAACAGGAACAGAGACACATTAATTCTTGACTTTTCCTGTGGCTAAGTATGATTCGAGTTTATCAAGGCAACCTGAATGACCAAACAAGAATGAATCCCACTGCCCTAAGCAGTAGTCAGCAGCTCCTGATCTCCCAAGCTTTTAGTCAAGAGAGGCACGACACATAGATTAGGAAAACACATCTGTCCCTTAAGTGCATCACTGTGATGCAGCAGAGAGCAAAGCAGATTTTCAAGTTTTTCTGATGCGGTCAGTTTAAAGGGAATAAACTGGCAGGAAACACAGAGGAGAACAGAGCCGAGTGATGGAGCAGAATGGAGGCTGTCTGAGGCTCAGGTGCCAAAGGAGGGAAGGAGCAGAGCGTGGCTGCGGGGGGCACAGGCACACAGAGCCTGCCAGGAGAGCACCAGCGCCTCAGAGCATCCCCAGCACTGCTGTGCTGTGCTCCTGTCTGCTCTCCACCCCTTTACCCAAGGACAAGAGCCATGGGTGACACAGAGGAGAGCAGCAGTGTCTCAGAGCATCCCCAGCACTGCAGCACTCTGCCCCTGTCTGCTCTCCACACCTTCATCCCAGGACAAGAGCCGTGGCAGACACAGAGGCTCCACCTGCTTCCTCCTTCGCTCCCCTGCAAAGCTCTGAGTGTAAAGGATTCTGGTGAAAGCTGTGCCGGAAATAGCCTGCATGTGGTTATGCCCCCAAGCCTGCAAAACTTGCACACATGAGGTTCCCACCAGCTTGGATGGGAATTTTAGGCATAATCATTTCAGTGTCTGACCACAAAAACCATAATTGGAATTAAAACATCAACTGAATTGTTAAAAATCCAGAACCTCGGCACAAAGATAATACAGTTTAACTTTAGACTGAATACATGACATTTACATCTATATGCTACTGTATGTGATCCTGGGCGTTTTAGCAGATTTTAGTTTACTTCACAGAAAGAATTAATTAAAAGTTGCCCTAAAAGATGTAGTGAGGATATTACAAACACATACTTTAAATCAAAGCAAATTGCCCCCCCCATACTCACCCACCCATGAAAATTATTTTTTAAAGTACAGTGCAAACCACAACTTTTTCCTTGTATTTCTTATAAAAGCTTTCATTCCCTCAATGTTTGATCTATCTATAAAAGGCAAAAATGTTTTGTTGGTAAAGCTCAACCTTTGGCAGCCAGCAAAGTGACTAAATTTCCTACAAATAATTTCAGTGACTCTTTTGTTTACCGATGCGCTTGTTTCCCATAATCCCCCTGGGAAGAGAAAATGTCCCTGTGCAGATGTTCAATGTTATAATTGGGCAGCATTCAGCAGAAATGTCATCAGTGACACAACACTTTAACAATAAAAGAAAATGAAATAGACATCACAGGGGACTCCCATTTCAAAGCAAACCTTCAAGGATCTGAACAGGAAGCATATTTTCCATATTACAAGTTCTCATTTAAATTACAAAAGTACATTGACATTTATTTCCTTAACAGATGAGTTTATCACCAGTTTAGCAATGAGTATCAATGGCAACTGAAATTACTGTTCCTTTCATACTGAGCTTCTTTTGATAAGTCCTTTCCTTTACTTACATCCTCATCCAGATTCCTTTTATTCTGACTATAACATCCAACGTTTTGCATAAATATAGATTTTCGTTTTATTAAAAAGAGATGCCGCAATAACGCAGTTTTTTTGCAGGACAGCAAGAACAACCCACTTCAGGCTGGCCTTGTGCCAAGTGCTCCTTTCCCGTGAGCCCAGCTGTAACTGAGTGCTTGATCTCATGGTCTGGGACCCAAGGAAAGAGCAGGAGTGGCTGCACAATTCCCCTGTCTGCTGCTGGCTACAGAGGCTGAGGTGACAACATGACAAGTCCCAGGGCTGCACCCCAAACTCAGCGAAACTGTGCTGAAATGTCTTTCTGTGCTTGAATGATTGCACTCACATGCCAGCAGGACATAGATGGAATAACAGTTGTTTTTTCTGACTATTGGGAGACCACCCACGCAGAAATCTCAGGCTCCCCAGGGATGTGTCCCCTCTGGATCATCTCACTAATAACCAGCCCTATGGAGACCTGATGTGCTGTGAAAGCTGGGAAAAGCAATCCCACAAACTGATATTGGGGAAGAAGGTCCAGAAGTATGTCTAAAATGTTATGAATCCAGATTCTGTTCTCGGATACATATTGGGTGAATCTTACTACCTTTATTCAGGTAAGAATTCAGAGAAAGTCAGAAACGGAGCAAAATTCAGCTCTATTCCCTCAGTTTCACCCAGAAGACAAGTGAAACTGTCTTTTCTGCATTCTCTCAGAATGTGTGCAGTGGTGGTCCCTGCTCGACACACCAACACTTTACCAGAAGTGTATTAGGGAGGTACCACAGGCATTCTGCAGGGAGCTCTGGGCACACACTGCCACTGAGGATACTCACACCGTGCACAGCACAATCCTTGGCCACTGAGAGGGACACGATGCACTGTTTAACTCAGAATTGAATGAAATCACGGCCAGTTCTTGTCAGACTCCGAGCAGCCCAGAGTATAACAATATCTACTGCGGCCTCACCTCTCATCCCATGTACAGCAGGGCATGATTTCAGAGTCCCGGCAGCAGGTTCTGAAGGATGAGCCTCAGTTAAACTTGCCTCAGCTGGAGAAGGGTTTGCATTTGGCTGCAGAACAAACAAACAAACCTTGTTCAGTGCACAAAAGAAAACTTTGAAGTAACTTTCTTATGCAGTCTGAGGTACAATGTGCTAAAGAAGTCTCAAATGAAGGATTGCAGCAGTCCATACCTGAGGGGGAAAGGAGGGAGCATAAATTGGAGCAAGGAATTCACACAGTACATTTTCCTTCAAAGCATCTGTACATTTGCAAGCCTTGCAGCTGTAATTTGCATTTTTGTCATAAACATTTTGGTAACATAGTGGAAAAACACCACTATTCAGAGCGTACCCAGGCACCGTGGCTGTGTCTGTCAGCAGGGATGGAGCCTGCCACCCTCCACAGAGCCTGCAGTGTGACAGCAGGGCTTTGTAAAATATCCTTAGCTAGCACAATACACCCCACAGCTACTACCGCTCCGTGGTACTTCCAGCTGCTGTAGCAATTTTCTCCAGAATTAGAAGAATTTCCTTAGAATTTCCCTAAGTTTTCCTAGCCGTCTCTATGCTTTGCCCTTCTGGATGTGGACAACCAAGCAAATGCTAATAAAAATTACAAATTGATCAGATGAACAGCATCCATAGGAGGAAGAACTCTTTCCATCTCCAGAACTTCTATCACCAACCTAACATCCTTTCTGTTGCCTCACTCTGACAGAGTAACAACAGAACAATAAAAAAACTCAAAGCAAACTCCTATCCTGTCTTTTCCCAGCAGAGTTTTGACCCTTCCAAAGGAGACATTCCTGAGATTTTATGAAGTCCAAGAGGAGCTTGGTTTTGTTATTGATCTTATGTGGAAGTTGCACAAATGCTACCAGCCAAGGATGGTGGTTTGAAGAAGCTGTAAGAGAAATGCCATTACACACACGCACATGACCTCTAATGACAGGGAAGGAATAAATACAGTGCTGCAGCCACCTCCCCTGCCCTCCTCAACTCAAACCACCTGCTGACTTTGTTGCTTTCTTAAGCTCCCGCTGTTCTGACTGTGTCTTTTCCCACCTTCTCCGATCCTTTCATTCAATTGCATTTTCCTCTGCACTAAAATCAAATACTTGTTCAAGGCTCTGTGTACGTGAGGGCAAAATTCCTTCTCTTGCTTAATTTTTTCTTTGCTTCTCCAGTCTCTCTCCTGAAGGTTCCCTTAATCTCAACTCGATCTCCATGCCTCCTCTGCTGCTACGTTCTTACACGAACAGTGAGGTCAGGGTTTGCCATCCCCTGCTCCTCTTTCCTGTGCAAAAACAATCTGCAGACTGCAGTGATCTCCCCACGCTGTGCCCGTGTTTCCCCGTCCTTTTAGCTCCTGGCATAATTGTCACAATGTGTGTCTCCAGTGACACGAGGCTGTTCCAGCTCCACCAACTGCACGGCTCTGTTACCCCGTCAGGACTGAGACCCCCTGACTCGGTCACCTTGGGGTGTGACATTTGTGTGACAGAGGGTCAGAGCTGGCTGCTGAGGAGGGAATTATCCCATGGGCAACCAAAATAAATCATACAAGTCCAGAATGCTGAGATTGAAAAGGAAAAAAAGGACAATGGCAGTGGGAAAACGTTAGAAATAGTAAATAGGAGGAATTTTGTATGGTGGTTCTGATCATGAGCAGATCCTACATCCATTACCTACTCCTAAAAGAGCTGACCCTGACACTGAAAATCTTCACATTTTGAAATATGAAGTGATGGAAAAAGGAAAATAGAATAACACTTTCAGGAAAGCCGTTATAAACCAGTGTTTTTCCCTGAATATCCGTATGAGATCCTGAGCTATTACTCTGAATTTAACAGTGGAATTTCCATAATCGGTGAACATTTTTAGAAGTTATATTGCAGTGTTTATTTTATAATGAATCAGATCTCAGTTTGCTCATATAATTCAGTATCTCAACAGGAACACAGCAGCTGGAAATAAGGAGTTCAAGAGCCTACCTGATTGACTCTGCTGTCATAATCCCCAAACTAAGATTTGGCATTTAGATCCTTTAAAATAAAATATCAAGGGCAGCGAAAGGTGTTGAAAACAGCTTCAGAAATTTGCCTTAAATTCTCTACCATACTACAATGTATGTACATCTGTGCTGGCTCCAGCAGATGTTGGAAAGTTTGATTTTTTTATATTTTTTTTAACTGAAAAAGAGACACCCAGGCCTCTAAAAGACCCTCTTTGATCTCACCTGGAAGGAAAGTTCTAATCTGGCCCTGAGAATCGCTACAGTTCAGGCTTAAAAGACAAAAGAGAGGAGAATGTGAAAAGAACAGGAAGCAGCACATAAAGTAAAGCAAATGGGCTTAGAAACGCAGCCTGGTTCCCGGGAATGGCACTGGGTCTAGTTATGTCCTTGGAAGGTTGTTTTTTTTGAAAAAAAAGTGTCTCAGAGATGTGCCAAAGCACTCGCTTTTGATTTGGGTGGCAGCAAATGGGACACGACAACTAGAGCAGAGCCGAGCACTGCCCACAGCAAAGCAAGTCCCACTTGGAGGAGAGCGAGAAAAGGAAAGGCGATAGCCCCGAAATTGCCCATCCACAGCAGAGGGCTAACAGGAAACACTGCCTGGGCAGCTGCATTTTAGAGCACATTAAAACATTCATCGGAACACACACATGCAATAGTTTGTTTTTCGACAAACACAAGAGAATTTTTTGCATGTTTATTGTAGTTAGTAGTCCTTAAATCACAGTCAAAGGAAAGTGTAAGAATTTAAAAGGTACTGAAAATCTGTAACAGTCGGTGCTTTACATCGGCATCTGTCCATTATTTCGATTGCTCTGTATAGAATTTTATCAACAGAACTTGTATTTGATGAATGAAATATAGGGTGACTGGGACTATCTTTACATGGGGCATGCACCTATAGCAATAGATCCAGTTGCCAGAAGTTTCTGTATTTATTCTCAGTTTTCCTAAGGGTTACTTAATTTACCCTTTTCCCCAGCAGGCTGGCACACAATTTTCCACTTAGGCAGCAGTTTATCTGTATCAAGCCATGGGTGACGTACTCACATTTCTGTTCACTGCATTCCTCTACAAGAAAAGATTGCCTGCTGTCAATATCGGATACTGCTTGGTAGTTTTCCACTCTTTGTATATAAAATTAAATTCTTTTGTCTCTGACTTGTACCATAAAACAGACCTTATTCTGTTTATAAAGCAATTCCTATTCTGCTGTATAACAGCACAGGCAATTCCCGGGAAAGGACAGTGACATTTCCGTGGGACTGTGCTCTGTGCACTGGGGCACAACTCAGAGCAGTAACAAGCATTATTGTGTGTAAGGTCCAAAACAAATACTGCCAGCGCTGTGTGTTTGCTGCAGCCTTCCCTGAGGACGTGTGCTGATGGATCTCATCCATTGCTCCGGCACAGGACTCACGATTCAATCTTTCTGCTCTGCAAAGCACTGCTCCCTCTCAGCTCATGGCATCAGGGAACGAACTCCACCAAGTTATCTTTTCTGAAGCTTTCTAGTTCTTTTTTCTAGTTTTATTGATGAGCTGATGGCCATGGCAGAGCAGTAAATTACTCCACCTTTCAAAAGTAGATTAGCAACCTGAATAAGAGTGATTCCACTCCAGCAGCTCTGCCTCCTCCCCCATGACACACCTTTCTAATTGCACATTTTCTAAAATAGTCTGAGATCTAGATCAGCAAATGGTCTTTTTGGTGCCAGCACAGAAAGCAGGAATATGTCAAAACGCCCTGTGCAAACTCGCATATCTCTGTGCATCACGAATGGGATATTTATATGCTTGGTTTTAAACAAACGTGTTTCCAAGCACACTTTTGCATAGCACAACAAGCCGCTGAAGCTTTTGCCACATAATATGGTTTTCTTTCTTTACCTGTCTTTGGGTGGGGTTTTTTAGAGTTTCTTTTTTGTGTGTGTGTGCTTTTGCTTTTGGATTGAATTTGCTTGGGGTTTTTTTCAGTCCTTATTAACAAAGAAATCCAGTTTTACTTGTTTACCCTCAAGGAATTCTGCCATTACAATGATTTTCATAATTTTAATTGTAGTGCAAATGAATGAAAAATGTCTTTCTAAAATATGAGCTGTCTTACAATGGCACAATGGTCCATTTTTGGGATCTGTTGTATTACTACATGTAGAGCACTTGTAGTACTACACGTAGAATACTTGTATTACTCCATGTAGAGTACTTGTAGTACTGCACGTACAATAATTGTAGCACTGCATCTACAATACTTGTAGTACTGCATGTAGAGCACTTGTATTACTCCATGTAGAGTACTTGTAGTACTCCATGTAGAGTACTTGTAGTACTGCATGTGCAATACTTGTAACACTAAATGTAGAATACTTGTATTACTACATGTAGAGCACTTGTAGTACTACACATAGAATACTTGTAGTACTGCATGTACAATACTTGTAGTACTACATGTAGAGCACTTGTGTTACACCATGTAGAGTACTTGCAGTACTGCATGTAGAGTACTTGTAGTACTGCATGCAGAGTACTTGTAGCACTGCATGTAGAGTACTTGTAGTACTGCATGTGGAGTACTTGTAGCACTGCATGTAGAGTACTTGTAGTACTACATGTAGAATACTTGCAGTACTGCATGTACAATACTTGCATTACTCCGTGGAGAGTAGTTGGATCACTACATGCAGAGTAGTTGGACTACTACATGCATAATAAGCACTGCCAGACCTACAGTAAGTTTCACTTCAAAGGAGTCTGCCAGCTAAATAAAATAATAAAAAAGTTAAAATAAATTTTAGAATATACTCAGTGTCTGAGTGGCCGTGACACTGCAGGCACAGGAAGGTCACCCCATGCGCTCGGTCCCTGGGGCTCTGCTCTCCTGCACGCAGGACCGTGGGGCTGCACAGGAGAACTGAAGGCACAGAATATGGATGAACGGCATATGAAGATGCAGAGACGAGGTACAACAGTTTGCCAGGCTTTCCATAGCTTGCTTGTGGAAATTTTTGACATTTTTTCAGATCACAATCTGGATTCTTAAGCTTATTTAAAAAAATTAAATATATATGTAGCATATCAGTCTTAAAATTTTGCTTCTGGCTACGCTGAAAATTTAAGTTATGGAGTCATTAACTAAAGAAAGGCATATCAGATACATCAACATACATTGTATTTTTCTCACTAGAGGGAAAAGCTTTGTCATAAAAATATAAATCTTGCAGTTTCACATGTGAAACAGAAGGCAAATTAAACTAATAATGCATAGAAGATTTGCTATAGGTATGAACTCAGAGGCATTAAATAAACAGTCTCTTGTTAGCCAAAATATTGTTCCAGTTAGTAGGATGTCAACATGAACCTTTGTAATACCTCTAAACTGACCCCCCGTAGACAGGAAGAGAAATCTAATTTGCATCAGGATAGTAAACATTAAACTAATCTTGATTTCCAGAGATCAAATTTAGGTTTTTATTTTGATTTACTGGATATCAAGAGTCAACGTAAAGTGTCAAAGAACATTAGTTTTCAAACTCCTGAAAAGATGAAGAAACCCCCCGGAGCAGTGAGCAAAACAGATCATATTTCCTATTCCAAGAGATTCTCATTATAGAACTTTGATGGTAAAATAAAACTCTTTAATCTGTGCAATAATCCTGAAGATAGCATGCTAAAACTTGAAGGACACCAGCATGCAGATGTTCTGATGTTTTTAACCCCTGGGCTACCTTGCTTGCCAAGAAAATTTAATCTCCTGACATGTACATTCATGACCAGTCTGCTGCTAATGGTGTCTGTGGGACAGCAAGGCTTCCTGCTGACAAGCATCTGATCCTGGAGCTGCTGCAGCTGCTAGGCAGAGATGGTGGAGAATAGAGCATTGTGAGCTTAGCAGGAGCTTTGCAAAATTGGAACCTGGTTTGTGGAAGTTTTCTTAAAAACCTTTATTGGAAAAAACTCCAGTCTCTCATATATTGGCTAAACAAGTTAAGGAAATGTTTTAGATTTGTGCACCTCACATGCATTGAGCTGCACTGATGGGATAATCACCCCAAAACCAAGAAAAGAACTCTGAGTTGATGCTTTGCAGGGCTGAGTTCAGTGCATGTGAGATCCGAAGCAATTCTCCATGCAGCTCATTCCACAAGGACACAGAGGAGATGGAGAACCCAGGAAAAGGGAAGGCAGCAATCCAAAAGCTGCACTTGTAAACAGCTCATTTGGTTAAGCTCTAAGTTAAGCACATGCAGTTTCCAGCAAAATTCATAAATCCATACATAAGAGTTTTCAAAAACCCGACCTACCTGAGAGAATGGAAACAAATCCAGCAAAAGACTCATTCCTTTATAAAACTCTGAAAGGTGGTCAGAGTGGGACTCAGTTTTGATCTCATTAGCATCTGTACAGTATTTCAGACTCACCAAAGTATTTCAGGTAAAAGCCCAACTTTCAGGATTTTTCACCATTTTCTAGTGGGGAGGTTTCCACTGTCCATTGGTAATTTTTTTTAAAAGGGCATATTTCAGATTATGCCATCTAGCATACAGACTGAGGAAGAGATGGACTTTCTATGGATTTTCGGAGGTAAATCTTACAATGATTACAGATCACAACAATGCAATGGGTCAGAAAGCTGACTGCTGGAGATACTCAAATTCCTCTGTAATTAGCACATCGGTAACATCCAAATGCCAAACCCTAGCAACCTCAGGGAGCGTGCAAAGAAGCTAAGGAGCACAGCAAAGATGTGACATCTACATGACCCTGCCTTTTTACACAATATCAGCAGCTGGAAGGCTCCTGGAGGAGGAGGAATGGGGGAAGAGGAGCAAGAGTAGCTCAAGTTATTGCATTGAACTTTTAGTACTTTTATAACTGGGACTTTAGCCTTGAGTAGTTTTCCAGGAAAATTTACTAGGACGTAAAATAGGAAGCATTTTCCTCTTACCTTGTGTGGATTAGTCACTATGAAAATATCAATACAAGCCCAGGATTGTACTGAAACTGAGGATGTATTATGACCTGAAGTTGCCTGGAATTTGAGTTTGGAATTTGAGTCAGGACTTCTTAAACTGTCTTTAAAAAAGAGACATCAAAGAAGCAACAAAATGTTGTAGGTACTAGGACAAAGGAGGGAGAAAGAGCTGTCTCCTCACTGCTAAATTCCACTGTCCGAGGCATCTCCAGCACTGGGGCCAGCCTTTCACAAAAGGTGACACAGAGCCTGGGTGACCTGACTGCAGAACCTGTTACATTTGGGCTTCATTTTCACCCCTGGTTTGCCTTAATTATGCTTAAAGATTGATAGTAATTAAAGAAGAAATTCTACCTTTCACCACAAAATGACAGCAATGTCAGCTTCCCACACCAGTCCATAAATACCCTTTCTCTCTGACAAGGCAGTAACATTGCTCTTTCTTGGGGTAATCTCACTTTTTTCCGCACTCCAACATAAAGTGGGCTTAAAATGCAGCCCATCAAGCAATGCTACTCTCTTAGCTGACTTTCTGCTTCTGTGTTGTTGTTCTGGGAAATGGAAAAGCAAGGACTATGTACACTGCATAAATCCCTGCGCAATGCCATATTAGAGAGGATAAGGAATACAAGAAGGATGATGTTTTTAAAGAAAAGTGAAAAATCAAGAAAGTAGTAAAGTTGAGGTCAGGAATTCAGTTGTCCTGACTCTCTTCACAGGTGTTTTTCTGTGTGTGTGTCTCTTGCCCTTCCACAATGGAACTGCAATAATTTAGCCCTTTATTTGGCTCTGCAGAGCACTGAGAAATGCTCAGTAAATCAAACAGGTGTGAAGTGGGTGCAATAAGCCTAACCCTTGCTTTCCACATACAGAGGTTTTGTACAAAGAAACTGTGTCTGAAAAGGAATGTAGGTGTTTAAAATTAGATTTATTTTAGATACTGAAGGTAAAAAACCCTCAAAGGATGTGAAGTGTTTTCTACTAAGTCTAGATGTCACTGTAAGATTTCTCTGAATTAGAGGATTTCTTGAGGAATGTAGATACTGCTGTAAGTGTGAAGAAAAGCTAAACATGTATCTGCACTATTCACAAGGCAGCTTCTGATTCCAATCAAAGCAAGCCAGGACTGACATAAATGGATGCTATATAACAAATGGAGGAATCAAAAGGTGGCAAGCTTCTTGCTCCTTTCCCTGGTTCTGTGCAGCTTGCCACAGGCATTGTGACACCTTAATGCCATTCAGCAGCTAGAGGTAAGTGATCTTCCTTTCCTGCAGGCTTGCTGTGCACTGTAGTTCTGTAGTTTCTTCTCCATCTTTCACATATTATTGCAGTGTGGGGGTTTTTTCAAAAGAAGTATTTGATTTCTCTTTTGGTTGATCTTGTACCAAATTAGATTCTGAAACTGCACTTTAGAAATCCATCTATTCCAAGGTGTCTAATCAGCAGTGTCCCCTGATCCCTCACCGAGGGGCAGCTAATATTCATATCAACACCGTAAATGGACAGTAATCATGAGCCTGTGCCACGGAGGCTGCATTTAATCCACGGCCATTTTTGAGCCACAGTCTTATCAGTGCTAACTGGATACAGCTCAATGGCTTCGATTCAGCTTTGCAAATCAGAACCATAATGGAGCTGCTGATTCATTGTACTGCTAAGTCTGGAATGATTTCCTGTTCTCAATTGTTCCTAGGTTTCTAAAAGATTTATAACTTAAATGGAAAATTTTCTTTCTACGGGTGAGCAGGGTGATTGTTCCCTGTTTGATGTAATAGGATATAATTCCTAAATATAGGAAAGATGTAGCTTGTGTTTTATAAGGAGAGAACACTTGTTTGTGCTTGGCTGGAACTGTTATTACACATCATTAGGACTCAGTGAGGCACAGATGCTGAATGGATGTGGGAGGATATTCTTATTAAAAATGGTTTCACATGCACCAACCACAAGAGCTCCAGCTCTGCTCGGGTTCTGTGCTGCTTTCTGCTATAACCCAACACAGAATCCACTCCCTCCTTCCCTGCCTGCCCCTTTCCCTACATGACTCTGCTTGGTTCCAAACTGTGGAAGCTTTTCTGCTCGAAAGGCAGGACAAAACGGTGAGCTGGGGAGGTTATTTATAATATTAACGTGTAAACGAACATTAAAATATGAAATACCGAAAAGAGATAACATTAATGGATACTCCTGAACAGGCGCTTCTCACTGCTTTCTCCCAGGCAAGTTCTTGTCTTGTTTCCCATTCTGCCCAAATGTAATCCCCACAAGCCAGCGCTGAGCACGGTTCGCAGGGAGCAGTATCTGAGACTGCATCTGCTGACTAGAAAATACGGACGGGCCCGTGGTCCTTTCATCAGTTCTGACAACAAAACTGCTAAAACAGGTTTAACCTCATTATGATAATCAACCAGACAATTTCAAAGAAAAAAGTAAGTTAGTCAGTGCAGAGCAGAGAAAATGCCAGCAAAGAAAGAGGTGAAAGTTCCTGACAGAAACTTTAAAAACCTATCTTAAAAAGTCAAACCATACCAAGTTTCTGGGCTCTTAAGAACGCCTACCAACATTTCCACTAATTAGTTAATTTTGTCACAACACGTCTTCATTAAAGAATAAAAAAACCCCAACTTCAACTAAAAATCACCAATAAATGTCTCTTTTCTATTTGTCTTTCTGCCTTTGTCTTTAGACTCATTGATAAGCACAGCTGAACAAAAAAAAAAGCACTATGATTTGTAGAACTCTCTCTTCCTGCTGCTTTGCAGTTACTTTTGTGGTGCAACCAACAAAAAAAGTATCTCTCTACTATTTTTTTTTAAACAAGGCCAATGGAAAATAACCTTTGATCTAAAATAATCATCACTGAAGGAACATTTGGCATATTGTCTGTATGACAACAGAATGAGCTACATCAAAGAAAGGACAGCAGGAAAAGGAGTGTGGGATCGGGGCAGGGAGCATCATTATAAATACAGCAACATTAAAATCCATCGTTTAGGGCAGAAGGGGTGACACAGCCATGAGAAGCCTGTCATCTGAACATGATAAGAACTTATCTCTTTAAAAGAATCATGCTATTAGTTTCTAAAAAGATAAGAAGGGCTCCTAATCTGTGAACTAGCATAAAAACACAAAATATGGACTAAAGGCAGGTTTGGCTGGATTGTTAATATCTAATTTACATCAGCTTTATCTGAAATCGTGTCACTGACACCCCACAGGAGAGAAGAGTATTTGCAAGTTCACTGGTAGGAGATGGAGCTTTCACTTAGTAATTCATACTGAGCATTTTTACTTCCCGGACTCAGCTCGGCATTTCTATCCCTCAGTGCAATGGCTTTGGAGTGCTCGAGTGCTCTCAGATGGAATTCTCCAAGGTATGGTTAGTTCCTATAGATAATAAAAAATTTAAGGAAGGAGAAATATTATACACATCTTTTTATACTTATTTTTAAATTGACTTTGTATAAACTAATCGTGTGCCAGGATCCACCATGGGAGAAATGCTTCGGCGTTAGGGAATGTCGGGATGCTCACACTGCCCCTCTGAGGCCAGCTTACACCATGAGAAAGAGGAGATTTTTAGCAGCCCCAGCTTTCTTCTTTCAGTGCAAGGAACAGCGAGTGAAAGCTCATCTCAGGTGCTCTCTGGAAGCTAAAAGTCATGTAAACACTTCCTGTGCCTTTTCAGGCATTTTAAAAGGCCTGCTGATCTGTTGAAACACTGAGTCGACCAAGGAAATGCAGTGTCCATGCAAATTTCTGAGAGCAGGTTCTTAGTTTTATAGCTTTCATTTGTACAGACAGTTGGAAAACTGGGAATATAGAGAAAATTAAGACAAAAATTCTGGGTGCAAAGATAAAGATTGTTCAAGTACCTGTCCTCAAACACATCAGTCCCATCGCTTCTGCAGATAAACTGCAAGTCTGCTGATATATCACCCTAACAGCATTTTTACTGGCAATACATAAGCTTGTCAAATGTCTCAAATCCACAAATGGCCACTGGAATGAGCAGAGAAATATCTATGCACTGCAGAATTGACCTGCAAACATGTAGCAAGGTTGATAATATCAGGAATATTTAAAGACCTGAAAAGAATATGCACTTTTCCAGAGGGTCTTCTGCTACAAGAATTCAAAGGTGTTTTTGGCAGTTTTGGAAATTCAAAGCTTTGAATATGCAACCCCTTTTCAGCTGATTGTACAATTTGCAGGATGATTGTATTTACTTACATTTCCCCAGTCGTTTTGAGGATTAATGTTTTCCAGAGAAAGATAGCCAGTAGCAGATAGAAGGCTTTATTCTTCCACTGAGTTCAGTGAGTTGGGCATTTAACTTGTCTCAAAATTTACCCTTCTTAGTTGCAGCTTCAAAAAAAAAATCTTAATCTGCAGAAAAGGAATAATGGAACTGTTCAACTTGAAAGAGACACTGGGAAGAGATCTTCTCTGGGGACATGCTCATGCTGCCTGACAAGACCAAAAGAATAAAAATGAACAGACCAAAAGAGTGGAAATCCCAAGTGTTTGTGACATCTCTGACACAAGGCAGGCACGGAGCGCATTTCCCATGACACAGCTTGGTTGTGTTTATTAGGAGAGCACAAAGCAGATCTGGACACAACCTGTGCTGCAGCCACGGTCTCAATTACAGTGCAGGAGAGGTCAGAGGTCCCACGCACGGCCAGACCTGTGTTCTGGGGGGAAAATATCCCCTTCACACCGTAATGAACAGAGAGCACCTGAACCTGCAGCCGCAGCATTTGCACCCAAAGCACCCTGCGCTGAGGGCACGAAACAGCACAGAAATGATGCAAGCGAACACATCTATCTAAACTCTATCAAACAAATTAATGACACAATAGACTTCATGTGTTGCAGCTCATTTGCATTTCAATATCCCACAGATATCCCCTCTGCTGATTGTGCCCAAAGGATGTGCTTTCAACTTAGTTACAATCTCTTCTATTCTGTTACAGATTCAATTTATATTAGTTTTTATATCTGCAGACTTATATGTAACTTTCAGAATCGGGGAGGATTACCACACTGCCAGGGGGTGCTTAGCTGAAATGGAGCATATGGCTATTAATATAATTATGAATCTGTTGCTTTAGGCTACATTAGATTGCCTTTGGGGTTCTGATTCTTAAGAAGAAAGGATTGAACTATAGTCACCCTCCTTTGGTGCAAAAGACTTGGAATAAATAATCACTTTTTCAGTTTTTAAAAAAAAAATTATTATTTACATGCTTCATTGAGGTAACCTTCAACACAGCAAAAATTTAGACAGGCTTCTGACTCATCATATTATTTTTGGCATGTTTAGCTTTAAGCACTTGTTTTTGTTTTCCTCCTTTTGTTAGGAAAAAAGTTCATAATACCTTTATAGGGCTTTGTACTTTTAATTCATCGTAATGAAATTTATATTTAGCGTTAGAATTGCCTGCTTTTCTTCAGTTCAGTGTCTTGAGGCATTAGGGCCCTTTTGTTCACTATAACAGCAAAGGTGAGTTACTTTTTGAAATAACATATTTCAAACTATTGTATCTTGGGCAAGAATAAACTGAAAAGCATTGGTCTGCAAAGAGAAGCTAAATTAACATTTTATAAGCTGGGTAACTTGAATTGCTGAGAGCCAATTACACCAAGCATCAGTTGAAATCAAAGCTTCAACTTCTCTCTCCAACAGACTAACTAGCTTGAATTTAAAGCATCAGATAAACGGGGCTGGAAATTTGCATGTGTGAATAAGAGCTGAATTAGAAATAAATCTGAAGGGTTCCAATGCACTGAAGATAAGTCCCAGGTTTTCACCTGACACCTCCATCAGGCTGGGGAACAGGACTCAGAGTTACAAAATTATGTCAGGGGTCTGGAAAGTGTCACCGGGTTTTTAAGGCAAAAGGAAAAGTGGTATTTGGAGGGATAGATTTACACAGAATTACAGAACTGGGTTTTCTAACTTTTGTCTCTACTGACAATCCCCCTTTCTCTTCTCAGTAAAATGAGAATAAAGGCATTTTCAGGGGAAGGGGGAGAACTGAGGTTGCTCAGTACTTTAAGTCCCACAGCATGAAAAAACAAACCCTCTTTTACAAGTGAGAGAGAGAAAGATGGAATGAAAAGATAAATTTACTAGAAGAGAATGTAAGCAGATACTGAAGTTCTGGAGTGGCTCTGATTTACAAGGCATTAAAAAGGTCCGAAAAGAAGACGCTGTGCAGCCATTTTTTATTTAAGACTTCGTGTTATGCTGATTACTCGATACCTTTCCCCAAACAAGAAAAACAGCATAACGTGACTGAGCTTAATTGAGAGCAAGGAAGGGAAGGTGAGTGATGGTGTTGGAGTCACCTGAAAATGAACTGTCAGCAGATACAGCTGACAAGAGGGAGATTAAAATCAAGCCTTATCTGGTACTAGTCCTGTCCTCAGGGAACTGTGCTCCTGTGTGTGGGGCTGATCTTGTTTTACAGTTTGGCACTGCTCAGCGTGGACTGAAACAACTGTGATATTATATAAACAACCCATTGAGCTCACACAGGGCTGAACATCCCAAGCAATAATACCCACTGAAAGTACAGAAGTCATCAGCTAATTGCAAACTGCAAAGCTGCGTGTCTCAGCAGGCCCTGGGGAGTGCTAATATTAATCTGCAAGAACAGGTAGTAATTTTACACACAATGAACTGTGCTGTCTCCTGAGGCAAGCAGTACATTTTGCAGGTACCAGTTTGCAAACTGAGAACCAAGGCACTACTATTTATAAATATCTCAGGTGTGACCTCACTGTGTGAGACCTGTAGTGCACCTTAAGTAGTTTACAGCATATCTTGCACAATATTTCACAAAGATCACTCACATCTTTAAAGTCTCCTTCAAACTGCCACAGCCTGAGCGCCTTGCCCCACATACAGCAGATTTTCAAAGAAATGTTGATTCAAACTCATGATTTCCCCTCTCCCTCCCTCCCGAAACCAGAGAGGCACATCTTCCCTGTAAGCGATACTTTCTCATAAGATTTTATTTTGATATGTCTTTTTGTCCTGCAATGTTTCACCACCCAGCAGCACTCTGCTCATCTGCACTTCAATGGCAGAATTCACCAGAGGTACAGGTTTAAATAGCACATTTTGAGACGGGAACAATAAAGGGGGGGAATGGCTCTACAATAAATAAATAAATAAATAAAGTCCTATCACACACTTAAAGCCAAATGCCTTCTGGGACTTAGGTTCAAAAGCACATTTGGAAACTGATCCCTTGAGAAGATATGTTTGTTACGGTGTTTGGCCTCAGGATTTAAAAGGATTTGCTTTTAAGCTGTTACTTTACTGCAAGTATGTGACTGGAGGCCTCAGGTGTGAAAGTCCTTTGATAAAAGGGACCAGTGTGTGCCAGATAGAGCGAGTGAAAAGCATTAACACTAACAGGAGCGGGAAGGGGGAAGCGGGGAAAGGATGTGGACAAAGTCCATCAAGTTTAAGGCAAGCAAATGCTTGGAATGCAAGAGGGATGGGAAACCCCAAAAGCCCTTGAACTTCTTGCTTTGCATCACACGAACAAACTCTCAAGGAACTGAACACCAAAATTGCAAGGAAGGGTCATTTCCAGTTAATCAGGTGAAGCCCAGATGGACCCCGAGCACAATCTCCCCATAAAATACTATGGCTGGAAGGAACCCGAGGGGTCATCCAGGCCCTTTGCTCCCCTGCAAGATCAGCTCTGCTTAGGTGCTTAGGTCACTCCAGACAGACAAATGTTTCTCTACCTGCACTAAAAGACCTTTAGCAGTGGAGACACTGCAGTTCCACCGCAGGAAATGTGTTGCAGTGTTTTGTTCTATTTCCATCAGAAAGTGTTTCTCAGTGTCTGACTGGGACGCTCTGCGCTGCAACCCATGCCTGTTGCAGCTCCTCCTGTCTGTAGGGGAGAAAGAGAAGAGCCTAATCCCTTTCTCTTTGCCAATCTTTTATGCATTCGATGATCCTTTGGTGTCTGAGATATGTTGGTCTCACCACAATGTGCTCCTCACACACTGCTCTGATTCCATGAGCAAAACTGCATCTGCTCTCTTATCAGAGAATCTCTGCAGCATTTGCATTTTAGAAGTCAGGTGCACCATTTTCCCTTTACCTCGACATAATTCTTCATTGTTTCCTCCACCATTCCCACATAGCAGAGGAACCTTTCTTGCATCCCAAAAACTGCTCTGAGGAAAACTACAGTAAGCACTGCAATGTGCAAAATTCACGCTTCCCTACGATTTGCTCATCAGTGGAATCGAGCACAGTGTATTTTCAGTGCTCTAAAATGGCTACAGCTGCCATACCTGTGGGCTGCACTTACAGTCTGCCAGACACTGGGCAGATTCATGGTGATTCAGTATCAAAAGTGGTTTGTTTCCACTTGAAAATCCCAAAGAACACACAAAACTGGAAGTAGGTACATGAAGAAAAAAAAGACAGTTTCTGTTACATATAAATTTGACCTAATCTGGAGTAAGCACTTGCAGCCCTGGAACAGAACTCTTGTTAACCTTTATTCCTTTACTGAAATAGCAAGAAATAATAGCACTACAACACCTGAGCTACTTCAGGTCATTCAACCACACATTTTTTATCAAGACCCATGCCATCAATTTCGGAATAACAAAGAATTCTTAGTTATCACGACTGTGCTTATCATACTCTAGATGCAGCCACACATAAATTACAGGTGCATGGCTTCCATCAAAAATCAGGCTATTTACCTTCTGCATAAGAAAGTTCTCAGGGCCACTACTATAAGAGGCCATCAAAATAAAGAGATGCTCTGGAATGCTGCATATGCCTTAAACTGACGGCAGGAAAAGGAACATTATATTTGTGCAACATTCCATATTCTATAGCAACTAATTCAGAACTGTCTTGCCAAATAAACACTGCATATCCTGTTACATGTTGCCCTGCAATCAAGAGCGAGCCCAGAACTCCTTTTGGAAGCTGCAGCATGTTTCAGCTTTGCTGACACACTGTCAGGATTTAGGGTACAGCATAGAGGATCTCTCCTGCCCCGTGCTGGTAGTGCCCGGTGGGAGCCGTTCCCAAGGCCATGACACGGACACTCTGTCAGGGTTTAGGGTACAGGACAGGGGATGTGGCCTTTCCCAAAGCGATGGCACGGACACGCTGTCAGTGTTTAGGGAACAGGACAGGGATGCCGCCGTTCCCAAGGCGATGGCACTCTGACAGTGTTTAGGGTACAGGACAGGGATGCCGCCGTTCCCAAGGCGATGGCACTCTGACAGTGTTTAGGGTACAGGACAGGGATGCCGCCGTTCCCAAGGCGATGGCACTCTGACAGTGTTTAGGGTACAGGACAGGGATGCCGCCGTTCCCAAGGCGATGGCACTCTGACAGTGTTTAGGGTACAGGACAGGGATGCCGCCGTTCCCAGTCGCTCCCCGGCAGGCACCGAGCCCTCGCACGGCGCGGCTCCGCTGGAATCGTTGTGCGCAGCGCCGCCCCGCGGCCGCAGCGCCGCACTGCAGGGCGCTCGCAAATCCCCAAATCTGCTCGGAATCAGCGGAGCGCTTTGGGGTGCGCTTTGGGATGAGCTTTGCGGGTGTGGTTTGGGGGTGTGGTTTGGGGTGCGGTTTGGGGTGCGGTTTGGTTGTGCTTATTTCTCAGTTAGGACAAAAACATTTCAACGGCTCTTTAACCTGTATTTATCTCACTGCCTCACTTCACTGTCACTGCCAAACCCCACATTTTTTACTTCCACATCAAGTTACTCCATTTACGACAGGGAGTAGGAGCACAGGGTTTACTATGGGCATAATCTCACTGCTCAGAAACTTTTTCTTGGTTGGATTCCCATTAGGGTCTCAAATATGGTCTCTGGATATGGAGTGTACTGGGCTGCACAGAGAAAAAGAAAAGGTATAAAAAGTATGGAACAGGAACTTTTTTTCAGTCAGACAGGAAGCTTTTACATCTCATCACGGTTGGTATCTGATTGTAATTGTGTAAGGTTATTGTAATTGTGTAAAGCACCTGCAGATCTTACAATTTAGATTCAATATTGGAGGAAAACTGAAAGAGTATTAAGCAACAGTGAAGTAAAGATAAGAGTTCATTAAAAAAAAATTATGTGCACTAAAAATCTTGAACAACAATTTTTTCAGACCATCCTATTCCAACAATACAATGTCACAGAGTATTTTGGAATTTCTAGACCTGTATTATTCACTGTGACCAGTTTCAAATAAAAAGTGCAGTTCACTTGCAGCTGGGATCCAAGATGGAAAACCTAAAGTCGTATATGTAATCATACCAACAGAAATCATGACTCATTTTGCTTGAAGACAACACAGCAAATACTTCTTAAAGCTGGCAAACACAGGGCTGCTGTAAGATTATGTGTCCCTGATCTGAAACAGGGCATAACAGAGCAGATTAAGTTCTTTAAACATCAACGAATACAGGTGGCTGACGTCCCTTCTGATAGAGCAGCAACAGATCTAAAATCCTGGCAAAATTATGTGATGAAAACAGAGGTAGACGTTGAGGTGCCTGATTTTTGGCACCATTTGGGCCTAAAACATCACAGTATTTAATATTGAGAAAAGCAAGTATTTTTTTTTCAGTTTTTGCTAGCTGAGATTCTGCACATAACAGCATTAAATGCTAAAGGGGGCATCTTGACATTCTCTGTATTTCCTTTTCCCATTGATCTCTTTCCAAAGAAGGAAATTAAACAGACATTATACAAGTGATAGAATACAGATGAAGAAAATGGTTAATCACATCAGACACAATTTTGAAATCAGCAGCCAATGCGTGCCAGGAAACATGGATTTATGTGGCATTTCAAATACAACACAATCTTTTGCATTTCTCTATATCTGGGCACTTTTTAGATTTTTATTCATTAGATAGAACTGCTAAGTACATCTCTAAAATGTGATTTAAATCAAATAAGCTCACTAAAACAACAAAATGGGAAAAGATATGTGTGATATTTAGTTAAGGATGTTAAAACATAGAAAACAAAAAATATTATTCCCTTAACCCTAAAGAATGATTTATTAGGTCACACCAAAGGTGCAGCAGCCCTGTCTGGTCACAGCCCCAGCAAAAGCATGAGGACAAGGCAAAGAGGTGGTAATGCCCCTCAGCCATCACCAGTTTCCAAAAAATTCTGACTCCAGAACCCTTCAAACCAGTAAATGTGCTGAATTGAGCTGTTCTTGGCAGCTGTTTCCTGCATGATTTTGTTCAGTCACTTTTTAAGTATCAGCACTATTGGTTAAGAAAATACCAAATTCTAAAATTGCCAGAATTGCTTCTGGAAAGACAATGGACATTCTTAACATCCTTCTCAGAACTGGATTTCAAGTTTTTATCTCTGTATCTTGAGGCACAATGATCCAACAACTGGTCAGTGCTGAAAGCTTTTAATGCTGTTTATACACCACAATTCTGATTCTGCATAAAGCAACGTAATGACCATTTAAAGGTTTTTCTACTGCATTCAATTTAGATGGACGCCACACTAACACATTGAGCTGACACGAAGGTGAAAGTATTTCTTTAGCAGAGTGTTTAGACCACATGCTGTTGAATAAGTTACAAAGAGAAGATGAGATCGAGAATTCTTGTACAGCCAGGCACTACAAAGCCTCTGTAAGTCAGGAATGGAGATGGAAGGGAGCTGCAGTTTTAACAGCAAGGCTTATTGCACAGCTGCAGCGCTGCAATTGCGGCTCTGCCCAGTCAGCACCGCTGTAGGGGAGTGCAGGTGCCAGGTCCCGCTCAGTACTGCTTTGGGGAGTGCAGCTGCCGGGTCCGGCAGTGCTGGGATGCTGGGATGCCGGGACGTTGGGATGTTGGGATGCCGGGACGCTGGGATGCCGGGTCCCGGCTGTACTGGGATGCTGAGATGCCGGGTCCTGGCTGTACTGGGATGCTGAGATGCCGGGTCCTGGCTGTACTGGGATGCTGAGATGCCGGGTCCTGGCTGTACTGGGATGCTGAGATGCCGGGTCCTGGCTGTACTGGGATGCCGGTAGGTGTCAGCAGCCGCCTCTCCCAGCGCTTCCATCCCCTCTCCCTCGCCGGGACAGCGTGAGGATGGCACGCTCGGACAATTTCGCTTTGCCCCAATCCTGGTATCTCCGCATCATCCTGATCTAATTAGCCACCAAGTTTCTTACCTACGTGTGGGGACCAGTCGTGCTCAGCTAAAGCATTTGGGACAGGAAGGTTAAGCAGACGCATTCTCTCAGATAACAGGGCTGAGTTTAAGCACTGCCTTCTCCTGGTGCTAACACCTTTGGCAGTATCCTGTCACATCACTCCTTTCTGTGAATGCCAGAGCAAGAAATCTGATTTTAGACCTTGACTCATAACTGCACTTCATTTTTTATGAGAAAAATCCTGTAAAATTCAAGTCCTCTTGCTTCATCAGAGAAGAGGGAAACAAACTGACAAAATGAATTGAATGTGTGGTTTACATATCGTCACTATTCGGATATCTCTGGCCGTTGCCTGTGTTCAGATTTCAGAGGGAATATAAGGAACAGACACCTTTGTGGAATCTCTTCCCCGGCCTCCAAATTAATCTTCTGTTTTGTAAAGGATGAAGATTGATTTAAATGTGACATCTCTGGATAGTCTTCTTACCCACAGAGACATCCAATTCCTCTAGGTCTTTCCTTGCTACATTTCCTAAAAAGGAGGCAGGATCTCTCTCCTAATTTGGACTCATTAGTGGACATCTGTGATTATGCACAACACAGGATTGGTCTCAGGTTTATTCCACAATATTGAATGTGATCCCACACTAACAAGACCATGGGAGCATTTGCCACTTTTTTAGGAGCAAAAATGTATTCTTCCACAAAGTCAGCTGGGAGTCCTCCAACCTCTAATTGCTTTCCACAGGCAGCAGGGCAGGCCCCATGACTTATGGCAGCTTCAGGCTTCCGTGGCAGAGACACACACTCAGCTCAGCTAATGCCAAAGGATAAATTATCTCTGCAATTTGCATGAAAAGTACTCTGACCAGATATATCCTTTCCTGTTATGTTGTTTTATGTGGTATTTCAGAAATCATATTCATAGATCAATGAATTCAGTTACTTTAATTCTCTGAATTTTACAGTGAGGCTGAACCCAACATAAAATAGATTGGCAGGTCAAGGCAAAACAAATCCCTGTATTCTACCAGCTATGAACATTATATCACATCACTTCAACATCAAAGGCCTGATTAATGATCCTGGCATTTCTGAACTTAGCAATCCTTCCTTGTTCAGATATGAGGCATTGCAGAGGCTGTGACAAGTGTCCAAAGTTCTGTCCATTTAATATCTTTAAATTATGGCCCAATCATTTATCTTTCAGCTGTGTTATTTAAGAAAGGCTGCATTTTCAGGCAGGAACATGAGCAATGACATCTTGGTAGGCTTGAGTTATGGAGCACTTCCTTCCAAAATGAATGTGAGATAATCTTGCAGAAGGTACCATCACTTTTCGTGGTGGCCACAGCTCTGCCAGTGTTGATTCCTTTTGTCCCCAAGGTCACCAAAGGGGCCTGGGAGGAATTGCAGGCCTTATTTACACCAGGTTCCCTGTTTCCTTGCCGTTCTCCATGCCCAGAGCAGAGCTGCAGTTCAACCAGAGGCAGTCCTGGATTACACAGGCCACTGGCACTTTACATAAAGTTTTTGAATTTGGGCCATCTGCCATGTCCCATTAACTTCCACAAAGCCTAACTCCACTATGAGGCTTTGAAAACCCAAATCCTAACACTTGTTTCTTCTTGACCTCTTTTGATCTTTCTTCTCCTGCCATTAGCTGTGAGTTCAGAACCACAGCCAGAACAATGATAGTTAAAATGACTGCAGTACTTCCTTGAAAATGTAATAAAAAAGGGGTAAATACAGAAATTTCATTTGGCTGGTTTGGGTACAGTAAGAACCTTCTGATACCTGGGCATTTGAGCATTAGGATCTATACCTACATCCAGAGCAAACAATTCTTATCAGAAATCCTGGGAAAAAAATTAAATTGGAAATTAAGCAATTTTACAGCTGAACAAGTATGATTTGCTCAGACAGAAAAGCAGGATATAAACATCAAGTTCTGACTTAGGTGTAATATGGCACTATTTACCACAAAAAAGATAACGTTGCAAAGGAGAGTACACCCATGGAAAAGTCTTCTTGCTACTGTTAAAATTCGCCATGTCCTTCAGATGCATTGCCCCATCCTGGCTGTTTGCTTCCATTTTGCCCATTATTGCAATATTTTCTCTTGGGAAAATTCTCACTTATTGTTACCAGTGCAATACAGGTCTCCTCATGGCCAAGACTGCAGCCATTCAAAAGGAATTACTCAGACACCAGAACAACATGGTCTATAACACTGCCCCAGACACAAGCCTCTAACACTTGAATATATTCTGACCAGAGAAACAATGATCTACAGCTCCTTTTTTTTCTTTTTTTCCCCCCAGCTCACTGGTTTATTTGCTTCTGCATCCCATAATCTTTTCACTCTTCTTCGTCATGTCCAATTTAGAGAAACCTATCACTCTTCCTCTTCTCATTAAATATGCTCAGAACACTTTGTATAAAATAAATAAAAATACTGACTAGTTTGAAAATGTATATTTTTGATAGGAGGAGGTTTAACGCCAAGGCACTAATTAGCCAGCACAGATGCAGGAAGTTAGATTTTGATGATGTGATCAGATGTAAAAGAAGATAATACACAGTCAAAGAGAGGAAAATGATGCATTATACCCTCAAGAAAAGGATTTGATTTGTTTGGCTTTTAAAGTCAAGTGCTGAAGCCGAACGAGCTGAAACCCAATTTTAATGCATGGAGAGAAACATCTGTGATGGGGATGGTCCAGAATATGCAACATATGGAATGATCAGACAAAACCCCATTTCAACTTCAGAAGGAAGAATGCAACCCTCCCCTCCAACTGCAGATCCTCCAGAAAATCCCGTGCAAGGGGAGGGTCAGCGGCAGGCAGCACCCAGCGAGGTTTCAGATGGAAGGAATACACCTGTGGAACATCTGGCATCTTGGCCGGCCCTGTGCTGAAGCAGCTCTTTTCCCTCTCAACAGCAAAAGCAGAGTCATTTCCTCTGAGGAGCAGGGAAGGAGAAAGGCATAACTCATGCAGATGAGAGCTGTAAAATGACTCCTAACATCTGCAACTCAGCCATTTGGTGCCCAAGATCTTTTTGTTGATAATGCTTTGTCCACCTATGTAAAATCTCTTTTAAGACCCTCTAATGGATGGGCATCAGCGATCAGAGTGGATTAGACAGTGTGCTGTTAGCACTCTGCAGATTCACCAGACAGCAGAGCCCTCAACCTTCTCACTCGCCCTTTTTACCTTTATCCCAGGAATTCATGTACTGACCACTACTCAAAACCCTTCCATAATAACTTCATTTTTAGCAAATACTCACCCTAATCATTCTATTCTTCTAGAGTCTATTGGGACTGAGACAGGCAAAGAGCCTAGAGACAGGCAAAAACCAAATATCTGCTTCAGAGTATTTTTTTCCTTTGCCTCCTGTGCAGAGGGATTATGACACTGCAAATTTCACTGACAGCAGAAGTTTTCTAGAATTGCTATATAAACTGATAAGTGAAAGGCGACTGCGTTTTTAGCAAAGATTTAGGTTGCTGCCAGAGCTTTGTGCTTCCCAACAAAATGAGTGACAAATGTTGCATGCATGGTTCTTTCCTAATAATAAAAGTGTTCCAGCTTTTATCATGAACAGAAAAGAAATCAGATATTTATTAGAAATCTAGAAGACTGTAAAGAGAATTAAATTTGTTTCCTCAACCACCCAGCTGGTTTGGTAGAAAAAGTAAATATTTCTTGGATTTTCCAAAATACTATTTACCATTAAGAAGTTATTTCTGAAAACACCATTAACAGTATTTTCACTAGAAAAAAAGTGGTAGGCAGCATGATAGAGCTCAGATTTTTTTCTTCTCTCTCCTAAAAGCCTTTCTTAGGCGGAAGGTCAGGAATGTCAGATGTTGTGCCTTGGTTTTAGGCAGAGTTGGCAATCCAAATTCTGGTTTCTTGCATATGCAAAACATAAGCCCATCTCCAAAAACCATTAAATAAATGTGTAAAGAGCATTTTGTAAAATCAACTCTTACCTTTTCACAGAAGTTTGAAAACATTTTTAGTTCACTTCTCTTGTACTTCTAAAAGTGGTTCTGTAAGAGAAAGAAGTTAATATTAATATCTTCTTATGTTTCTAAGGTGATATTCAAGCAAATTTAATTGTCAGCTCAGAGAAAGTAAATCTCCCATCCTTCTTTTTTTCCCATGTTCTTTGGGGGAGAGTTCTTTGGTTTCAGAAGAAAAGCCAGGGAGGTATCCTAACTGCATATCTAGTTGATATAAAAAAACTTTCAAAGCCTTCAATAAAACTCTTGCAAGGCAGGTGAGTATTATTACACCAATTTTCCAGGTGTGGACTAACAAAACTTAAACTCCTGCTATTTTTAGAAAAGTGTATATATATATTCAGAATTTTTAAACATTGCCCCTTATGTGTCCTGTTCAAGGCTGCACAGCAGACCAATATCAAGCACAAAGTGAATCCGATTATTCTGATTTCCCAATCTGTGATTATGATTTTTCCCTTGGCAATAACACATTAATACTGCTATTTGCTCAGTTACGCTTTTGGGATACCAAAGTGACAAACATTTTATTTACTAAATAGCTACCGTTTGTTAATATTCCTTGTAAAGCAGTGCAAAACCTCTTGGAATGAAATGTCAGAGGCCTCTTAAAGCAGGGCTGGAGCACTGCCATGGGCACAGGAGGTCACAGTCAGCAGTATTTACAGTTGCCATTTCCCACCGCTAAGTGTGGCAATGTGACTGTGGAGCTTCCCTGCACTCCTGCTCTTCCTCAGCCTCATTTTAATGCCATTCTGATTCATGAATATCCAACTGCAGACAGAGCAAAATGAATCTGCGTGAATCACACGGGGCTGTTCTGAGGTACAAGCACTAACGCATGCAGGTCTCCTCGCGTTCCAAAGACACAGCAGCACTTAAGGCAGCTCTCACATGAAATGTCTTTTTAAAGCTCTGAATATAGAACCAGGCAACGCTGTATTGGCTGGAATGGAAAATCAGATGCCTGCATGTCAAAAACCAGAATAATTGCATCAGAAATAAAGGCAGGCTCAGAAGGGCTATTAAGGAAAACTGAAAAGAAGCTTGCTTTTAATTACTGAAGTGAGATATCCAAATTAATACAAGACTACATCTGTATAATTGAAAACTCTACCACATAATATAATGTGTGCTAAAATAAAAGGCAATAAAGCATTAAAGTTCATGTGACATTTTAATCAGAAAGCCAAATAAATGCATTAGTAAACAGAATTGGCTTAGGTAATTATTTTAGGTTTTAAAAATTAATTTGTTTACCATTACTTCGTACTTGAACTTGTACATTCCAGTATGTCCATGAGAATATTCTCAGGGAATTTGAAAGCAGCTAAGAGTTAAGTGCTTGTGAGACATATGCTTATGAGAAATAAATTGCAACATTGCAATTTAAATTTGCACGCCACAGTGAACTGGAGGAGGGTATAAAATCAGATTTTATAGACTCTGTGTAGCACACCAAGGCCTATACCCACGCTGTTACCCTAAATTCCATCTGTTGGAAGCCCCAAAGAGCCCTCCCAGCCCTCACCTCATGGACATTGGAAGCAGAAGGGCAGGGAAGAGCAAGGTTTGACTGACCCCTTTGCTGAACTGCCACTGATCACAGGCGTTTTACCCCACAGAGCCTCAGGTTCGACCCTAAAAGAACAGGTGGTGTTTGGCTCTGACATCTCAAACACTGGATCTTTGTAGAAGGAGCATGCAAGCAGAAATTTGACAGAGGTTCTCCAAAGGGAAATCGAAAGAGTAAATTTCTCTAAGTCCACTAAGCCCTCAGCTTTAAATACTAAGGAAATAAACTTAAGCTTTTGATTTACCAGAGCTTTGCACTTGGGTGTAACTACTTATACCCACACAAATCCAATATAATGGGAGCATTTGCCCCCACATTGTACAGTTCTGATTTCTACAAAGCCTTCAGTGCTACTAAGACTTGAGTTTTCACTTGAGTGCAGTTTATTGAAAATGAAAGCATACATGTACAAAAAAAGCATAATGATGGATCACAGGTTTCATAGATCCTGCTCTGCAGGATACAGTCAATAGTGAAGGATTTCATTATTTCCTGGTAATGAAAAGTTGCATGTGTGTATTTATCATTAATATGCCAACCATTTGTTTTCATCTGGAACTGCCTGTTTGCAAGTTGGGACACACAAAAAAATGAACAGACTTAAATTTCTCAAAAAAAGTTGCTAAAATGGTACTAAGTGTAAAAAATCGTGGTCCATCTTGCGTGTTATGCAAGAAGCTATCAGCACTCATGTTTCATAGCTCAGCTGATAACCTTGTGTCCCAATTGCAGCTTCCTCCTGTGCCTGGCCCTGGTCACTCAGCAGAGGGAAGCCCCAGCACTGTCTGCATTTATGGCCAAACAAAGCACACTGAGATTGTGTTTATTGCTTTCAGGGCTCTCCTTCCACTGCTCACACTAATAGTTCATCAAACCAGTGTGCACCAACTCGCTCACTGAGAAAACTCTGAGAAACCTGCTGGCAACATCCCATTCCCACGCCAAATCCAGGCGCCGCTCATATGCTAATTAATAATTTATTAATTTTGAAATACACAGTTAAGATAGTAGAGACTTACTAACTTGTAGCAAGTATCTGAAAGAAAGTGCAAAGCTATTTTAGGACATGAAGAACAAAACATTTACTGTTCCTGTATTTTTTCCCCCTGAGTCCCTTGTATGTCAAAAAATATTTCTTCAGACAAAGGAAAGCATTATTCTTAGAAGACATCCCTAGGTAAAAAAAACCAACCCGTGTTCTCAGACTTGGAGCTAAACTCCAAAAAGCCAGAATAAGCTTAAAATATCTGGTTTCATTATTTATTTAGGGGAAATTAGATCTCTAAATTCACCTACAGCCTCTTACCACTGTCTTAGAGGTGCAGAGCAGGCAAGATAAGAATAGTTCATTTTCCTTTTAAAGATCATGTTAATCCTACTCTATGCACATCTAACAGGACTAAGCACAAGGGAAGAACAAGAAGAGATAAATGCTTCATTTGTCCTACCCTAAAACAGCAAAATACTTCAGAACAGAGAGGTCAGTTAAGGAACAGACCTATTGTTTCTCTAAACAAGCTTTAAACCCAAGATTTACCATGACAATCAGCTTTCAAAACTTCATTGACAAAAAATGAAGTCTCAGAAGCCAAGCCTGTTTCAAAAAACCTTTGGTCAATAAGAAAAAATTACCTTTTATTCTGATCCAACACAACCTGTTCTACAGCTGTTGTTTATCAGCTCAAACACACTTTTATGAACTGAAATGCAATATTAAAGTATTTGATGTGTTTTAGAGAAAGAGCCATTATTGACATTTCCATATATTAGAAGCTGAGGGAAAATTGCATATTGATGATAGCAGAGTTGTTCCAGAAAAGAAGGAATAAGAAACCATTTAAGATTTTATTAGGAATGTTCTGGATGTTGGATTACCCAACTTTAGCATTGACATAAGGAAAGCATTTCCTAGCTTTGGTATTTTCTGCCTTCCATTTACTGCAGATGCACATTTTACCAGACAAGATGGTTCGGCTGCTTTTCCACATGGTCAACCACTTCCAAAAACTCTCCTGATGAAATCTTAAGCCCAAACAGATGAACAGCAAGTCTTATCTCAATTTCAATACAGATAGATTTAATTTTTGTTTACATGCTAGTCCTTTAACTGCTACCAAGCAGAGATATAAAAATTCATAAAGTAAACAAATCATCATAGAATTATAGAATTGTTTGGGTTGGAAGGGCTGACGATCATCCAGTGCCACCCCTGCCATGGGCAGGGACACCTCCCACTGTCCCAGGTTGTTCCAAACCCCATCCAACCTGGCCTTGCACACCTCCAGGGATCCAGGGGCAGCCACAGCCACTCTGGGCACCTGTGCCAGGGCCCTACCACTCTCACATTAAAAAATTTCTTCATAATATCTAATCTAAACCTCCTCTCTTTCATGTTCTGTGTGATTTATTTCCCCAAAAGATAACTTTGCATTAACCAAATTAAAGCTGCTTTCCAATCGCTACTGCTTCTTTTAAAATCAGCATTAAATGGCAATTGCTTAGGAAGAAGCACTATGCTTAATTTGCTCATTTGCAGGGCTGCCAAGCAGCACACTAACTAGATAGTTATCAACTGTAAAATCCTCATTGAACAGAAATAGGAATTAATTAATGTTGCAACTCCAGAATCAGAGGGTCAACATCCTAAGGCTGTCTGAGGATTTTTGTTTGACCTACAGGTGATTACTCTCAGGAAGTTCACTCAGTGGGGAATGTTTGATTTACCACTTACAGACACTACATGACTAAGTAGTGTGATTGCAAATCAGGTTAAAATTGCTTATTTATTAGAAGGCCTTAAGATTTGAGTCCAGACTTTCTTGTTGCATAATACATAAAAGCTGTCTGTGATGCCAGCAGTCTAAAAACAAACACTAGGGCTGCTGGAGCTTTTCATTTCTATTGTGCTTGCACGTGTAGTAGCAAGCCATATCTGTAAGTGTGGTCTGTTAAGAGAGCTCACAGGGCAGTGATTACACACCTGTGTAAGAAAAGAGAACAGCTGTGAAGTTTCCCACCATTTTGACATCATCCACTCTAGCACAGCCTTCTCTCCTGGGATGCTTACATCATATCTGATTAAAATTGTATCTCAGAACTTGCTAATTACCCAGCTACTCAGGAAGAAAGCCTTAGCACACCAGTAAGAGGACCTCTTGCAATGTCAAAGTAGAAGGAAACCCACTGAAATTATAGTCTAATTCCCATTTAACTTGAAATCTACTTTGGCAAAGAAGAAATAGAACCAGTACCATAAAATGGGACTCCACCAACAGACCAAAATGCTGTTTTGAAGACAAAAGAAGCCCACACAAGACCGAGGCACCATCTGATTGCAATTTCTCATTGCAGCGTAAAATTTCCCATTGTAAGGTCGGACCATGGCAGACCAACGGGCGCCATGTTGGCCTTGCCAGACTGGTCTCCCCACACACGTACAGAGCCAGCCCTGGACTCCTGTGCACGCTACAGGGAGAACATGAGAGAAAAAATCCTTCCTGCTGCCCACCCAGTCCAGGCAGAGTTGTCCTTACCTGACGGAAACTGAGCAGAGCGGCCATCCTGTGTGCTGGGGTGCCTCGGCAGGAACCCTCACACCTGTGAGGGCCCGTGTGGGCGCGGCCGCCACCTGGCCCTCATGGCCACCGCTTAGCCCTCACGGCCGCCGCCCTGGCCCTCACAGCTACTGCCCTGGCCCTCACAGGCGCTGCGCTGGCCCTCACAGCCGCCACCCTGGCCCTCACGGCTGCCGCCTGTCCCTCACGGCTGCCGCTTAGCCCTCACGGCTGCCGCTTAGCCCTCACGGCTGCCGCCTGTCCCTCACGGCTGCCGCTTAGCCCTCACGGCCACTGCCTGGCCCTCACGGGCGCTGCGCTGGCCCTCACGGCCATTGCCCTCACCCTCACGTCTGCCGCCCTGGCCCTCATGGCTGCCGCTTGGCCCTCACGGCCGCCGCCCTGGACCTCACAGCTGCTGCCCTGGCCTTCACGGCCGCCGCTTGGCCCTCATGGCTGCCGCCTGGCCCTCACGGCTACTGCCCTGGCCCTCACAGCTACCGCCTGGCCCTCACAGCTGCCGCCTGGCCCTCACAGCTGCCGCCTGGCCCTCATGGCCGCCGCTTGGCCCTCACAGCTGCCACCCTGATTTCTTCATAATATCTCCTGGCCCTCACAGCCGCTGCCCTGGCCCTCACGGCCATTGCCCTCACCCTCACGGCCGCCGCCCTGGCCGCCATGGCCATTGCCCTGTCCCTCACGGCCGCTCAGCAGGCCGGGGCCTGGACACCCATGGGCAGCGCTGAGGGGGACATGCCAGGCGGTGTGCGATGAGCTCCCCCAGCTCAGGACCTGCTCGCCGGAGCACCTGGACTGAGCCGCGGATCCACGAGGGGAGGAAGAGACATGGCGCCCTGCACTGGGACACGAACCACGGCGGCGGCGTGAGGTGAGCTGGGGTCTCCATAGGGGTGCTGGGCTGGGAACTGGAAATATCCCATTTTTTTGGGAGAAGGGGTGCAGGGTGGGCTGCCCTGCCCATTGTCGTGTTCAGGTGCGTGAGGAGGGAAGAGGTCTTGGAGCAATGATGGCGGAAGCCATGGGGCTCCCTGTGAGCGCCTGCCCAGCCTGGCTGGGCCTGAAGGAGGCTGACCTGTGAGGCTGGGCAGGGAGCAGAGCTTGGAACAGTGAGCAGGCTTTGTAAAGAAGGAAAACTAGACCAGGCTGCCAGAAGTAGCTGTTCTTAACAATGCTGAGAAAATGGCTGCACTTCTGCCTGTGTATGGCTGTGCTTGTACTGGGGTTTGAACCAACAGTGGATTTTGTTTGAGGCACGTCCCTCAAAACAACCAGCACTGTACTGAATGTCGGATTTATCCCAACTCTCATTTTGTAGAGTTATTTCTATTTGCTGTTGGAGTTGTGTGCTAAAGAATAGCGCAAGCCAAATGTATATTTCACTTACCTGTTTAATAGACCATGAAATAACACAGGCCACACCACATCAGAATTTTGCTCATATTAGGTTAGACCTTTTGTTCCATCATTATAGAAATCTATATACAGTGGTAGATTAATCTGTGATGTAATGCAAACTATTTATTACAAATTTGTGAGGAAGTCTATGAGGAGGATCCAACTTTATCAGGATGAAAACAATGAAACAAACAGAGGCACTGCCTTGCACTGAGGTGACTGAGGCTGAAAGATATGAGAGCACACCTAGCACTGCTGCTCTGTACCCAGAGATCAAGGGTGTCACATCTGTGTCACTGCTGGTCTCTAAAGAAACCCTGCAATGACATTAAAGGAAGGGGAGAGAGTTGGCTACAAGCATTTGTTTCTTCTTGACCTTTTGTTAGCTTCCTTATTAACAAAATACTCTGTCCCATCCCTATGTTTTTGTCTGCCTTGCTCCTTTTCATTTTAGTGGTTTTGCTGAAGTTACCATTCACTTCAAATATCACACACGTAACTGACACTGAGTTTTAACAGCAGTGCACTAAAATTTAAATGAAGGTGAAAAAGCCTTGACTGGGAAGAGAAATCATGACGTTTATCATAGAGTCATATAATGGTTTGGGTTGGAAGGCACCTTAAAGCTCATTCAGTGCCACCCCTTCCACGGTCCCAGGCTGCTCCAAGCCCTGTCCAGCCTGGCCTCAGACACTTCCAGGGACGGGGCAGCCACAGCTGCTCTGGACAGCCTGTGCCAGGGCCTCCCTACCCTCACAGGGAAGGATTTCTTCATAATATCTAATCTAAATCTACCCTCTTTCAAGTTTAAAACCATTGTGCCTCATTCTGTCACTACCCTCATTTTCTGAAAGACTGATTACCTCCTCTTTCTTAGCCACAATTGTGCTGATCCCTAGAAATCCAAGATGTGTTCTTCTGACAGAAGGAGTTAGATTTATCTGATCTCTGTTACAAAAACATATGGGAAATTGCTTTTCTTTCAGCATGGTATTTTTTAGCAGTGTAATTGTTGACTGAGGTAGATCTCGCATCATAAAGAAAAGGATAAGAACTGAACTTCTTGTAGAGTAGCGGCCTGTTTTCACACCCTTAAACTGAACTATTTAACTATTAAAATGAACTGTTTTGCTAATAATTGTTCTTCCAAAAAATCCAAGCACACACATTGAAAAAGGAACAAATCCTCCACAGTACATTGATTGTTGATCCTGCTTTTGTATTGGGGGATAGATTTGGAATTTTTTTTTCTCCAGAAAGTCATTGTGCTGGAATAGACTTCTGAGACATAATTAAAGGTAATAACTTCAAATCCACTGAAACTCCTAAGTGTTTGCTGCATACTCCTAGTTATCCATAATTGAATACACAGTTAAGATTTTAGTCAATTTGTCTGAAAGTATTTCAGTTCGTTGGCTTTACAAAATCTCCTGGGTTCATCAGGAGCTGCTGCACACCTCCCCACATCCCTTTCATTTTCCAGTTAGTGCTCCAGCCTATTTCCATGCAAAGGACTCTTGCTGGAGACACAAACAAAGTGCATCTTGGTTTACTTGCATACATTTACATCCCAATGAAAACCATCGTGTTGAAAACATCCGAATTAATTTTAGGCATCAAATTTAGCAGGAATATTCATATGAGTAAATATTTTCACAATTGCTTCTGTCCCAGAGGATAGACATGAAATGAAATTTGAAGCCTAATACACTACTTCTGTGAATATAAATTTAATAGGAGAACATTTTTTTTTCAGTCTTTTCTTTTAAAAGAATCATAAAAATGGTCAGATTTACTAAAGGGAATCTATCAAGGCTTAATTTATGAATTTATAAGGTAACAATATTAAAAAATCAAATCCATGCTTCCTTTGTGTTGTTAATCTCTGGGTCTCTGTAAGACTGAGTTGAGTCTCTGTAAATCTCACTACAGTGCTGCATTTGGATTGGGCAAAAAAACAGCATCCATTTCTGACATTTAATTTTTTTTTTCTTTCTAATGAGCTTGAAAATGTAGCAATGTGGCTTTTATTACTATTCTTTCTTGCCTGCCTGTGGTTTTTTCTTCTAAACCATCACAATTTTTTGCATGTCTTAGGCTTAATGAATGTGTGGGTTCTTCAGCTGAAAAAATATTGCATATTGGAGTATGCATATGGAGTAAAAAAGGTATTTGTGATGATGCCCACTGTCTGCAATTTAAAGAAGTGAAAATAACATTAAAGGAGGGAAGGACTAATTGTTTATATACTGCTTACACAAATGTTTCCTTCAGTTCACTTTCATATCCACAGGAAATTGAACTGAGATTGTTTTCCTCAGTGTCCATGCATGGATGCAGGTTTGAAAGTAAAGGAATTAAAGGCTGTGGAATTCAAGCCTTTTTTCTTTTATTTTTTGAGTTGACATGATTGATGTAGATTATACTGTAATTTGTCCAAGAGATGCAGATGCAAAATTATATGGAATTCATTTGATGACAGGTAAATCAGCCTCAGTGTGCCCTTTGCCATGCAGTCCAGCCTCCTTCCCTTTCTGCAGCTTTTTGGTTGAGGTGCCTTTTTCATGTTAAATCAAATGAAAACTATTCAACACTCAACTGTTGTTGCTGTTTTGTTACCTGGAGCATTTGCCTGACAAAAAAAGAAGTCACTGCAATATCCCATAAGGTTTCCCCCCATTATCAGATTGACAGCAGTGTGCTGTTTTGATTTAGATTGGTGGCTCATGATGGCTGCTGTTAAAACTTCTGCTTTCCCTGAAAGCTGTATTTCAACTGCTCTTTTTTGAGAGGAGGTGAAGGAGCTGCTCCTCCAGAGAAGTTACCTAGTCATTTTGCAGTGAAGAACTCTTAAAGACAGAATAATTGAACTGAGCTGAATAAACCTTGCAAAATTAGGATGTATTTATTGACCAAAGAGGTTTCGTTGAAGCCTTCACTTGGCATGAACAACACCAGTGACAAACTGTTCTGCAGCCCTCTCGCTCTGCTGGCGGCAGGGAGCTGCCCCCAGGCCTGCGGCAGTGCCTCCCCAGCACTCAGCACTGCTCCTGAATTAGCTCTGCTTCTGTCTGACCTCCCTTCGGACTTCCCTGCACAGATCCCATCATGTGCACGGTGTTTCTGGCGAGCTTCCACCGCACCCTCTTGGGGCTCGATCGGCATGGAAAGGAACAGCAGGCCAAGAAACTGGGCAGAGCAGAGCTAAGCAGAAATGTGAATTCTAATCTGCTTTTATAGTTGAATGGAACAGAAATATTCCCAGCTTCTGCTGTATTAGCTGGAATTGTTTCATATAATTAAAGAAGCTGTGTTGATTGACCAATGTGATAGTCCTGCTTACAGGGGAGCTATAAACTCAGAGCCTGATCGATTTCTCCAAACATTAAAAAACAAGAGGTGAAAACACGGCTTCATCTCTTACCTCAATTTATCATGCTTTCAGCACACGTCAATTAAAAAAAAATGTACACAGCACGCATTGAAATCATTCACATGGAGAAAGATAAAATGGAAGCAAACTGCAGGAAATACACTTCGGTGTCTTTTTCTGGTGACTGACATGGCAGTAGGGACAATGCCCTGGAACTGATTGTCCTGGGAGGCCACATGGCACTCTCCAACGTGACCCACACTAGAGGGCCACAAGAACATCTGCCATGAACATATCTACCTTGGAGAAGGCAGACATATCAGCCAACTTCTTTATTTTACAATTTTAATATAAGTAAGATCCTTGAAATTAATTGATAGAAGATGTCAAGAAAGGGTTTATCCATGTGTTGAGTTAATTGGGAAAATAACAGGAGAAAAAAAAGTTAATTTTTGTTTTATTTTTCATATCCTAAACAGCAGCCATCTCCCCAGACTAACCTAGAACTCTTTAAAGCAAAGGATTATCATATTACTTTTCCAAATAAAACCATTTCCCCAGAGGCCTTTTAAAAAATTTGGAACACTCAAACTGCTGGAGCCTTCCCTTTACCTTGTACAGTATCGGAAGCCACGTACTCACAGTGTCCCCAGGGCAATCATCTGAAGCCAATGTTTGCTCCAGAGCAGGTTTCAATATCAGGAGAGGAAAGCAGGGCTGGCTGGTAGGGTTTAGTAGAAATTCACTGTGGGTGCTAACATCTGGGTTGGATTTTCGGTAAATGAGTGCCAAGAGAGTGACTGACAACAAAGGCAGCAGCTCTCTGAAGGGAGGAAATGCTTGAGGAGGGATGCTCAGGCATTATGTGGAATACAAATAATTCCATCCAGTTACCTTAACAGATCCTGCAATACTAGAACCTCAACCAGGCTCTAAAAATTACTTAATATGAATAAAATATTTATTTTTTCCTTGTATAATGGATGAGCTACCTTAAAATAGTGCCATGTGAATAAACCCCTCTAGCTCAACAGCAAAATGCTCAAGTTGTCATCACGTCTCTGCATATGAGACATGACTGAATCAGTTCTGCTTAATTCAACCGTAATAATAAAATCATGAGACCTGGGGATTTCAGTTACCCCCACGAAGGGCAGAACTGTGCTAGTACGCTCCAGCTTAGGCTGAATTTTCACATAGCTGTGATTTTGGCTGGTGGCCCCAGAGATGCTCCCAAAATACTTTTCTGCAGGATGTTTAAGTACCTGATGTGCTGTGTTAGGTACAGAAAGGGACATTGAGCTATACATTAGCACCTGGCAGTGGAACTGATTAGCACCAAGTCTAGATGCTGTATTAATGCAAACAGGAATGAAAGACATTGCCTGAGCAATATTTCTAGTTACTTTTTTTAAGTGAATATTTTGATACCAAGATTAGAGAGGAAATTACTTCTTTTTAACTGTCCAGCATGCACAGATTGAACAATTGAACAAAGAAGCAGTAAATTGTTATCAGCAACTCCAGCTTAAAAAGATTTAGGCCTGAGATCTGATTTTTTAATTCTGAGGCCAAGGCCACCTATAATTATTTTTTTTCAATAAGCATTTCTGGTCAAGTTTTAGCCAGCAAGAAGTCATTTCAGTTTAAGTTGATACCTGTCTTGCTTCCATAGTTTCCTTGACTCCTACTCAGCTTGGGGGAATTTTGATTGAGAGACCAGTCTAGGAGCTAAATATCAACAGCTGATGAGAAAATGCCTCTCTGTGCACTGCATAAAGGCATCATAACTTACACCCCCTCATTCTTCATTAATATGCAGTTATACAATTTATATACCACTTTAGTCATTAGCATTTAAATTGCCACTAATATACTGCATTCCCAGAGCAAAAATAAACCAGTGTGAGGAAAGGAAAAGCCACCACAAAATGCCTAGTATTTTTATATCTATAGCTGCTTCAGTGAATAATAACCCTAGAAAGTCAAACTGTTACACTTTGCTTCATTATGCAGAATGTTGTTGTGATCACTTCCTCACCACTCTCACTGCCTTGCAATTTGAAATATGAAAGTATTTTCTGAAACGGAACCATTATTTCCTGTTTGGAAAGCAAGCAAATATTTTTGTAGAATATTCCAAATAGAAATTTTAAATCAGGTTGATATTGTTTTACAACGTCACTCAAGCCCCAGACTGGAAAGCATTTTTTCCCCCCAGTTAGGAGAAGAAAGATGGCACAGCATGTAGGAAGAAATAGCTTGATATGGGGTTGTGAGACACAGTCACCAGAAATGGATTTTAGCTCAGAAGATGGCTTTCTTTTAGCCATTGCTTTTCAAATCCACGTTTTGTTTCAGATCATATTCCAGCTGTCCATGAACAGTGTTAAGCCTGTTTGCCTTTCTGATGGAATGCTTGATCAAATTAATGCCTTGAAGCAACATGATCAGCCAGTCGCTTTCTCTATCATATGGTGGGCAGTACGGTGTAATTTTTAAAAATATGAGAATGAACTCAGCACATGTACAGAAATCAGAAAAAGCAGAGAATGAGAAGTCTCTTCACTACATTCAGAGTGTGCCTGGATAGACTTGAAAATCTGATTTGCTAGAGAAGTAGAAAATAATTGTTTGTTTAAAGCTTACTTAAAACTTAAAAATTTAAGTCTGCTTTAAACTTAAAAATATGACCTGGGAAACCTGGAATAGCTGTGAACTTGATTAGTGGTCTAGTTCTATCAGATGGACATGAAGTTTTCCTTTCTGAGATTGATATATTGCATCCAGATGAAGAACACTAAACCCTCGTAGAGAAAAGCTTCAAATAATCAAACGAGACCCAAAATCAAATGTGCTTTGAGCACATTATTCACTGTGCACACTCAGGTCTGTTGGTCTAAACTGTTCCCATCTGGCTCAGCAGAGAGCCATCAGCTCCTCTCCAGACTGTGCTGAGGGTTTTGTGCCGAACAGAGCAGAACTCATTCTGCCCAGCCATGGAACTCCAGCAGGAGCACCTGGGGAAGCCCAGGGTGCCTTGGTACCTGTCCTGCTGTCTCCTCGTGTAGGAGTTCAGTGGATCCTCCATGGCGACAGCTTCTCTGATAACAGAGTTAATTAGCAAGCTCGATCTAGAGCACTGCTGCTCTGAGAGGTGTCTGCCTACAAAGATCTCTTGACTTGTCACCATAACGCTTGCTCTCAATGAAAACAGACAAAAATGTGACACATGATAAGTCTAGTGAGTGCTGGCAGAGTTGCAATATTTGCAGTCAGGAGTGAGCCACAGACAGATAACATATATGTTACCACCAAAAAAGTGGGAAACATTAAAGTTCCATCGTTAAAATGGGTCACAGTGCAAATGGGAACTGATGTTCCTCTAAGAGCAGGTTGGCCGTTCATGTGTGCCTAAATAAATAAATAGGGCAACTCATAAGCTGCTTCCAGACAGGTAAGGCTGTCCTATGAAATTAGTATTTCAGCTGTGCTAACCCACTTTACAGTCCCCGTCACTTCTGCTTCATCGTATTCACTAAAACTGCAGCTCCAAATGTTCCCAACATTCTTCTTGAGACTTCTGAGCCAGCCACTCTGTGTGGTGCACCATCCTGAGAGGAAGAATTCTTCTTCACTTACCCCCTTCTTTTTATTGAAATGATTTATCAATTTGTGTGAGTGAAATTCTGTTTCCCTCCACTCTTCCAGAGGTAATGACTGTAAGAACAGCACTACTGAAGTGAAATACTGATCAAAATGTTGTCTTGAAATTCAATTGCCAACAAAGCCATGAACTCTCCACACCACAGTGGAGAAAGCCCATGGGCTCAGCGTGGGCAGAGATTAGTGAATTGAGGCACTGGATGTTAAGAAATTTGTCTTCATTTTTTAAATGTGCTTGAGTTGACTAAGTGGATTTACATAATGCCAAATATATAATAAATTATAACACCCCATTTTACAAATTCATTATCTGAAATGTGAACTGGCTTTCTAAAAGTCTTTATTAATGACCTGCTTGCCATAAAAGTAGCTTTGAGGGCAGGAGCCAGAACTTGTGGCAGCAGGACTGAAGTGAGAGTCCCTTTTGAGATGGTTTGCTGCAGAGACATCTACATGGGGCAGCAGGGCAGCCTCCAGCAGTGCATGCTGAAATCGGTGGCAGCTTTCCACCAAAGCTGGGGGGGTTTTAAGCAGAGCTGTAGATGTTTCTATGATGTGGTGGAGTCACAGTGGAGGTTATAGTGGAAATTCATAAAGCTCAGATGGAGAAGAGCAAGCCATCATGAAAAAAACCAAAACCAAAACAAACTGCAAAAAATCCACTTAGTGAATTTGTCTAACTTTACAAATGACACTTTATCTGAATTGCAATAGAAATACCAACTTGCATCCTTTTCTGGGTTAGAGATGCATTATTAGCTTCTCAAGATCACAGTTTCAGGTAGTTCAATTGTTCCTCAAGAACACTTTTTATTTTACAAGAACAGAGCTTTTTGACAGTCTGGTTCAAGACATAATTAGAACAATTAAGTCATTTTAGGTTAACTTCAGCAGCAAAGAATCCCACAGACTTTAACAGGAGCAGGATTGGCTTTGAACTAAGCTTAGGCATGATTTTTTCTTATGCCTTTGAAGACAAATAAAATAATCTGTCTCACGTGGCTGGATTTGCTAGTTAATTATCCACAGCATCTGCAGCATGGAATCCAGTCTTGGGCCTTTTAAGGTTTAACAAGACAAATATATGGCTCTGCCGTCAGAAAATTGCATCCTTGCTAAAATCCTGACATCTGAGATTACCGAGAGCCAGGGCTGGCCTGAGTTGGTGGACTTTCCTGTGGGTAAAAATGTATTGCAAGGTGACTGCACAGTTATCAGCAGTCATGTCTGGGCTTCCCATTGCAATATGCTTTTGAAAATACCAAAAGCCTTTTATTTCTCTCTAGAGGTGGCATCCAACATTCTGAGAAATTGTAGAGGTTTTCCTACCATAAAACAGCAAAAATTGTTGTACTTTTTATGGAGTGTCAATGGCAAAGTTCTCATTTGGAACTGTAACTCACCACAGTTTTAGGAGTGCTGAGAAATAAAATCAGAGTTTGTCCTGTGTATTAGAGGCTGTCACAACGTCTGTGTCAGATGAAAGTGCAAAATGTCAATATTTGTAATTGTGGTATTATTTCCCTCTGTGTGGACAGATCTGTTTTCACAATTACATATGAATATACCTAAAAGTGACAGGAATTTCTCTCTTCTGGTCATCTCTGTGAGCTGGAAAGAGCATTCTGAACACACCAAATAATGTCCCAGCCATGACTTTCCTTACTAAATGGTTTAAATGGGCAATGCTTCTCTCTGTTAAAATTCATGTGCCATTTCTACTATAAATATTATCAATGACTATTTGCCAGTCTCTAAATACTCTAAGTACTTTTCTCCCTGAAATTTGGCTTTAGGAACCCTTGCTATTCTTCCCTATTGGTGCAGTGCTGTTTGGTTCGTGGCTGATAATGCTGGACATGCAAAGGCCCCACTTTGTCAGCACTATCTCTGCAGTCCTGCTATTGAGATGGAGGCTACTCGGAAAAGGAAGATATTTTTCACCATTTTGGGAAGTGTTACCAATCCCTGAGGAAATGCAAGCATCCCACACTCAGTTACTTTATTCAAGTGTAATTTAAAACCGGCTCTCAAGCATAATGGGATGTTACAGCCAATATTTATTTTTCTTTCATTAGATAAATAGTATTAAATTGCAATCCTTGAGAAAATTGTACAGACTGTATCACATTTGAATGTGTTTGAGCTTGAGTCTCGCTCAGGCAAATTCTCATCATATTCAAATAACCATCATTATGCAAATAAGAACATCCTCATTGCCAAGCAAGTTTAAAATGGATGTTTGTTTTTTATCGTGATGAATTATCTTCCTCCTGGTAGCAGATAGCTACATGCAGCTCAGAGGAGCTGTACAGGTCCTGGTTATTCTTCAGATTTCTTTTGCCACTTGCAAGCTGCCTTTTTTGCTAGCAAGGATGAACTCAGATTGTTCTTCCCATGTATCTTGCTTGAAAAACAGCACAACCAAGCTTTTCTCAGCACCAGGGCTTTTGCCTTCCTGATTGTGCTGAATTTTCATGTAGCAATTAAGGTTATTCTGTGAGAGCCGTTTTATTGTATCAGTAGTGCTTCAAGGTAAAAATTAATTACAATTCCCAAAAGTGTAAATATAAGGCTGCAAAAGTCATCTTCGTGTTTTCCCTCTGATGTATATGTTGTGCAAAAGGAATGGGAGCTGTAGTAAGTTGTAGGATTTAGCTCAAACTTAGGATCTCTACTATCAAAATAATTTCTAATACTTCAAAAGAAATTATTGTTATGGAGATGACAGTGACACAAAGATCTCTTACTCGACGTGCTAGACTGTTACCAGATTCCCGTACAAACAGTGCAGAAAATGCCCAATTTTCAGTCCAGTTACAGATACTGCAAATGCAATGGACTGCACTAGTTATTTATGACAAACAGAGGAGCAAAGTGAAACATGGCTCTAGAGCTAATATCTGTTGCAGGACATTTTTTGCAGCTGATGTTCCATTTAACCTAAGAAATACAAGTTCTATGAAATCAAAGAAATAAATTCATTAGAACCCCAACTTTTTCACATGATACAGGATTCACCATAAATTCACCAGTGCCATCTATATCTAAATCTGTAAATCCATGGGTTTTTCACTCAACGAAGATGTCTACAATCTATCACATCTTAAATGATTTTTCATTTTTGCTTTTATAATATTTAGAAGACAAAAGATCTGCAGCAGAAATATTTTTTTCTGTCCCAGCTTTACTAAGTTTGGTTAATGCAATGAACAATAAATACTAAAACCAATCCCCTTCATATCTGGATTAATTGCAACCTTTCAGGCCCTTTCTTTTCTTTTCTCTTGGTTTTTCTGCCAAGCATACTGAGGATTAAGAATTCAAAATAAATAACTGGAAATGAAATGCTTCATTCTCTGCAGAGCCATGAGAGAATGTGTAAGGGAGTTATAGTCAAGCATGCTTGTTATGATAACAACATTGCTCTTATTTATATTTACGGTTAATGTTATCGCTTCTGTAAATTAAAAATGCCACCAAACTACTTGAAAAGGAATTATAATCTATAAATAGCTACTTCATGCACACTGAATCATTTCCAGTTCTGTTAAGCAAATAGATTTTTCATCCTCTAGTCCAGCAGCTCATCCTATGAAGCTATGTCTGCATGCAAGGAAGTGCTACAGGCCAAAATCTGCTTTCATTTATATCTTTCCTTTTAAGACCACGATCTTAAAAGAAGTGGAACAGGATATTTTCTATGACCAGATTCTATCCCTAGCCATTTGTGTGTGATCCTGAAATAACAACCAGCTCCTAAGTGTGGTTGATCAGAAGCAGTTGTTAGTGTGCGTTATTTATTAAAAAACTGATTCGTGAGTATTCTTTCACGTACATTTCAATTTCTTTGAAACTCATTCTTTCAGCAGAGCAGTGAAATGCCCCTCAGATTTCTGAATGAATAGAAGGTTGTTTTAGAGTAGATCTTCACAGACATATGAAATAATGAGATTTAAACTACTTTTCTGAGTGCTAGGGGATAGGGGTGGTGTTGACATTTTTATCTTTAAAGGCTTTTTTATCTTTAAAAAAATAGAACAAAATGCCTATAATAGGAGGATTATTGTAGATACCTAACGCCAGAGGGGAGGGTCTTGGGAAGGAACATTACATTCGTTGTAGCCTTTTCCAATAGCACTGACTTGGCACTCTTGCTCCCATCAACCAAGGAACCGATAATCAAATTTGTACTTTCAGCCCTAACGCAGAGCTAAATCCTGGAGTGCTGAAAAGTGCCTGTTCGGGAAGGATCAAAGGGTGCCTGAGTTTCTGCATGCAGCACTCTGCCTGGTTGCGCTTTGATTCAATTAGCAAAGAGGTGATCAGCCTTCACAGCCCTCGGGGGGTCACTTGGAAGGACTTAATGGAGAAGCAAAAGGTGCAATGAGGCAGTGTCCTTCCCTGAGTGACTGTGAGGGCAGCTCTGGGGGGAGCACTGCAAGGGCAGGACAGCACAAACCCACTCTGCCCCAGCCTGCCACTGGCACGCAGTCAGGGACACGAGAAAGCTGCACAAACGCTCCCTGGAAGGAATAGATAGACTTAAAATTCATAACGCCTTGTTCTGGGCTTGGAAAGAGAACTTAATGACAAGAAACTGTTGCAGACTACATTTGTTTTAAATAGCACACTTGCATTTCAAATATACAGTCAGAGTAGGATGCTGAGCAGTTGTGTTGTAACTCCTGTTTAAACCCAATGAAACTTTCTATGAAGAAAGGTTCTTGGAATAGCCCATCTCACAGGAGAAAGGGTGTGCATATGTGCCATAGTACTTCACATAAGGAAAGAAAGTATAGTTACATTTTAGAAGGCAAAAACCCCCATACTGGATAAATATCTTTTTTTTTTTTTTGCTTTATTTTTAAGGAAGGAATATGGTATTCTGTTGCAAGAACTCTCTAACAGTTCAGATTTTTTGTTTGGTTGTTTTTTTAAGGTTCTGGCAATTACAGAAGCTTGAGGTATTTTCTAAACACAAAAGAAAACTACATTGAAAAGCAATCCAGTTTTGTTTCCACAACTGATTCTGTGAGGGTATCAATGGTGTTAAGGGAAAAGAAACAACTACTTAAAAAATGTGGCTGCACCCCTTAAATGAAATAAATGAGCTATAGGCTCTTTATCATTATAGAGTTGAACATTTCCCCCTCTTTTACCAGCGCTATGTATTTCAACATACAGCTCTTTACAAAGCAGAAATTGAGACACCTCTCATGCCGTCACCTTTACCACTAAAACAACTTTGATGTATAGCCTGGGACTAAAATTATTTTTCCTTTGGCTAATATGAAAGTTGTTAATTCCTATAACGCCTAACACAGGCAAAAAATTTACTTATTAACGGCACATTTAATTGAACAGCTTAGCTGCTTAATGTGTGCAGGGTGCGTCATTTGTGTCCTTCTTGAATGGCAAATGATTTCTTTATTGTCATAGTTTCCACTGGGTGGAATGGATGTGTATATTAAGTGTTTAGGCTGTTTGCTTTGCTTCATTTTTTGGATAGGATATTCACAATAACCCACTGTGCTGAGAAGTGCATGGCTTTCATTTCCATCATTAACTAAAATGTCTTTAGAGAGAAATAATTTTTTTTCCTTGATCAGACCATTTTCAAAGCTTAGCATAATCTAAGCTACTATGCTGTGCTTCCAAATTTAACCCAGTGATGCTTGGACCAGACTTCAGGAGCAGGACAGTCCTTGTGCCCCAGGCTGGAATTCTGGCTGAGCTCAGAGCCTCTTCCTGTCCTGCAGCAGCAGAGTTAGGGCAGCACCACAGCTCATTCTTCAGTGAAAATGTTGTACCGAGCTCACAGAGAGAGAGTAGAACAAATAAATGAAAATGAAATCAGCTGCTCTTAAATAAAATAAGAATTGCAGAAGGATGTAGCTTACCTCGTGAGCTCCATTTCATAATGACAGCTGGTTTATTACACCTTTTACAGACCATGCGTTTAATCAGTATAAAACGCTAATAATGTAACAAGATCCCGCAATGTTTTCTGACAAGTACCTGTAAATTTTTCTGGAATGCTACTTGTTAAACAAAGATTAAATGTGGCTATTAAAAGCGGGCAATAATGTTTCAGGAAGAGAGCTTTATTTCTACACATCAAATGGGTACTGGGAAAGGATTGTTAGGCTCTGTAAACTTAAAAAAATGAGGTAGTGACAGAATAGCTATTACTTTATATAAATAGTCCAATAAGCAAAGTTGCACTTGCCTTGAACTACATGACTATGAGATTCTCAGCAGTACAGAAAGAAAATAAAAATTGTGCTCATTCCTATATATCAGCACTTCAGGTAAAATAATCTGAATTGCATCAATTCCATGATATTAATTGATACTGTTTAATTAAATCACCTCAGCATGCGTTGGTGAGGTTATCACTCACTCTGTAATGGTGGCACTAACCCGGCTATTGTCAGTTCAAGCTTCTGAGTACAAAACAACTTGAAATGATGCTGGACAAAAAAAAATGAAATGGTGCCAAACATAAAAGCTTGAAATGATGCTGAACATAATTGAAGTTTTAATTTGCTGTCTGAATCAATGAGTGCCAGATTATGAACATCCTCACTCCCACTGATGGTCAGCTACGCATGGAAAAAGTCTTTCTGACCTTTGGTAACCAACTGTATGAGCGGATGTTCATTACAGAAGAAGAGAGTTCAAGTTTTTGACCTTCAAACAAGAGTCAGAAGGTTTCAGTGCTGCAGAATAACTATTTAATCCTTAAACAAATGCTAAGAGCATGCCCAAAGCTTATGTTTCTTTTAAGAAAGTTAAGCTGATGCCCATGAGCAAGAAGATCATCTGCATGATAGAAACTGAGCATCTCAGAAATTTGCAGTCAGCAGTTAAGCTTGTGGGTGAAACAGAATTCTGTGGGACAGAAAAATCATTTCCTGGGATTTCCCAGACAGCTGTAGTGGCTCAGACCCCATAAAGACCCTGATTTTGTGAGCTTTGAGGGGTCTGACACCCACATCTGCTGCTTTTCCTTTTGAAGCTGAGTCATAGCACAACAGAGAATGAAAAGCACTTGGGTGTGGCAGGAGAGGAGACAAAACAGAGCTGAACTGTCCTGCAGTGTTTGAACGATCTGAGAACACTGCTTGTCTAATTCTGGTGAGGGTTGAATAGAGAATTAAGCTGGGAAAAAAGACTCCCTATTCCCTCTCAGGTGAATGCCTTAATCACTAGGTTCAAGAGTCACTGCAGTGTCATACTCCTGACAGAGAGCCCTGATAGAAAAATGTCATTTTACATTGACATTACATTTACATTGAAGATCATTCCAGACCTGCTCAGGCAAGATCTCAATGTTTACTGTGTTGCCAGTTATGTAATTCAGTGTTAAATCTAGATTTATGTGATTTTGAGATAAAGATTACATTTGCTCTAATCCTGGGATAATCCTTGCTTATTTTTGGAGATCCTTGAAAACAAACTCTGTGACAAGATCTATCCATAAATATTCTTAAAAACTTAAGATGATCCATTAACAGCAACTCTCTTTTTTGGCAATTCTTCTGGCCAAATAAAGTCTTTTGATGCTCATCCAAAGGTGTAAGAGATTGCATTTTTCTCCTTGTGCAAATCACAAGCCAGACTTTTGAAGTTAATCGCCGTTTAATGATATGTACCAATATGAGTTAGATGAGAATCAGGTGAAGTGCTTAAAACCAAGTAACGAAAGAATTCTCTCGTAAAAAAACCACCCAACTAATTTTTTCGTAATACCATGAAATAATGATTTTGGAAAATAAAATAAATTTATACTGCTTCTGCTTTTTATATAAAGATATCTTTAATAACTCTAATACCTGTCTTTCAAGAGTTCAGAGCTAGTGGCTCTCAGTATATATTTTCTCTTGAAGTATCTTTTTCCCCATATTCATCCCTTTGCATTTTGGGTTTGCCAGGAAAAGGTTGAAGCTACAATACTGAAATGGTTTTGTCTTTCAGTTTGGAATGGCTTCATTTTTATATTTCATTTTTGTCTCTGCTAGAAAAATGGATACAGAAAGAAAATGTTTTTACAGTGTGAATCTAATGCAAAATCCTTAGTGAAATTGAACTCGTCTTCTGCACAGTGTTAGTGCCCATATAAAGGTGACTGAAGGCAAAACAGACTTGGTAAAAACTTTTAAAGATAAGACATAACTAAGAAAGTCCATGGTTTGCTGCAGACTGTACTACATTTCTCTGTGATCAAACCATGCTACTTCATTTCCCATTCCGATGAAAATTTCCATCTTAAGACACAGCAATAGGAAAGCTGTTGGATTTATTTGTAAGCTGCTCTGAGACGCTGAGGTAGAAAATGTTATCAACTGAGCGCAAAGCATTTATACTGAATGTAAATGATAGTAATGATCATGACTCTGAGTATTTCCTGGGAGCATTAACTCTGCAGAAGATGTTTGCTTCTGTTCATTAACCTCAGGAAAATCTCCTTGTTAATGACCTTAGGCACTAAGGTGCCCCTGAGCGATGTGCTTGCCCCGAGAATGCAGTCTGTTTTCAGAGAATTTTATTTTGGGGCCAATATTACAGCATTTTGGGGCATTTTAATGGAGTTAATACCCTCACATGGTAGACTGAGTGAAGGTTTCAGAGAAAGTAATCTAGATTCTATTAAAGTTAGATGCTTCTGAGCCTGTGGGACCAGCAGCTGCAGGTGAGGTCTAGGAATGTTTGCCGTGGAGGGCTGTCTGGGGAGCAGCTGCACCGAGCAGCAAAGGCAAGGCTGTCCAGGATCAGGACCTGTGCCCAGCAGAAACAGAAATCAATCGAACTTCAAGGAGCTCCTGTCAGTGATGGCTGATCCCCCTGGAGCCAAAGTGACTTGAAAGGTGACAGCGCTCTGTTTAGCACTCCCAAACCCAGAATGAACAGAAGGCAGAATTCCCAAGGATGGCACTTGACAGAAAATTCCAATCTTCACCTGGTCACTGTGCTGACCTTGAGCCCAGGCATGCCTTAGTGGTCTTGTACAGGTTGAGAGAGGACAGGTGATGGACAGCCCATCCTTCTGGATAGCTGCGGCTTTATATTCCAAAGTAAAAACATACCCAAGGTTTGGGTGCTGAAGTTGTTGTCAATAACATCCCTGTTATGAGAACAGACACAAAATTGGTTTAGCTTTTTTTGTAGTTAGCATGACAGCAAATGTTCCAGTTTTCAGGAACAATTTTTTCAGGTCTCTGTGGAAGTGCATGAGTAACACTCTGGGTGCCAGCCCAAATCATGAAAACACAGACTAAGTGTAGGCAGGGAATGTGCAGATCCGAGTTCTGGGAGAGATTAACTTTGTTCAGCCCAAGGAATGAATATTCCGTGTTCTCCCTATGAACTCTCTCTAGTGCATTTCAGCTGAATGGCTGCTGTGGGAAGGCCTCTGCTTACAAAACAACAAACTGCTTCCAATAGGTATCTATTGATTGATATTTAATTAATTATTTGGAAACTTTTTGTTTATATAGAAAAAGGTGGCTTTGGGAAAGCCTTTGGTCTTGTGTGATTTTTTGTGCTGGGGAATGATGTACCCAGACTATTTCAGAGGAGAGAGACTCAAGCTCCTTCACTGATGTTGTGGCATTGTGTGACATCAATGTGTTCTCTGGTGGCTGCAGGAACTGTGGGTGGCACTCTTTGCCTGTGCTCTCAGGACCCTCTGTGGCAGGACTTGCTCCTACGTCACGCTGGAGTGCCCTATTGACTCAGTGCTATGCATTTAAACATTTACAGTCCATTTTCCCTGTAGAAACGGAAAGAGAAATCCAAACTTTCATTTCCTCTGCATGGGTTTTAGTGGGCTCTTGGTTTTGCTGTGTAGCTTTTATTCACAAAACATGTAACAGCCAACAAACTTGTGCCTCTTCTGAGGCTTGGGGACAGGTAATTACAAAGGCAGTGCTCTGGGACCAAATGCCAGCAGCTCTCTTCAGATGGAATTTTAAACATCATAGGTAGTTCCTGATAAAATTGGTTTGGAATTAATCCATTAGAAAAAAAAAAAATCAATCTTCTTCCTAATCTCCCAAACCATCTTATTCTCTCCCTATATTTTTCCTTTCAGTTTTCCTACCGTACATCATTGCAGGTTCTAGCCCCTCAGCTTTCCAGTTTTGCATGCAAATTTGTTTCTTTTTCACAGGATCTTGTTTTCACGGTTGTTGGTTTGGGAATTTTTTTTTGTCACACATTTGCAGAGCTAGTGTAATTTTCCCCTCCCCGATTTCTTTTCCAGCACCTCCAACTGCAAGGACAGCCAATGTTTATAGTGAGAAGGTTAAAATATTCTGGATATCTTCCGTTGCTTCCTCCCGTTTACTGACTCTGCAGTTTCAATATGAAATCTACTATAATGTGGAAGCTGTTTGCAATAGAGTGTAAGGACTTCCTACCATATGCTCTCCCATCTGTGATAAGAATGAGGGCTTTGGAAAAAAAGGCAAAAATTTCAGTGTGACTGGAGTTGAACTGCATGCAATTTCTGCCTGCTTTGAGGAAATCTTGAAAAGTAAATATGTGCATTATACATGTCCTGAATTCTTCTACCTCCTGTTTATTCCACATCGCTGATCAAGCATTTTCTGCCTAAAAAATAATGGCTAAGATGCCTGGAGAATTAGTGGAACTGAATACACCTCAGGAGCTGTAGCTGAGTAATCAGTCTGCAGACACTTTAATTGCTTTCTGTGACTTTTAGACCTTCAATGCTGACTGACACTTTGGAGAAGGTATATACACCTTTGCTGTAAAGACTAACCCCAAAAAGATTCAGTTAAACTCACACACAAGTGTCTCTGTAACTTCTTTAAGACCTTTTGTGAAAGCTGCCTGCCCTGGTTACCTCTGCTATTTCTAATGTATGTGAGACCAGACAGGGAGTGCCATATGGGCTGCACTGGATAACTTAAACAGCCCCCAAACAACTAAAAAAACCCACAGAAGAAGGGAAAAAAGAGGAACTGTTTAATTCAAAATGCCTTCATAGAAATTAATTTTAAATCTTACAAGTCTATCTATTGCAAAGATGTTTCTTCATGACATGTCTGATATTTCTATCTCTTATCACACTGCAGTGGAGTTAGCAAATCTGGGTTTGGAGTTAAAAGGTACACTGTCCTTTACAGTAGGTTTGAATTTGGCTCTATATAACGACTCATTTTGCTACACTGGATCTTCCATTCATAAATATTTTATAAAGAGGCAATAAATTATTAACCTCTAATAGCATTACAATGTGGATATAATAGTAAAAAATGTAATAATCACACTACTGTTGGGTATTACCTATAATCAAATAACAGACCTCATCAAACACAACAGTCATTTATCCTCCATAAAAAATCGATTATTCACAGACCAGCCCTTAATATACAGTGTGATCTGAAACACATAGAATTAGGTATGCTGACAAAATATTTCTGAAAAACATAGCCATTATTTTGGGCAACAACAATTTTTCAGTAGCCAACAGAGATCCCAGGAGCGAAACACAAATATTTTCCGTATGATTAGTTAATTTAAATAATCCCATTCTTTCTGAAACCATACTAAGCAGTACAATCAGTCAGTGTGCTTTAAGGGACTCTGCTAACTATTCTTTGATGTCTGGAAATGGAAAACTTTAAAAACCAGAAGTTTTGCTTTTTCTTCTAATGCTCTTGGTTTACTGTTTCCTCATCTTCTTACTTCTGGCTGTCACTTATTTCAGTATAATTTATATATTTACAATACATATTTAGTTCAGATGCCATGTCTTGTCTCATTTTGAGGAGAAAATACGTTGTGCTTTCCTGTCAGGAGTCTCGCTGATGCACGGAGCCTCAGTGAGTACAGCACTAGGGGTCACTGGCACTCCATCAGTAGCAGCGTGTGGTGACAAACAAGGCTGGGCTCTGTCGCAGCCCATTGATGAGCCCATTTTCCTGTGAATTTCAGGAATATTGGTACTGCCAAACAGGCAACTGTTTTCAGGTCTAACATATACACACAAGTAGGCACCATATGTGTTTACAAAGATTTGTTTGTGAAAGATCACAAACTATTCAGAGCTACTATTCTTTGGGTCTTTGGGTTTCTCATTCCTCCCAAATTCTTGGGCTGTGTTTCTTAGTGTATTTCAGACTTACAGTCAGCCTATGAACTGCTCCACCCATGTTCCATGGGGCCTTGGAAACTCCATCCCTCTGGATCCAACTCACAGCAATCAGCGTGGGGAACTAAAATGTTCTCCCTGTGAGGTTTTTGCAGCACTGGGTTCCTTGTTTCCAAGAGATGTTGAGCACAGAACATCAACTGGTTCTCAGAAAAAAATTCTAATCACTGAAAATCTGACCTCTTCTAACAGTATTGTGTTACAAATCATAATTAGTGTATTTAATGACCCTTCTACTAAAAAATGTCACTTGGTTAAGCCTAAAAGTTGCATTTCTAATCCTGTAAATACAATTGCTGTATTTTCAGTATTTTTTCATATTGAAAACGAAGTTCTAAATGATTAATTAAGGAATCTCTGCTTTGGTTTTCCAAAAAAGGAAGCTGGCAGTACATGCAGGCAAATGTTTCATATCTCCAGAGTATTTTAACAGGCTTTGCCTTCCTTGCTTGCATCACATCAACTTGACCATAGTTACATCTCAGATCAGGCATGGTAACATCCTCTGTTCTGCTATTCCATGTTATCTGCTCCTCCAAACCAGTCCGTTTCCCATTGCTCCACTGGGATTGTTATCAGGTTTCCAATTGGACACACTGCCCGCGAACATTTACATTCCAGCCACTTAGATCTCTCTGCCTGGTGCAATTTGGCTACTTTTGTACCTATTCATCTTCTCACCATATACAAATATTTCTCCTTATAGTGATTTTTCCCTGAGGTGCACATGTATTGGTTTGTTTATTTATGGAGCTTTTATTTGAGCTGGCCTCTGCATCTTGTGTGATTTGGTCCTTATAAATCATTGCACTTTATTGTACAATGAGTACAGTAACTTGCAGCCAAAGCAGCTTTTAAAATCCTACTGTCAGATGAAGCAGGTTAATATATTAGTTCATTAATTCCAATAGAAAAGCCCCCTTAGATACACCTTTGCCTATTAGAGTGCTGCTGATTTGGCTGATAAGAGCCTAGCTGTGTTGCGATAAGGCCTTTTGTCATTTTTAGAACTCATTTGGAACTGAGATATTTCTGAGTTTTCATTGGAAACAAGTAAAGGAGAGTGCAAATTCTGACTGACATCATCTATATTTTCAGCTCTTGTGAGCTGACAGCAAGGCCAGCACCAGAAATGAGTGCTGTGGGAATGTTCATCCCCACTGGGGTTAGTGTTTGGTTATTAAGGAGAGAGGCACTCCAGGGGCATTGCCATGGACAGCAGGAATACAAGCTGGCAAAGAGATCTTGCTTTCAGCCTGGGTAATTTTCCACTGAGTCTGCTTTTCTCATAAAACAGAAGCATTATAAGGAAATGAAGTGATTTCATTTTTTATTTTCCTATGTGGTTTGCGTGAACAGGTGAAAATTAGTTTACAACAAATTAACAAAGATTTAATGCTTCATCTTGCTGTCACTGAAACAAAAATCTAAATGCTGATTAATGTCAAAAAAGGCATAAGATACAGAAATTAAAAAGCAACTGAAGCGAGTGACTCAGTTTGGTCTTTGTGGCATGTCCCATTATGCTGATCTGATTTTCATCTCATTTCTGTGGGAGCATCACAAAGACATTCAGCTGTGACTGTGACGCAGCTGGCCAAGATGGAGGGGACACAGACCCAGAGGAAGTCCCTTCCCCAAAGGCTCTGCACTGCACAAACGCAGAGAACACACCACAGACAGATGTGACGAAGAAACGAGAGAGAGAAACATGAAATAATAATGGAACACTTACGTTGTGCATTCTAAATGGCAGCCACAAAACACCTGCTGCCTCATCACTGCTAAACCTTTTGAAGAAAACATATTCAATTGTATAAAATTGCTGCAAGGTCAAGCTGATCATGCTGATGCCTTTTTGTCTTCTGAATCTATGACTCTAATTGCTCCTCTCTTTGAATGTTGTGCAGTTACAAACCCAGACAATCCATTTCAATGTCCTCTGTGCAATCCCAAGTAAGGAGGAAAAAAATAGGACTAAAAAACCTGTCTCTGTAAAAATCAATGGCAAGGCATGCATTGACTTCAGCAGCACCAGAATTTTTCCCTCAGAGTTTAATTGAAAGTGAAAATATTTTTGGAGAAAAATGTGTAACTGCTTAGGTTAAAAGACTCAATAATATGCCCGACTCTTCCAGGTCTGTGGGCACCGAGAGACAATTGTTAAATGCAACTGGCTTTTGGGATGAATTGTTTCCTTTCAGGTCACTAGATGTATTCTAAATTTCCACTTCTTTTTATCTAAATCTATAGATTTAATCTATATATCTATATATCTACATATCTATCTATATCTATATTTATATCTATATCTATATCTATATCTATATCTATATCTATATCTATATCTATATCTATATCTATATCTATATCTATATCTATGTATCTGAATGTGGAATATTGGGCAGAGGAACATTTTTGCTCATGTACCTGGCTCCAGTTTTTTCCTTGTCTGGAGTTTCTCTGCCATGTCAATGGGGCTTCCACCAGACCTGCACTTTTAGCCTGTCAAAGAGGGAACATTACTGCTTAAAAAAACCCCAACCTCAAACAAACATGGGAATTGATAACCTGGTCAGAACAATTAGCAATTTTAATGACATAGGGTGTATTACACGTATCAGTTGATGTATCTATGGCAGATGAACCAAGAAGTGTCAGGGTGAGGGTGGATCTTTTCATTACCTTGTTGCGTGTGCATTAATCACTTTTCTACCTTTACCATTAGGTTGTCAGGATTCAGGTCTCTCCACTCCCTCTTGTGTTTTCCTAATGCCTGTTCTTCCTCCACAATTAGCTGTGTTAATTACCGAGAAATGATGAGGCATACTTGCCAAAATAACATATTGCTAATGAAACAGGAAGATGTTTTCTCCTTACTGAGTTGTATGAATTGCTGTGATTTTCCATGAGCAGTGCACAGGAAAGGTTTTCATCACAAAAGCGTTGGCCAGAACAGAGTTTGCACAGCTGATGTGCTGTCACCTGCACTCGTAGGCAGAGACTGGAACTGGGACACCCACTCTGCACTGAAATTTGACAAGTGGCCCAGCCTTCAGCTGGTGCTTCAGTAAAATGCCCGCCAAACCAAAAGTAAGATTATTTCTGGGCAGGGCATGTGCAAGGAATGGGTGCACTTGCTCATCTTTGAAGACAACAGTTCATTCAAAAGTCAGTTGGCTTTGACAGAGACTCAAGATCCAAATCTGGTTTGTGGGGTTAACAGGATGGTGGAAGATGATGAGGAGGATGTTGGCAAAATATTAAGTGTCTATTACTACCTACTAAAAGTAAAATGTCTGTGGAGTTCTTTGGAGGGGAAGGGTATTGATGCATGAAATCTAATAATTAGTTAGTGAACTTTCAGAATTACTTTAAAAAACATTAAGGAAAAAGTAATAGCTTAGATTAATTTTTTTTCCTCTCAGAAGACCAAATTTAAAAATTAATCTTTTCATTGTGTAGCAGCATCCTAGATAATGGATCCTAGGTTCTATAGTTTCCATATTTGTGCTGAAAAACAAAATAAGGGCTTCCAAGTCTATTGTTTCAACAACTATGTTGCAAAATATGAAAAGAAGGAAAAGAACCTTATTTTGCAAACATAATATGACTGGCGTTAAAACGCTCTCTCACTCTGCATTTCTGTAACAACTTCTGCCCTTCTTTCATTCTAGTTACCCTGAATGTCTGAAAGGCATTAAGAGCCTGTTGTATAAAACATCTCCAAATGATGCACAAAATAACTAAACATAAAAGAACAGAGGCAGAAATTGTAGAAGTAAAAAGAGAGGAGAATCTTAGTTTGTTTTTTTATTATTCCAGTTTTGCTTTTCCTTGAATTGGTGACAAAGCCGCCCACACCTGTATCTGGAGAGAAAGCTCTTCCTTTGCACTTTTCATACTTTCATAGTCTTCTCTTTGATGCCTTTTCACCAGAACAAAGATGAACTGGTGTGTTACCCTGGCACATTCCACCCTGCTACTGAGTGAGGCTGGACACTGACTTCCTCCTCCCGAGCACGACTGTTTTGTCTTGGATAGTGTGTTATATAACACCAATTCTCCGGTGTTGTGCAACACTGTGAGGTTTCGGCCACAGCACAGTCAATAACGGTTATTTATCTTCTGACAGACAGGGGATGTTCTGAGATGGAACATTTGTGTTTCCAGCACAATGCCACTTCTAGAGGTGTGCTTCATTTCAGCTCTGGGGAAGCTCTCAGGAGCTGGGAATCCTTCTAAAACTGACAGGAACTTCTAAAAGCAATTCCCAACACCACACAAAACACAGCCTTTTCTCACTGCATGGGTAATCATGTACTTCTCAGCACTGGCAAACAGAAAGTGTGCAAAATTTATTTTGATAGACTATTTACAGCTTCAGTGTTGTGGATGTTAATACACAGATGAATGTTTCTATTGCTCCCAAACATGTACTCCATGAAGGAACAAAATGACATTAAGGTCTTGTAGCTAATTTTTT
>VZRL01000899.1:77096-147246 GCA_013397895.1 Origma solitaria | reverse complement strand
CTCCCCCCGGAGCCCCCGGCCCCTGCCCAGCGCCCGGCGCGGCCGGCTCGGGGTGCCGGGGCACGGGGCTGCTCGCCTGCCTCTGGCAGCTGCAGCTCCGCGCCGAGATTCGAAACAGAACTGATTTTTATTTTTTTTTTTTAAATTTATTGAGGGGTTTTCTTTCACAGCATCATCTGTTTTGAAGAAAGGACGGAGGAAGGGGGAGGGTTGAAGCTAAAGAAGTAAGTCTTCGCTCCGAAGGAAATGCCTTTTGCGCTTTCCACATGACCTTTTCTGAAAATGTAGCCTCTCCAGCTGACCGATTTTTATTTTGACTACAAAGTGTGTGAAACAGAGCCCTAAGTGCTCCACAAACCTTAGGATGTGTGCTTCTGGGATTAGCAATATGGGGCATCTGTTGTCACCTCTCCTCCTGAGCCTGGCAGCAGTTTTTTCCAAAGGTAAGTCTCAATCTCTTCTGTTTCACTGCGTCTTGTTTCTTATTTTGCATAGCCAGCCTTTGTCCCCTCTCTCTGTAATGCCTTGCGTGTTGATACCCACAATTCAAGACTGAAAGACTTGGGGGGAGTCATGTGCTAGTCAAAAACACAGATGATGCGATGGGAAATCCTGAGAGGAAGGATCTTGTCTTGGTTGACTACAACAGACTGTCTGCCAGTTTGCTGAGGCATTTGTTAGCTCCTTATTGTACTTTTGATCAGGAGGGAGATGCTGCTGCTGAGCTTAGCTTGGCAGCTCAGTTTTGGATTACGAAGGGTTTATGATATGGAAATGTGAAATCCCCAGAGGTACAAGATACTGGAGTTAGCTGCCCCACCGTTATGTTCCGTGTGACTTTTCCAATTAAAAATCCTGTATCTCAGACTGATTGGCAGTGTTTTACTGGAGCAGCCAACTAGGTACTTGCTGAAACATGGAGAAGCTTTGATGAGATCCTGTGCCAGGTGTCTGATATCCTTCCTGCTGAACGGAGTGTGAACGTCCCGATGGCATCGCTTCAGACAGCTCGGTGATGCCTTCTTGTAGCCCTCGAGCTTGTTTACAGTTACAGTCACAGAACCAGCACACACACAGTGCACCTATTTTTGTGTGCGTTTAAATCTTCCTCTGAACTTAAAAGTTTTCATCGATGGCCTCAGCCAAAAGGTGAATGCATTTCTGCAATACTTAATTTAGATGATTCTGAGCATTCCTGTGAAATATAAATTAGGAGAAATATACGTTTCTACTGAGCAGATACTGTGCATCAGCAGTTATATTTTGGCAGGAAAACAAAGTTCTCACGTGGTTTAGTCTTCAGAGGGTAATAAGAGCATATGCATTAAATCTGTGATTTTGCAAACATACTGATAAAGAGTACTGCTTATAAATAGCCTTATTTAAAAAAGCTATTAGTTATTCTTAACACCTTTTTACACTTCCAGAGATCAGCACATTTTTATTGAGTTATTTTTACTAATTAGCTTGTATTCAGAACTGAACTTATTGATAGATGGCAAAATACAAGCTATGTATTAATGTGGTAGCTCCCTGTATCAAATTCACTTCTCCTCCCTTTTTTTCCTTAGACCAGGTAAAGAAAGAAAGGAACAAAATTATAAGTCTTCTCAAATGCTCCCTAAATGCAGTGCCTGCATAAGTCCTGTTCTAAAGTTGCAATTGGAATTGCATTAGCAGCAGGGATTAGAAGTCAGAGTCTTTTCAAGAGATTGCTTCATTCACAGTGCACACCAGTAGCTTGTGATTTCCCAGCTAGGTTGTAAATGCTGTATTTTATTATAAGCAATATCATCAGTACTGTGGATAGGCTAAGTGCAGTGGGTGTGTTAACTTCTTCATTCCCTGGCTTTTTGCTGTGTTTCAGTTTGCTGCCTTAACACTGCATTAACATAGTGCTGGACTGAGATTGTAGCTGATTCCAGGATTGGAGTACAAATGGCATTTCAGTTTTACAGAATACAGCGTTTCTTTTATTGCCAACTCAGCAATTAGAGCATTCATATGTGATTTTATTCTTAAATGTTACTTGCATCTCTTTTGAAAGATGTGTTAGGAAAAACTGCTTCACCGAAGGGTTGCCAAGCCCTGGCACAGCTTCCCAGGGAGGTGGTGGAGTCCCCATCCCTGGAGGGATTTCAGAGCTGTGGAGATGTGGTGCCTGGGGCCATGGTCAGTTCTGGGTTAGCAGTGGGACTCGGTGATCTCTGGGGTCTTTCCAGTCCAAAGAATGCTGTGATCCCGTGAAACCAGACCCACGAGATCCCACCAGAATTACTGCTGTTAGCTGTGCTATTGATCTTGCATTTCAGATATCCAAGACACTGCTGTTGTGTGATTGCTGGGACTCTGCTGGTTAGCAGTACAGATATCTATCTTTAATGCAATTGTTTATTTTCTTCTTTGGTAACAGGCTCCATCTGCACTGCTGTGCCTTAGTACACTCTGAAAAGACCAGAGTGTTCCAGAGATTCACAGTATAAACTTGACAGTGTAAAAGGTTCATTCCCACCCCCCTCGACACAATAAGATGAACAGACAAAAAAAGGATCAGGTATGATTACTACTACAGGGCATGTTTCTTTGATGCTTTTCTGGTGCTAATAGAAAAACTCTCTCATTTATGACACGATGACAAAGTTTTCCTAAAGAGATACAAAAGCTTTTAGCATGCAACAGCAATCAGCTGTCTATTGGGTATAGGGCTGCTGCTGATTACTCAGAACCATGGCAACACACCTTTTATTGCACAGTTTCCAAATCTTTCAGGTAATAATGATGAAGACTTGAAAATACTATTGTGATTTTGCTTTGCTTTTATCTTGTAAAATGCAGAGCTCCAGCCTGAGAAATGAAATGTTGTTTTCAATAATGAGCTAAGGTTCCTAGCAGGACAACTTGTCAGTGATGATATAATCCATGTCTGTTAATGCACTGTCAGTCTAATTTTCTATGTATGTGTAAGGGCAGAGGTGATGAGGCTCTGTTACTGTAGTTCTGGGGCAGTTGTATTTCACAGCTTTGTCTTCAGCAGAGTTTTCTTGAGTCAGTCCTAAGAGGCCAATGCTCACCTTCAGTTCAGCATTTTGCTGTTTGTTATCGAAGGTGAAAAGAAGTTCTTCGGAAATCTTCAGTTAAAAAATAACCAGGTCCAGCTGACGTTAATGAAAACAGACTTAGCACAATAATGTGGACGTTTTGTTGCCTTGTTTAAACGGAAAGTCATTAGCTCCACTGGAGTAGAAAAAGAAACTTCAATACTTTATTTGAGCTCCAGGTTCCATGCTTGTCTTACGTCTAGAATGAAAGCAGCATCTCCTGTAAGATGCTAAACAATTTTGAAATGTATGTTGTGAGACTAAAGATTGAGTAGCTTTTTTCATTATGAATGTCATCAGATAAAACCAGATTTCATTGGTTTCAAATTTCATGTTTAAGTTGACAGCAAAAAATCAAGTGAATATTTTAGTGACTTTTTATGCTTGTGCTCTGCTGAGAATTTTGTGTTCTTCTCTGTCATCCTGGGCAGAAATCTTCCTGCAGGCTGCTCTCTAATGACATCTTGGGCTGTAAAGCTGCTGGTTTGATTTTTTTTTTTTCTCTCAATTTTATTAAAATGGAGGCTTGGCAAGCATATGAGGCAGGATTTCCTTGTATCCCCTCAGGGTGTTCCCCATAGCTGAGAGCACATGTGCAGTGATGCAAATCTCCTCCTACAGCAAAGTGAGCGTGGGCAAACACAGAAACCAAACCCCCAAATGTCTAGTTTTGGGTACATTACAGGAGAGGAGTATTTGGATATTTGGCTTGAAACTGCTCTTGCTTGTTTCCTTTGGAGTTATCCATCTTACAGTGTTCTTTGAACACTCCTCCATTGCCTCTTATACTGCAGATTTTTTTGTCTCATTATGGACAAGCTGTATCTTTGCCTTTTTCTGTGCAATTTTGCTGGTATCAGAACACATCATTTTATCCACATTGCACTTCACTTACAATTTCAGTGTATTATATCTTTGCAAGCAGTTCTACAGGAAGTCACCTGTGGATTCATTGGCTTCATGGGGGTAGTGGTGTGCAAAGAATTGCTCAGCTGAGCTTCTTGGGTATGTCCCAGCTGCCAGAAAGCTCTGGGCCGTCCCCAAAATCTTTCTGTGCAGGTCTTTTCTGACGTTGGAGTGGACTTAGAATCATGGAAAATGAAAAACTGAGGAGTGCAACAACCTGTGTTTCAGCACTATTTACTTTGGAGTCCATTCCTGTAGAACAGTGGTAATGGGATATTACCATATTAGTAATGGGATATAATTCTGTATGTGGGATTAAAATCAAAGATTATTCTATTTGATTTAAGAGATGTATTCTTTCCCCCCTCCATCTTGGTGGTGCTAGACAGGCGTTCAGGGTTGAATTACAGTTCATGTGACAGATTTTGTGATGATGAGGGACACATTCTTTTTCTCAAAGTGTCAGTGCTGGTATTACTTGTGGGCAGCTCATGGCAGGCATGTGTTGCTGCAGCTGTGCCATTGGTGTGTATGGAAAATGTGGTGCCTGCTGCTCTCAGATGAGCACAAAGCACACGTGCGGTCAGTGGGAGCCATTCCTGTCAGCTCTGCCTACATGCAAAAACCCAAAAAGTTTTCTGTAAAACCCCCAATAAAATGAAATCTTTCTAGCTTAAGGTTCAAGTTTCCTTAAAACCAAAGTTTTTGTGCTTTGTCCCAGCTGCATTGAAGTTACAGTTGTTTAAGCCATTATACAACAGAAGGGGAACATAAGTTCCACTTTTTTGCTCTTACCGTGTTTCTTGCCACAGTGTACTTGTGGGAAAAGCCCCATTCTGATTCCTTTTCTTTCAGTAAAAATAATAAATTCAGACTATACAAAAAAATCTACTGCTAGACCCGTGTTTTATTTGTCAGCTGCGATACTGGCTTAATGTGATTTGGTTTCTAATATTTCTCTGTAATGTTCTCATTTTTTCACTTCTGTCTTTTCTTTTATTAGTTCCTTAGGACTGGCAGGCTCTGTGACACCAACCAATGTTTTAGATATTAATAAAAGCAGCTTTATTCAATAAAGATCAGTTTTATTTAATAAAAGAGAGAATCAAAAGATAATCTGATTTTTCATGCTGCATTCACATTAAATCAGCCTCCTGAGGTGGTTGTGGATGCCAAGTCTAGTGGCAGTCTGTCACGGGTCCTAGGATACATAAACATGACTCCAGACAGATTGATTGCGGGGAAGCTGAAGAGGCAGCTGAGATTCATCACAAGCTTGGTTTATAAAGTGTTACATTAAATTACTTGATTTGCACCAGACTTTGTAATATTGCCTGCTGCATTATTAACAGCAGCTCCAAATGAAGTGGATTTTAAGTAGTTCCGAGACATGTAGATAGCACTAATTACCATGAGCAGTTTTAAAGCACATATTTGAGGATGTTAGGCTACTTCCCCCTGGGGCTGAAATGTGGGGACATTTAACTGTGGACTGAGGATTGGCTTCTTCGTGTGCCTGATTTCTTCTTTTATTGAACAGACTTAATTCCAGTGTGAGGTGTTGGCCTGATGGCCCCACAGAGCCAAGGGATTGAAACTCTTCATCTTCCACAGTACAGCCTCTGTGGTATCTATGCAAACTTCCATTTTCGGCTTTAGCAGTGTGACTTAACCTTGACCCAGAGGAGGCTGTGATGTACAGCTCTGATGGAAGGAGCTCTGTCCATCTATGGATCCCCAGTGGGTGTGATCCAGAGCCCGTCCCAGTCCGTGCAGGGCATTTCATTGCCTGGAGCAGGCTTTAATTCAGAGTAGACAGAGTTTTCTGGAGTGGTATTTTTCAGCCTGTAACCCACACACCAGTGGTGATTCATAGAACATCTGAGCCGTGTTGTGAAACCAGTGCCAGAAACCTTATGCGTGCAAGCTAGAAAAAACCGAGGGGAGGAAATAGCAGCAACAAGGCTGCTTTCAGAGCGCATCCCAGTTTGTGCTTGGCTGTAAACAAAGAGCTTTGTGACAATACCAAAAGCAGGACACTGTGTAAGATGGTCTGGATTTTTGTTCAAAAAATTAAAAAATATTTTGCTGTTAGATTTTCCTTAAAAGGGCCAAGAAAAACCACTATAGTGAGACTAACTCTAGTAGTTGGAAGTGTTCTGTGAGCTGTTTGGTGTTGCCTCGGTGCTTCAGGCATCCTTCAGGCACTGCTGGGGGGAGTTTCCGATGCACTGCAGCGGAGGGTGACTAAAATCAGCGCTGGGCAGTGGTTCAGGGAGGCAGGGCAGGAGGAGCCTGCAGTCACTGAACAGCATCTGCACTCCAGGCTCCCTTCACTTCCTCAAAGCCTTCCGCTGCACACACAGAGGAGGTTTGTTTGTTTGTTCTCACACCCTCGCTGTGGGGATATTTTAATCAAGGTTTCCAGAAAGGTTTCTTGAGGGAGTTTTCTGTGTTGCCAGCAATTGTCTCCCTGGAAGTGTCTAAGCAAAATGCACTTTTGTTTCTTGTACAAACCATTTATAAAAGGCTGGTAGTGGATTCATCAGTGTTGCCACATTTCCCCAGACTTACAAAATAGAAAGCTTCTATCCTCTTCCTATAGTCACTTTGCCTTCTCACAGGTCCATCTGTCGTTGTTTTTAAAGTTACTTTGAACTGATTTGGTTTGTTTAGTTGTTTGGGGGTTTATTTGCAATTAAAGACTTTCTTCCACAATGCTGGTAAGATGTTTTGGATAAAATGTTTCAAAACTTTGCTATGGTAATAATTAGTAAGCAAAACAGACCCACCTCTAAAAATGACCATGTAGATTCCAAAATGTGAGAAGGAGGAAGGGTAGTGAATAGTGTAGCTCTGATAAAAAAAATGAAAGAAATGAGTTAGGTATGAAAAAGCATGTTATGTATGAAAAAGCAGCAGCGGTAATAATAACAAGTGCCACAAGCAGAGGTGTGGGAAGATATCAACACACTCTTTATCCTCGGAGGATACAACTTTGAGATACTCTAAGGAGCCACAGAAGTGTCCTCTCCAGCTGAACCAGGATGCTCTACATCTTCTCTTTTGATCTGTTTGCTTTCCAGGGAGGCAGACTGTTGAGCAGACAGTCTGCACATCTCTTGCTGAGGAACAAAGCAGATGTCCAGATAATCACACAGATGAGTCTGCATGTCCTGCATGCTAAAAAAAATCCTCCAAGTCACAGAGTTTAGTCTTATCTAGTGCTGAATGGTCTCAGAACCTTGAATTTCGTGAGCCCTCAGCATCACTTGCTTTTTATTTATATTTTTTACAGTGTAGATTTATGTCTTCAGTATACATTATGTAAATTCATTGTGCAAGAAGAGGAACCTAAACTTGGCAGAGATAACTAGTCAGTGGTGTCTCTGAATATTGATCTGATCCATAATATAGGAAAGGAAACAATACCATTTAGTCTTCAATCCACTCACTTATCAAAGATTCTGGATTAGCACATAATTGTATCCTCCATTTTCTGCTGAGCCATGGTGACTCATTCTACTTGTCTTCAAGGAGAGAAAATAACGGTGATTTGCATCTGCTTATAATTTGAAATATCTGTGTTTATCCTTTAATATTTATCCTTCAGTGTTGCATCTCTGTGTTAATGTAATCAGCCTTGCTTGGTTAATTTTAATTAATTAATACATGGGCTAGTTGGTTTTCTTGTCTGTGTATGTCCAATTCCTGCACTGAACTTCCGACTTTGCTGCCAGCAGGAGGTGTATTGTCAGGGGTTCCTCTGTGAACGAGGTCTTGATGTTGTTTCTGTAGATTGTGTTTTGAGCTGCTGTTGAAAGAACTGTTCAGCTCTGCCAAGCTCTCCATCGTGATAAATCTGTAAATAGCCATGTACCCGCAGCTGCACTCTGTCATCCTTACCTTGTTCTCACAAATAGAAACAGGATCTAGTTTGCTCAGGTTCACGAGTCTGCAGCTCTAAAGATGAAGAAGGATATCTTCACGTGGTCAGCAGGACAGGGCTTGGGGCAGAATTGAGCAGCTGCTTGTGCCCAGCAGAGGACAGAGCTGCACCCGCACTGGAAGGTCATTGCCACACGTGGTGCACAGTACAGTGATACTTTCACACTCATTTTCCCCGTGTTCGTTCTGTTCAGGATGTGTTTAACCCAGTTAGGTGCTTTGATAGGTGCTGTGTTCCCCTACAGAATGAGACACTCATCTGAAAACACTTTCCCTACCTGCTCTAGAAGAGAGTGGAAAAGGAACACGCACAAGAGGAGTCTGACAATGTACTGGTGCGTGAGTTCATGTCTGATATTTAAATTTCATCATCTTAGACTGTCGTGGCAAGGCCATTTCCACATGTCTCTGATGAGTTTCTTTGTACCAGCTCTTAAAAGTTCTACTGAAATGCCAACTGCTCAGCAATCTGTAAATCAGGGTGTGAAAGATAATTTAATGGACACTTTTCAAATCTTATTTTAGTCTTTCTGAGTTGTGCTATCCCTCTTAATGACAAAGAGCAGTTCCACCTTCAGTGAATAAAAGCAATGCATTGTTTTCAGAGCCTGGTCTGGTGCTCCGCACAGCTCTCCCCTCACTCCCGTGGGGTTTCTCAGTCCGTGTTCTCTTGTTCCATATCCCTGTCCATATTCCTGGGCCGTGAGCCTGTGCTGCCCTGGGCTGTGCCCTGCTCTCTGCTCTGTGGCTGCCTGTGTCCCCTGCAGCACTTGTCTGATACGAGATGATTTCTTGCATACTGAACGCTTGTGCACAGTGGGATTCTGTTCTCTACTTCTGACTCTTTGACACCATCTGCCCAGCAAAGTGCTTTTAATGGGTTTCCACTGAGCCAGGCTGTACTGCAGCCCTGACAGCATGCTCTGGATTTTTAAAAATAAACAAAATCTCTTCTGAAAAGCTACCCACGAACATTGGCTTCTTCAACAAAATTGAGCATTACATACTGTTTAATATTTTGTGGAGGCAGAAAAATCTCTATTTGGTAGGCTCTGAAGTAGGAAAATGACTGATAGCTTGGAATGGTCTTCTAATAGTACTGGTTTTATTTTTAATGACCTTATAGAGCATTATTTTTCATCCCATTTTTAACATCAGGTGTTACTATCCTTTTACAAAAATGCAGTCATTTTACCTTGTTAGAGTTTCTTTATGAAAGCAGGTGTAGTGGTTCATGGTGGTGATTTAGGAGTGAGGGCACCCATTGGCTTTCTGTAGCCTTTGAAAAATCGCTCCAGTTCTCTGCTTTCCCTTTTTAAAACAGTCTTGTCTGCTCAGAATGCAAGGTGCTCAGAGCAGGATCTGCTTCACTTGCTGTTTGTACAGCATCTGCCCCTCTGCTCAGATCAGAATGTACATTTTGTCACATGAAAATAATTAATTTCTAGCATCTGTGTTAAAAATGGGAATGTGCCATTCTGATTGCTGGACAACATGGAGTGCTCAGAGGTCTGTAAGAACAGAAAAGAAGAGTAGGCTAAGGAAAAAAAGATATAATGAAAGCATCTGTGTGATTAAAATATTCTAAGAGATTGAGGAGATGCCATCCTCTGATGTTCCAATTAATAAGCTATCTAAGCTTTTTCAAACAGCAGCATGGTAAAGGGAACATAAAATGCTTTTTATAAGAAGATGTCGTAAAGATGGCTTTGTATTTCTTTCTGTTGTAATCTGTGTTAATTAGCTATTAAAATAACTATTAAAGAAAATCTGTGTTAATAAACTATTAAAGAAAATATTTCAACATCTGTATTAACAGTGCAACAAACCACTTATGAAAAAATAGGGGTTTTTTTGGCAGATGGTACAGATCTTAGAAATATTTAATTCCTTCTTTGCGCCCTTTGGGGTTTATTTTAAGTTCCTTCATTTTGTTAAATTGTGAACGTAGTGGGCAGTGGTGGTAATGAGATGGTGAAAGAAACTGTTGGCTGGTCCCTTATGTTACTGATGGGACATGAGAATTGAAAGAGTCAAAATAAATTGATTCTTCTGAACTCCTGAGTTACCTTGCTGTGAGCTCACAGAGAATCAGACACAATCCTGTTCGTTGGCCCTGAGGTTCTTTTATTCTAAACTACATGGAGTCTGACCTGGATCCAATTTCAGGTTAGAAAAAGCAGAAAGCAAATATCACTATGAATTCCCTTGGCAATTCAGGTGGCATTTCCCAAATGCTGTCCATCAGGCCGATACTTCTGGTGGGTATGTCAGTGCTCCTTTGTTGCTGTTAATCATTCATTTCTGTAAGGTTAACTAAGGTAAACACTTAAGATCTGTGATCTTACGCAGGTGTTTGCTGCTGCTCTTCCTTTTTTTCCCCTTTTGTGCTATCATAACTTTGGATATTGCTGAAGATGTTCCCTGCTGCTTCAGCTGCAGCAGTTTACAATACATGTATCAGCATCAACTCAGTCTTTGCTTGCCTTTTTATTTAGCCTCTTTATCTGAGCAGCAGTAGATCAGAGTAATGGTACAATAATCACTGTTGAAGCATGTATTTGTTTTCATTCTATTTCTATGCAGTCATATGCTCCTTTCATCCTTTCATCTATTCCTATCAGAATTATGAGTTTGGTTTGGATCAGACCCTGAAAAAAGAGAAATGCTTGTAAGTGGAGAACACTATATATAGCAGACCTTTGTTACTGTATTTATAGTCTCAGTGCTTAGAATGTCTGTGTGTGCATTATAGGTTCTCATCAAATAATCAAACTGCATCAATAATAATAAAAAGGATGCTTCATGGAGAGATTCTCTTCAACTGTTCTCTTTTCAGCAGCTTGAGAAAAGAGCGATGAGTTTGGCAGCATATCTGCAGTGCTGACAGAGCTGAGCTTTCGCAGCCTGAGTGAGGAACAGTGAGTTCAGAGTTAGGTGCAGAGGGGAGTGTTCACAACCTTGGAGGATTTTAGCTGTTGCAGTAGGTCAGATGACAATTTCTCAGGCAATTAACTCTCACAACCCTTAGCTATTTATGGGCTACAACTTGTCTGGAGAGTTGTTGGGAGACAGTGAAGATCAAGGGATGAAGAAAAATTCCCCCCCAAATGCTAAAAGAGAATTGCAGGGTGTTATTTGGTGTGGGAGGCTTTTCCGATGTCTCAGTTCATACTGCGAAGTGCTAAAGCCCATCATTTTTTTCATAACAAATGCATTCTGATTTGTGTTTCCCACCTGAGGAGAGTGACCCTCCTGATCTTCCCATCTGTGGTGACTCTGCACCGTTCCCTCAGCCCCTGCTGGGGCACGGCTCGGACTTGTTGCAGATGTCTGCTGCCAGTTTGATCGATTCGTCACAGAAACTACACGTTCTCCCACTTGTTTTATGTTCTCCTTGCAAACAGGCACGAGCAAAATCTCATCTGGAGCCTGCGGAATTGTGGCAGTGTCAGTTATCTTTTGTGCTTCTTTGACATCTGTCTTGGGAAGAGCTGATCTATTGTATTGCTTCTCGTCTGAACCTGACTGCTCCTTAGCAAATGTTGCTGTCCAGTACCTCTTCATTTTCTTCTCCAATTACTGAATAAATGTTTCTCTCAGACACTCAGCAAGTGAATCCCTCCATAATTCCTGCACTTTCTCTTGCCTCCTTATTTTTAGGTCAGTGCTGTTACTGTTTTGCTTTCAACTCCAAGGCTTGTTTTCAGCAATGGGATGAAGAGAAGGAATCATGGAGGAAAACAGACGATATATAATCTTAGATTTAGAGATGACATTGAACTTTAGTACTGACCTATATGAGTTATCAGAAGATAATTGAAAATCTAGGCTGGGAGCCCAGAAAATTAAGATTGAGGGCAAGCAAGAAGAAATTTATGGAAGTTGGAAGACAAGAAGAAGAAATAAAGATTGAACTCTGTGTTGTGCATTGTGCTACTACTCTGCAGAGTAAGAACTGGTAGTGAATAATGGGATTGTGAAAGTTGCTTGACCAAGAAAATCAGAATATCTGTGCTCTGTGGGCTGCTTCAGGCAGAACAGATGTGCACAGCCCCTCAGCAGAGCCATCCCAGGAGCTCTGATGTCTCCTAGCAAACTTGTATTCTACCGAACCGCAGAGTTGCCCTCACATTAATTAAAGCAATTTGAACTAAGAGGGCACAATCCCTTCTATGCACTTCAGTTTCAGACTAAAACAAATGTTAAACTACCATAAATTTTCACTGAATAAATAAATCTTAATTTTGCTTATGCTGAATTCAAGTTATAGCTGCCAAGATGGAGTTTTGCTTTTTTTCTTAATAATCTCACGTGAAATGGTTTGTACTTTATTTCACCCACCTGAAAGGAAAATCAGAACTGATGCTCAGTTACTTCTTTGCATTCAGTGGTTGAAAATAACTTTTTTTTTTTTTTCAGTGAAATATTCTCATATTCATGCAATCTTCATAATCCCCACCTCTTTTTTCCTGTAGTAAAAAGTTTCCCTGCGCATTCTATCCTTTGCACAATGGAAGCTCTCACACTCTCCAAATACTCTCGGTGTCTTCCCTTGACCTGCTGGCAAATGTGATATTGGAAAGTTTTTTGTTTCCCTCTCAGCTGAAGCACATTGCTCAGCTCTCGTGATAGAACTTGCCTTCTGCCCTGCACCAGCAGCATCAGCTGGGACCAGAGAAATGAGGCATTGTGTGCTCCTGGAGATGCCATGCCACGAGAGGGAAAGAAACAATGAAATGACAAAGCTTTGCAAGGAAAACTGTGCTAAGTGCTGTGAAAACACAGCTGGGAACAATAAGTCTTTAGGAGTCAAGGTCTAACTTCACGGGAACAATGTTCAGAGTCTTTGTGATTTGGCTGTACAAAATGGTTCTGACAGACCTTTCCTGGAAATTAAACCCCCACTTTACAGGGATAGCGCAAGTGCAGCATTGAACAGCGGTGCTTTCCTGTATTTTGTGTGTTGAACTTCGGTCACTTAAATCTAGACTGTAAGCTGTAAACAGAAAAAAAAATATAATAATTCTTTACTGAATCTGGGCTGAATCTGATCTGAAAGTGAGCATGGATGGTAGAGCTGCTCAGTAGCAAAGTCAGCCTCCGCTGAAGCTGCTGCAGTCTCTCTTTCTTGTGTGGCATTGGCATTTCTGCAGTTGAGTAATGAGCCATGCAGAGAGCTCGCAGAGACAGCTGAAAACTAATATTTTTTCCTCATTTATAGAGGTTGGGGTTTTTCTTTGCAGGCACCAGCTCCAGTAATACTGCAGTTGCCTATTGAGGTGGCTGAGCTCCTTAATCTGGTAGAAAACTAACGGAGCAAAAAGAAGAGCTTTCCACGGAGATGGGGCTGTGAATAATCTCACCCCCAGGCCACACGCTCACCAGATCTAAGATGAAAAAGGGCTGAGTGCCTTAGTAGGCTGCAATTAATGCTTTCTTTTTGTAGCATCAAACTGTACATCCAGTAATCTCTTCCCAGGCCTTCTCATTCTCATTCCCTTGTAGAAAAAATCATGAGTGTATAATTGCTATTTTTAGCTGATAGGCCTCACCAAATTAACATCCCATTCCAGCTCCAAAGCAGACACACTTTTAAAATAAGAGTATAGTAGTAATTTTAATGATGAACAAGGTAAAGCCATGGAAGTTAGATAATTTTATATAACAAATTCTATCAGTCCTGTCTTCCCTATTAATCCCTTTTCATGGAATAGTTGAAATTTTTGAGGGGGAGGAAAGCGTCCCTCTGTTGTTGATAATGTGGTGATCACTACACTTTGTACTTTTGGGTGCAGCTACAATATTCCCACCCTATGTGGATACTACCTGTATGCTGAACATTTTGATGGGTGAGTTGAAAGATTTTGGAAATTATGTTCTTAATGCAGCCAAAGGAATTCTGAGGAGCTGAACTCTGTAGCAGTGATGACAGAGGCTGCAGGATGGTAATGAAGATGGAAGACACAGGAGTTTCCTTTAGTTTTGTGCCCCAGTCACAGAGCTGTGGTCACCGGTGCTGTGACCAAACTGGTTAAGCCCTAATGGCTCATCTTACCTTGTGTGGCCTTCCTGCTTCTCCCCCATTTTCTCTCCCACCCCCAGAATCACACATGAGTAGGACAATTCCATGTGGGAATTGTAAATCTGTCCCAAGTCCCACTGCTGTGGGTTTGTGTGCAGTAAGGACTCCTACAAACGCTCACTAATCTGCATCACAGTTACCTTTTGGTCCGTCTCGATGCTAAAGGCATTCAGCTTTTAGGTCAAGCTCTGCGAGCTCACAGGAGTGTTTTATGCTATTACGGTGGAATGGTTAGAGCAGCATGAGGGCAAGTGGCTGTTTGAGTCATGGCCCAATTCCTAATTACACCTGTGTGCTTCCTTAATGGAATTCAGATAAATGATTTTGTTGTGTGAAAGCAGTGATATTGTATTTATTTCTAAATTCATTTTAAGATGTCAGCATGTAGCCCTGAGGATGTGAAAGAAAGGTAGAGCTTGTCAGCCTCCCTGGCTGCTCTGAATTACCCTGAACCTATTGGAAATGAAAGGTTCAGAGAGCACAGATGGAATAGATTGAAGCTTTGAGTGAATTGAAAGGGCAAGTTTGCTGGCTAATCGCGATCTCTGTGGAGAGAGGGATAGCTTTTGATTGAAATTGTCAGACATTGTGAAGTCCTCCAAAGAACTGCTTAAGGCATTTAGCTTTCCAGTTCTGGCTTGTGTAGCTGCCGTCTCTTTAATTAAAATAGCTTTTGTTTCCACATTATTAAAATAAAACATGGAAGCATGTAATACTTTGTGAATATGTGATGCAGGAATGGTTTTATCTCGGTTGATTATTTTCCTTCTTTTAAGATAACAGAATGGCATTAATACATGTGTTTAGCAATCGCATTTCTTCACTCTGTAGATGAAGGCTAGATTTTTAGAAACATCTGGTTTTAAATTGAAGAACCAAAATGCTCCCAGCTCAGTGGATAGAATCTTGTCTGGAGTTTAAGGATGCTGATGTGGTGTTAAGAGTTATTACTATTACAACAGAAATTGATGAAATTGATGAATTCAGAACTTCTGTTCCCCTGTATATATTCAATTTCACTGTGTTATCTTCTGATGGCAGAATTTCTTTGTCTTGAAATTCAAAGTCACTTTCAGATCAGTCATGAATATCATAAAGTCCACAATTCACTCCAGACTCATGTCCACGATACAGAGAAAAACCAAAACCCCAAAAATTCCTGGGAAATATGGTGGCAGTCCTGTGTGCAGCAGTTTGGTCTCAGAAGGCTGAGACTGGATCAGAGCATCAGGAATTTCAGGGGTTCGTGGAGAAGCAGCCAAATCAGCCCACCCTTTTCCTGAGGCAAATGAACATCAGCATGTCCTGATGTCCTTTCCAAGGAGATTCACATCGATTGGATTGTTCTTAAGATTTTCATTGATCACAGAACTGAGCTGCGTTCTCCCTTCCCCAGGAGTGCACAAAGGAGTGCTATCTTGCAAGGCAGTTTTTATCATTCCCAAATAATGCTTTCGTGCTTCCTGTATACACAGAACAATCCATAGCTGCCTTCTGAAATTAAATTCCCGTTGCATTGTTTCAGAGCTGGATAATATCACAATATTCACTCTCCACAGCTGCTGGCCCCCAGTGATGATATGCAGGGGGAATTCTGCTAAATCAGACATGTTCCAAGCAGACCAAACTTCCATGTTTAGCAAACAATCCCTTTTCAAATATTAAGAAGTTTACATGCAGCTGTTCTTTACACGTGTTCTTACAAGGTTCAGGCAGGTCAGCTTATTAGATGTAATTTCAGAGACATTGGCTACTGAGACGTGAGTTAAAGCATCAGAGTAATTCAATATTTATTTCCCTTGTGACTTTCCTTGGAATATCTGGTGGGCATCTTGCTCAGAGGCAATTCTCCTTGGGAGGCTGCCTGTCTGAGTAGCTCCACAGTTACCATGACGAAGACCTCTCTTTTATTTATTTATTTAGCTATCTGGGAGGGGGGAGGCAGGAGCAGCAAAAAAGTAGGAGAAGAAAGCAATCCCGAGAGAGATGATCTTATCTCCTGCTTCTGGAGCAGAGCAGGACTCGCTCGCAGCCTCCTGGCAGAGTGTGAGTGTGGCTGCTGTGCCTTTGCTGGGCTCCTGGCGTTGTTTCCCTGCCCTGGCCACGTCCAGGGAGGTGACATTGCTGTCCAGAGTTCAGGTCTTAACACCACTGACCACATTTACTGTTCTTACAGCTGGTAAGGCCCTCTAGTCTCTCCATTTATAATGGCAAACATGCAGGTCGATTTTATTTGTCATTTTACCTTTGTACGAAGTCTATATTACATATTTTAGAAGGAGCATTCTCTTATTTTGATCACCTTTAAAAAGGCAGAGCTTGTTCCCATTGATTATCACCTTGGTAATTAAAAGCCTTTGCTTTCCAGTTGGAATTTTCTGGTTTCCAGTGAAGCAGGTCCTGCCTTACCTTGCTAAGGGTCCCTCTCTGGCAGGTTAAGGGTATCTCTAGTGCCCAGTATTGGGGCCTTTTTAATGCACCAAAATCAGCTCATGGCTGAGCCGCTCCGTGACACTGAGAAAGGATTTTATACAGAGCAGAGCCTCTTCGGGCCAGAGGCAGCGATGGGGGAAACAGCTGTAATGTTGTAATGTTGTATTGTTAGCACTGCAATCAGATGTATAAAGTCAGATTTCAGCCCCTGTCTTTGGGGTTATACAGCCACAATCAGCACCATTACTTGGCCCTCAGTTCGAAGGAACAGATTATGGGTTTTTTCCACATTTCCTGGGCTCCTGTGGAACGGTATCAGACCCATCCCTAGGGCCTGACAGCCTCCACATCCTCCTGGTGCTCATCTGTTTGAAATGTTGTCTTTGTCGGTAACAAATGAGAGAGATCTTGGCATAAAGGAGAATATTTAAAGGAATCAGAAATTAAGTGCTTTAATAAAGGGTAGGTGAGACACTGGGATACTATTAGATTTTTGTTATTATTAATTCAAGGGGGAAAAATACAGTAAAATTAACACAACCGCGGCTGAAGTTTATGGCTTTGAAGAAAATGGTGCCTCAGAGGAGCAGTAGGACTCAGGCTTGATTAAACTGGGATTTCAGAAATTCTCTGCACTGAACAAAATAAAAAGGCATTCAATCTAATTAGATGGCATTGTGGAGGGATAGGAGGAAGAGAGGTATTTCTGACCTGTTGGCTTTTATATAACCTTTAATCCATGGGATGTGTTTGTAGCTATTTTGGTACATTTGTTTTTCTTCTCGAGGGAATTTGGCCTTGAATTGTAACCTTTTGATAACTTTTTGTAGGAAAATCTGAGAAGAAAACCATCTCATGGTTCTGTTAATATATTCAGACTTTCAGGAGGCCTGTTCTGTATTTTTCCCTGATGAAGGTTCATATTTTGGCCAGATCCTATGCTTCTGTTTCATTTCATTTCATTTAAACAGCTTCCCTGCAGTTTTGATTTCTGGAATACGCATCTAGTTTAAGGACTGTTAACTCTTATATACTTTTGAGGAGCTAATTGGTACTCATTTTGCAGTTGCCTATTAAGGGATGAGTGTAAAAAGATGTAGGGATATGTTTAGAGATAGCTAACATAGTGCTTTTTAAAATATATTATAGGCACAGTTTTAGAAATGCCAGATACATTTTTGGAAAATCTCTGCTAGATTGTGAATGTCCTCAAGAAACAGAAGAGGGTTTGTAATTGTGTGTTTTGAAATGGAATTAATCCTTGACCCTTTGGAGAAGCAAAATGCTATTTCTGCTTAGAGAGTGACATAGATTAATTTTTATCATTTGACAGTCATTCCAGAGTTTCCATCTTCTCATTTACTTGAAGTTATCAGGCTTCAAAGTTCCCCCTGAACTCTGTGATAAACTGACCTAGGCCAGGGAAATACTGTTCCCACATGTGGGGCTTGGGACTGACCCACTGACATGGCAGAGCAGTTTCCAGTGCCGGTGTTCTTTGCCATTTTGGTGTAAATCCATGTTCATGTAATCCCTGCAAGGCTGAGCGGCCAAATTTGTGCTTTTACTATCAAATTCCTGTTTGTATGGACAGCGTGGTGATTGGCCTCAAGCAGGCCCAGAGACCCTTCAGAGACACAGTCAGAGCAGTGGGGATTTGCTTTATTGGGCAATAAATCAATTATTTATTTATCGGGCGTGGGGGTGTGGGGATTCACTCCTCCAAACACACACCCCGGCACTGCCAACACACAATATTATGGTAACACTCATGAATATCCATCACATTCCCCGGGATGGGAGTGGTTATACAAATCATTTCTGGGCAATCATTAATATCATTAGCTGTGTGCCACGCATGCGCTGTGTGTCCTGGTGGTCTTTGGGGGTCTGCTCGTGATGAAGATCTGGAGTCTTCATCACAGTGCACTTTTCACCTTTCTCTCTGGAGCATGGGCAGCCCTTGGTGGGTGATTCAGGGTTTCTGTGCTGGCCTCAGACAGATTCTTGTTCCTCTGATCTTGACAAGATTAAGGCAATCCTGTTTTCCTGAGTTTAGAATTTACGTATTCTGTCTCTCAGTAGTTAACTTGAGTTACCTATTGACCACCTGTTCTCAGTGGCAGTCAGTGACAGTACCAGCTAGGGGCTGTGCACATTGGAGGTAGAGCCTGCAGGGAAAGAATTCTGTAAAACATTGCTGATACAAGGAATTCCTGGTGCCATAGTGTGCCACAAGATCAAACAACTGTGAGTTATGGTTCCTTTTCACAGGATTTTATTTCCAATACTCTTAAATGAGGATGATTTCAGATCTGCAGCCTACTCCAAAGCCAAAGTTCAAGGCAGAGTTAGATTTCTGATGGCTGCAGTGGTTAGAGCCCATTTGCTGCTCTGTGTTTGCTGCTGTTCCATTAACGCTCCCTTTGGCTGCTGCTCACGCTGAGCTGAGTTGTTGGAGAACACATTACAGCTCTTTGTACTTCATTAGTTTGGTGTCGGGGAAAATTGTGAAGGAAGAGACGGGAATGCTCAGCTCACACACAGTGATTCGTGCTCCAGATGACATTCAGTCACTTTGGATTTACATTGCAGCACTTGGGGCAGGATTTGGCTCTCTCTGAGGAAATCCACCACTCCTTTTGCTCCTGAGGAGCCTGACTAAAAGCCATTCAGTACAGATTGTTTTATTTCCAAAATTGTGAAGGTTTACTGGAAAGAATAGGAGTCATGGTTGGGACTTCCTTGTGGCTTATTTGTGGCTGGTTTGTGTGTACTAAGGATGGATAATAATTAAAACAATTAAGTAATTGTTATACTGTTCAAAAGCTTTGTGATTTGTATGGAAATATGATAGATGTTTTCCAGAATGTAAAGCTACCGGTTGTGCTTGTTTCTTTTACAATAATTGATTCTCTCTAAATATTTAGTTACACCTACGTATCCAGTGACAGAAACCACAGCAAACATTTTAAAATAAATATATTGTATCAGTAAAAAAGTATCTGTATTCCTGTATTAATAACAGCCCACATAGTACCTTCAAAATTCAATCACTGCAGTGGCTTAAGTTGGGGATTTGGCTGTAGCAATTTGTGTAATGGAGAAAACACCTGCTACTGACTAGTGACGAACGACCGAGATTTTATTGGTTCATAACAAAACTTGGAGGTTAATCTTTGTTTTGTGAAACAGATGTTTAATTCTGAGCCTGGGCAATTGGCTCTTTTATTTCTGAAGAGGAAAAAACAATAGATATGTTGGATTACTGTAGACTCTGTAATTGAGGGTGACAGATGTATTAAATTAGCCTTTCCCAAAGCTTTTGGTGTTTGCCTCTCTGAACTGTGAATTTTACTTGACTTTCTCCCTTGCAGGTGGCATGGGACCATTCTCTGCATGCTTCACTTTTCTCTGATAGGCCAAAATATTCCAGGTTTGCTGTAGAGTCACAGCCACTTTCATGTGGGTGGAAGATAAATTCTCTAGGATTTGTGCCTCAGACTGTAACATGAGAGGATGAAAGGGAAGAGCCCTTAAAAATAAATTCTGCATATGCTTTTGATTTCCCCCGTCCAGGAACTGGGCAGTGTCCAGTTTAATGTCCTGAGGTGTGCACAGCCCCTGAGTGCACCAGGGCTCTTGGGCAGTGTTTCATGGACCCCACGCTGCTGAAGTTTGATTAACAATGCACAGACATCGCCTCAGCCCTGTCATCGTCCTCTGCTGATTAAAACATGACCTACCTTTTCTGCAAAAGGGATGCTCTCTGTGTGCAGGTAGCACTTGCAGAGCTTAATCTGATTTTCAAGAAACCTGACTAAATTCAGCTACTTGTTACCTTGATGTAACGGTGGAGCAATTTCTGGGGGATTACTCTGGATTTACTTTGCTTTAACAGGAAACAGAATTTATCCCTTTAGATTTCAACAGGAGGAGAAACTTTCTAATTAGAGTAATTTCTGCTTTCCCAGCACATATATTTGATACATGTGCCTTCCCTGATTCTGTTCCTAATATGGCAAGCTTTTATAGGATCTTTAAAAATTGACATCTGTTTTGTTTCTGACTTTAAAAATTACCTTGAGGAAACTTTGCATTAGAATTCCTTGTTTTATGATTTTTCCTTCTGGGTATATCAAAAAAAGAAAAATAATTTGAAATTTTTTCTTTGTGGGAAATAGCTTTGTTGAGAAAATGTATTTATGACTTACTAAAAACAGAAAATATTTTAAGAATTGATTTTCAGGGTATATATATGAAGTAAATAACTGTACCAGGTAACAAGCAGTTTAACATACAGGTAGCTTCTAATCAGAAATTTCATTTTCTGCTGTTCACTCACCTGCCCTGCAAGGTGTCACAGTGTTCAAAGCAGAATTTTCTTTTGTATGATCCTCTTACTCTTTAGAGAAGTTGAAATCAATTTGGATGCATTTATTAATGGTTCCTTTAATTAGTGTGCTAATGGCTCTATTTACAAGAGTGGCTGCTTAAGTTCTATTACCTGCTGATTAGAGAATAATACTTATTGATCTCTGTACACTGTACTGGGAAAAATACATTTGGATTTACTGCTAACAAAAGAAGCCTTTGAAGATAACTCATTTGGATTTTTGGAAGGCATTTGTCTGTTCCTTACGAGTTATTGCTGCTAATGGGAGTCCTATGTAGGGAGGGAGGCAGAAGGAGCTGTTAGCCTCCATCGCAAGTGGCAGTGTTTGACATCCTCCTGTCTGTGCTGCCATGAGGTCCTTTCGTGTGACCAGAGGATGGAGATAAAGTGATGGTTCATCTTTAGGAGACTCAGAAGTGGCTGAGGGACAGCAGGAGCAGCAGGGACTCTGTGGTGATGGAACCTCTCCCCTGGGCTGGAGAGGCAGGGCAGGGCTTTGAGACACTTAGTGTGAGCCTGAAAGCAAGGACTGGCTGTGCAAAGGCAGTAAATCCCCACTGAGATGTGTTTTACTCAGTCACAGTGAATTTTCTCTGGTTTGTGGGGCTCAGTGATCAGTAGAGCTTTGTGTGAATTAGGGATAGTGTCCAGAGAGCTCCAGGGTGTGTGTAAGTTACTTTGTGATGCAGTTTGTGTTCTAATGACATAGCCTCGAACAGGGAAAGGGTGACTTGCACAAGACCTTTCATTGGCCTCTTATGTTTTGAATTACCTAGAACACGCTTTTAGAATAAAGTCCTTTTTTTCATATAGACTGGAGCCAGCAAATTACTGAAAATTACTCCCAGCAACTATTTTGAAATCAGTTCCAGCAGAAGAAAGTTTCAGTGTTCCTGTTTTTTCCCACAGAGTAAAAGTAGCTTTACAGGTGGCTGGGATTTCTCCCTCGCTTTTATGAATTCTCTCTGATACAGCACACGCACACAGCCCTGAGACCATTACTGAGTCCCAGCTGGCTGTGGGATCCTGGCTGTCCTTTGATAAGATGCTTCTAATCCGTGTGTGCCTGGCTTTTCCAGCAGCAGCCTGGTGCAAGCTGAGACAGGGTAATGCCTTCTGGAGCAGAAATGGTGTTCAAAAGCCACCTTGGGATGCTGAGGATAGACTTTGTGCTGTGTGTTCTGTTGGGTAGTACAGTAATAACTCTGGAATTCTGAGAGTGCAGGTGGTGACAGGCAGGAGAAAAGGAATATGTTTGTTTTTTATAGGAATGGTGCCCAAATGTTCTTTGGAAGATGAAGAGAAAACCTTCCCCAAAGACATTTGATTAATCTCTTGTGGTTTTAAGAGTATGTGATACTCTAGAGAGTGGAGGTGACGGTTTGGCTGTGTACTCTGAGCCTTCTGACAAAGCAGTATTTCCCTAAATATTGGTGAATAATGCTCCTTTTAGCTTTCTGATATGATGAACCTTCCTTGGTTGCATTTCCTTCCTGAGCACAAGATAAATGTAAATTCCTGCTGGAGCCCCTCTGTACTTGTTGTGAGTGAATGTTGCTGTATTGATCACTTAGTCCAAGAACAATGAGAAATTGAGCTCATGACTTTGATTAATACACAACACATCTTTTCTCTTCTCTGGATTAGCATTATCATTACAATCTGGGAGTGTGTTTTCGCTCACAGTATCCTTGTGTACCGGTCAAGGAATTAATTACACAAAGAGATTTCTTTGCTAAGAATTTTGCAAGTTTGGTTCTTAAAGGAGCTCTCTCCTGCTGAGTCTTCACTAAAGCTTGGCCAACTGGCAGCAGTAAATTTATGGATCAGTGATCTAAGCTCTGAAGAACGGTAGATGATCTTTGCCATTCGGATTTGGATTTATTTCAGCTGTTTTAAGTGGAGGGGGCGCAAGAAGCGCAGACGGAAGCGGCGGGCGCTGTCCAGGGTCCTGAAAATCTGTGGCTGTGCGGATTTGCTTCCTCTTCCAAGGCACATTACAGGAGCGTCAGGACACGAGGAAACAGCCTCATGTTGTGCCGGGGGAGGTTTACATTGGACAGTAGCGCAATTTTCATCGCCAGAAAGGTTGTCAAACTCAGAACAGGCTGCCCGGGGAAGTGGTGGAGTCCCCATCCCTGGAGATACTGAAGAGAAGTGCAGATGTGGGGCTTAGGGATGTGTTTAGTGGTGGCCTTGGCAGTGCTGGGTTATTGCTTTCCAACCTGAATGATTCTGTGATCTGAAGAGCAAGGGTGACCATCAGAGGTGGTGTGTGATGTAATGGAGACCTGGCTGTTACTGATGGCTTTTGACCTTCTTCAGAACTTTGCCTTCATAGGCCAGAGCATTGCATAATTTATGCAGAATTTCAATGTAACAGAACCTCTCCAAGAAAAATGCAGGATTAACAGCAAGGTCTGTCTCTGGTAGGAAAATGGTGCTTACAAAACTCAAGAAAAAAAAGGGTCCTCACTATACTGAATGGACTGCACGAGAAAAAGGTGCCATGTCAAATATGTACATTTTGCTTTAATGAAATTCTGCATTTAAGTTTTCCACTGAGTTTTGCATTGTTCCATATTCAGTTGGGTGAATGCACAGGGAAGGGGCAGGGAAGGAGGGAGAGGAGAGGTGCAGATGGGCTCTGAAGGTTACTGTTGATTCTGAAAATAACTTGGACGGACACAGCTTGCTTCTTGACAGCAGTGCTATCCTCCCTTCATCCCAAATTTAAATTTCAATTTCCCTGACATGGCCTTGCCCATTTAGATCTCTGGAGGGAAAGGAAATAACCTCAGTTTTGTGTTTGCATTCCAGTGTTTCACGAATCTTTATTGTAGGAAGCAGAACTGCACAGACAAGAAGTGCTCTGACATCCTTCAGCTGAATGATGCCAGAGGCAAACGAAGGCTGCTCAGCATTAAGGAGAGATGGCATCACCTCTCCATGTATCTGTGCAAAGAAATACTGTGGAGTTTACTGGATGGCAGTTATGGGTTCAGTTTTCTGTATCTGCTATGTCATTGCACTGGAAGGATTCTGATGAGTGAGTGAGGATTTCCTGGGATTCTGCTGGGACTGAAGGAAGTTTTCTGGGTACCTTTTGCTCCTCATGCATGGGTCTGAGAGGCATCCCAAACCAAACTTTGTGAGCCACCTTCCCTTGATTTAGTACAGCAAAAAGAGCCTGAGGAGGGATGTGCTGAGCCGTGCCGGGAGGATCATGTGAGCTACCCAGGCAAGAGCTCAGGGTTTGCACAGTGACATCCTTGTCTCTCTCAGAGGTGACAGATATTTCCAGAACACAGTAACGGCATTAGAGAGAGGAAGCCAGAGATGAACGAGAACATATGTTTTAGTTCCTGGTGCTGGGAGGTGAGGAACACCACTGGTCATGGGCACTCACCCTCTTGTGGAGGCCTCATCACCATCTGCCAGCAAAGAGGATTGACCTCGGGCACTGTACAAAGCCTTGAATGCATAAAGCTTTCGGAAAACATGCCATGAAAATGATGGTTGTTAAGAAAGGGAGAAATAACTGTCTGGTTTGCATCTGTAGGCTTCAAACATTGGGAACTGTGAGATTTTAGGGCTTGAGCAGCACTGAGGTAATGCTGTGATCCTTTATGTCCTTCCACCCTGAGCTGCCCTGGCCCATCCCTGCTGCAATCCCTGCAGTCAGTGCACACCATCATTAGTGTGCCTGCTCCGAACCTGGCTGAGACAAAGCTTTCCTCTGCAGAGCATCTTCAGGGCACGCTGCATTGCACTGAGAGCACATTAGCATAGATTTATCACCGGTTAGCAGGTTATCAACAGTAATGGAAACAAATACATGGCGCACCTCTCCATGAAGATTACCTTTGAACCACAGAGGAGATGCGGCAAACACTTCTACACGTTTGTCTTAATAGAAGTGTTCTGTTTGCACGTGTGTGGATGCAAATGGGGAGAAATTCACCTGGGATTCTTTGCTGTTGACTCCAGGTTATATTCTGCATCGGAAGGATTGCTGTGGTACATTAATCACTCTCATGGCATTTGGTGCTTTTGAGAGGTTTTGAGGGTTTAGCTATAAACCTCTCATTTATTACAAAAATTTCACATTTCCGTCGTTGTGGAGGAAAACCTGAACATATTTGAGTCTTTAAGATTTATGTCTAAAGACAGCTAAAAAGAAATCCATAATATTTCCATGCACGTTATTGCAATTACTTCTTTCTGAGGCACCAGAAAAACAGACTGAGACTACAGTTATGAGAAGTATTAACTCTTAATCCTGTAAGTGCAGGCTGAAAGATTAGAACTGCAATTGTTTTGTTTGTGTTATTTTTTGATTTGATGACTTGAGTGGAAGGAGAAATTCAAGCAGGGCAATGAAAATCTATGTTGTTTGTTTAGCTCCTCTTTTTTTTTTTTTTTACAAAGTTTTTTGGAATAATAATATTTATTATAATGTCTTTAGCATCCTTAAATAAGGGGTGTTGTAAGAGTGCAAAGTCAGGTTATATTGGTTAGTTACTGACTTTATTTCTGGTCTGCGTAGACAAGAAAAATAGCTGTAAACTTGAAATGACAGACATGTATGTATTTCCTTCTCAAGCTCAACTAATAAAGCTTCCCAGTATTTTTAGAATGCTCTGCTGCTGGTAAAGTCAACAAAATCTCTGGAGTCATGCTGGGGACTTGACCCTAATATCTTACCTTCTGCTGCTTCCCTGAGTTGGGTCTTTAGCTGCATTTGGATCATTCTCACATCTCTGATGCAGATAAGGATAAAGCCACAGGACCTACAGACCACATATTTCATATAGGTTTTGCATAAATATGAATATCTCCTTCCTCCACTAAGTTTCAGTGGGATGCCAGTCTATCTCTGAAAAACACCAGTGGAATACTCAAATCCCATTGTAGAAATGGATTTTATGTGCAGCCTACAAGTGCAGTGGGTTGCAGTTAGTTTCACTCACTGAAGTTTTTACTTCAGGTTCATTTCTTAATTCCAGTGGTATTTTTTAGCCTTTTCTTGACTGTGACAATGTGCCTGGAAAACAGGGAGGGGAGGGAAGGTCTTGTTTTAATTTTCTCTGTTTCTCATTGTCCAAATCTATTTTAACTGCCGGTAAATGAAATTATTTTCGCCCAGCTCGAGTCTGTGTTGCTGGAGATGGTAATGAGTAAATGACCTCCCTGTCTTTCTCTGAATCCATGAGATTTTCATCTTACTTTTTCCCCCATCCTGTTGAGGAGGGGAAGCGAGAGAGTGGCTGAGTGGGTGTGTGGCAGCTGGTCCTGGTCAGCCCACCGGTGTCCTGCACGCCTATTTTTGTGTCCTGCGGAGGAGATCCATCATCCCCAGAGCTGGGAGCAGTTTGGGACTTCATCTTGGCCAAAGCATTTGCTCATGTTAAGATCCTGAGCTAATTTGCTGGCACATGGACCCTTGAGTCAACCCACTGGGATTCTGGTTTAAAAAAAAAAAAAAAAGGCAGGACTTTTGTAAAATTGAATGTTGTCTCTGAGCTTGGGCTTGTCTGGGTAAATATTGACTGTTATTAGCTATATATGTGTATATAATACTGTTAATTGATGCTGTGCTTTGCAAACATAGATGAGGCATCTTCTCAAACATTGGGAAGTTGCAGTGGAATGACACATGCACAGTTAAAAATGACTGCAGGAGTTACAGGATATTAGCAACAAGAAAGGGGAGGTTTGGAGGAGGAATTAGAAGAAGAGTAGGAGTTCTGGCTAGCAGCCTGTCAGCCCAGATTTGTGTGTCAGAGCTGTGAAAGGCAGGATTGGCCTCTCCATTCTCAGCAGGTACAGAAAGTTAGGGGAGAGGTTTTTGGAGAAAAACGGAGAAATTACAGGGGTGCAAAAGAGCTATGGTATTTCTGAGTATGAAAGGCAAAGCTTTGTTCTCCTTTCCCTGATTGCCTAATGTTTCATTTCAGCCTGTGTGAATGTTCTGCTGGGGTTTGGGGAGAACACCTCAGGTGTTTGCTTTTTGCTCTTGCTGTCTGTGAGTACATGTGAAACTTCAGTGTCATTTTGCAGGCTGTTTCCCTCATGCTTTCTGGAGGCCAAACCTCAGGTTTCCAGAATTTTTAAAATTTATTGCTAACCCAGTTGCAACTTCAGCTCTTTAAATGCTATAAATAGCTGCAAAAATATCATCCCTTATGGAGGGGGAGGATAAAAGGCTCTTTTCATTTACATGCTTATTTGTCATTGATTTCTTGATATGTCTTTCTACTCTGGATTTCTGGAGCACAGTGATTATGTACTGAGGTTGAAATTACTGATTTCTTTTCCAGCTTCTCTGCAGTAGGTCCTGCAGACAGTTGAAGCTAATTTGATTGTGTCTTGCTGTGGACTCTCTCAGTTGGCAGACTGAAACGTAAAAGACATGAACGTCATCTGTATTAGGGGTGGAAAATACCCAGCTGTGAATGGGAAATGGGAAACCTGTTATGAAACAGATACACTAAAGATTTTTAAAATGTAATCTGTGGCCAGGAAGTGACAGCTAATACAGAATCACTTTTCCAGACACCTCTGTGGAAAACTTTTCCACTGTGTTGGTTTGCCTCCAGGGCAAATGGATTGACGGGCACAGAAAACTCCCTTTCTTTGGGAACAGTCTGAGGTCGTGAAAGTCAGGTAAGGTTGGAGCCTTGTGTTAGGCAGAGATGTGCTCTAAGCCCCAGGAATCACCACACTCCTCAGCAGCTTTGTAACACAGGTCTGCTCTGCCTCCTGCTCTTGGAGCTGGGGCCAGTGCTCGGTGCTTTCTGAGGTGACTGCTGCTGCCACAGCCTTTCAAACGCTCCATGGTGAGTGCTGTAATTCTGCAGAGCAACGCTGCTGTACCCGATCGTCTTTATGTTCTTTACTCCATCTGCTTCCTTAAGGCACTGAGTTTTCTTGTTATTAATCCTGGTCAGGTGAAATATGGAAGAAATGCGGGATGTGACCCTTAATATTCAGTTCTCCAAGGTTTTTATTGGCAAACTGAATTTCTAAAGGCTTGGCGCTACAATATTTTCTATACTTGAAGCAGCAATTTTCCTTCTACTGTATATTAACAGCCACATAGTAACATTTTTATTCTGTGCTAGGGGATAAAATGACTTGGACATTTTAATAACGTCTGGCAAATAATTTTCATTTTCCCTCTTATATGATTGATAATGGTCTAGATAGATATGTAGATATACTATCTCTTTACTTCCTATGTGGGTTCATGCATATATAATGTAATATGGAGATGGGATGGATATAGAAAATCATAAGCAACGGTATAATGGGTTATAGTCAAAAACTCTAATCTGGGCAGTTAAAAAACTTTGAATGCAGTATTCTGGGATTGGAATGTGAAATCAGTTCTGACTTACAGTTTCAGTTAATCACACCCCCATGTCAGCTAAGGCATAGTCTGAGCGCCAGGGGCAGTGTTCTCCTGAGTGCCCCAGGGATGGGGACTCCACTCCAGTCCTTGACAACCCTTCCAGGGGAGAAGTTCCTCCTGATGTCCAACCTGAACGAGTGTGAGGCTTTGGAGACACAGGGCTTGGACTTAACAACGTGTCACTGAATACTCGCTTGACCAAAGGGAACTGATTCTTTTGCTCAGTCAGGTCTCTCATGGAAATTTATATCCATCATATAAATATCCATCAGCAGAGCTGTAAATCTGTAGTTATTCAAGTTTGTGTGGTACTCAATACTTCCGTACAAAATGCAGTCTGTTTTATGATGGTGCTGATTTGTCTTGAAAAACTCATACAATTGCTTTGCCTTGTAGCCCCATTTCAGCATGAAATTATTTTCAGTGGTAATAATGGAATTATTACAGATTTGTACGTCTGGATTTGGACCTTTTGATTCATTCCTGCTCCCACCTTTGCTTCTGTTTTTCCTAATGGCAACAGAACCTGTTCCACTTAATAGGATTTTTCTTACTGCATGATTGCATGACTTGAACTTCCTTGTGTAATAGTGGCTGATGGTTTGTCCCTAGATTGGAGGGAGTTCAGCAATGAGTTTTATATGCTCTCTCTCCCACTTTCCCCCTGATGTTTGCATCTCATTTTCCTCTTTCTTTGTGGTAGCTTTTTACATAGCTCTTAGTCATAGTGCACCATTGTGATAAAATGGGGATCTCTGCCTGCATAAGGGCAACAAGAGCAGCACACAAAAACCTCCTCACTCGCCTGTGAAGGATTGTTTTCCAGTGCCACTCTGCAAGCATGGCGTTACAAATGTACCCTGAGTCTCTATTCATCACAGCTCTGCCAAATCCAAGATTTAAAAGCTAACTTGGTAAATATCAGTGCTTTGTTTTTATTCCTAACTGTGTTCCAAAGGCCAGTCTGAGGAGTTCAAACCACCTGCTTTCACACTGAGCCATTCTCCAGTATTTATTTAGTGAAAGCTGCAGCCTGTACAGAGTAATCCCAGTGCAATATCAACTCACAAACAATTTTCTAAAGCATCTTTAATGTACAGTGTTACTGTACCCAGAGGTGTAGGAGAGCAGTATTAATGCAGGCATGATAGTTCTGAGTGTTCATATGAGTCCTCGAGGAATAATAAACAGCTTGAAATAACAACCAAAAAATTCTCCAGATGCTTTTTATCCATGTGTTGGCAACTGTGTTGATTCCAGATCAATGCAGGGTATTAAGACATTTATATGATTGAGCTAAAAAGCTGCCAGGTTGTACAAGCATCGGGCTCATAAAAAATAGGAGAGCTGAGTAAAGCCAGTGGTGTTCTGTTCATAAACTGCAGGAATGGAACCTCCTGATAACAGAGCAGATAGTGGCAGTGGGAAGATTCGGGGTTTCATTTAGCAGATGTCCTGGGAAACCTGAGGCGCGTGTAAGCCACTTGATTACGTGATCCCAATATTTGAATATTTTACTTTCACAAAATGAGGCTCCTGCTAGGAAGGCACGAGGCATTCCTTAGACAAAAGCTTTATTTCAGATGCAGCCCCAGCAGAGCTCAGACGTGCCTGTCATAACCACTGCTGGGTTTGCCTCTCCTGTTCGTGGATCAGCAGAGCCATGGGCTCTGATCGATGCCACAGGTGGGCACCACGGAACCTCTCTGGAGAGCGCTGAATATCCAGAGCACTCCTGTGACAATCACTTGGTGCCTGCGCTGCTGCCCTGGCCCCAAATCTGGACAAATAAATTGATCTGGAGGTGATGAAAGCCTGTGGAGCCCTGTGGAATTGGCTGCATGGAGATTTGGATCAGACTGTATTTTTTTGATTGCATGTGTCAAAACCACACATAGTTGGATAAAACAGAGTTTCATCAAGATTTTCTTTGAAATCATGTGATAATATGACATTCCCATGGCAGTGTAAACCCAGACAGGATATTAGGGTTCTGTTCAGGTCCTGCAGCCACAGACTTTTAATGCAAGACACATCACACAGAAAGCTCAAAGCTTTCAGATGTTTTTGAAATGTTTTCAGATACAAATGTTTTCCTGGAGATGTGTTCCTAGCTATGGGTGTTTAGAAGCTGAAAATCTTGGCTTCATACCATTTTTTGGGGAAAATGGCTATATGTACTTCTTGGGCAAAACACCATGAAAAATGGGAGGGCTTTTGTTTGTTTGTATTTAATCTAGCATGTATTTCAGAATATTCTGGAAACTCACACAAGTGCTGTCAGGTGTTTGAATTCCAAGTGTTTCGCTTCAAGGACTGTTTTGTGTGAAATATGTTATTTGGTAGTTGTCGTCTATTCCACTTTTTAAAAAGTTTGTCAGCAAGTTAGGAGATTGGAAAGTATTTCTTTGATTTTATTGACCTAATTTCATTTTTAATTGCTTTTTCAGTTGAAATCAAAATGAGGTAATATTCATCAAATAGAGAAAGAAAACAAGCAAAAGAATAGAGATTTTACTTTTTTGCTTTTATGCTCAGATCGTGATCAGTATAAAATATTTTTTAAAGTGGGTATTAACTTCTTCAGAACTCCCAGGCTTTCATGTTATGTGAGAGTAAACCACTTCTTCACAGGAATGCATTGCACATTTTAGCTGGATGCTGCACAAAGAAAAGCTTTCTAAATATCATCACCTTTACGTCCTAGGGCTTATTTCTGCAGCCTTATTTCTGCGACAGATTTACTCACATGAGTAATCTCATTGGCTTAAATTGAATCCTGTCAGGAGTAACAACTGGCTGAGTAAACTAGTGATTATTTTTATCCCTTCTTTTGAAAACTGTGTTAGAACTCTTCCCTCTTAAATATCTTCCAGTGTCTCTTGCATCATTCAAGTTACACAGCACTACATAAAATTCATTACAACTCAATTATAAGGCTCATTAGGTAGGTAGTGGCATTTTGGCTATCTTACCAAGTTGTGAAACATATTCATTTATTATCCATGGTATTGTTAGAATCAGAATGGTACAATGAAACCAAACATAACATAAAAGATGGTTCAGAGCATAAACCTGTGGATCCTTGCCAAGAAAACGTTTTATGTAACCTGCTTTGAAATCTCCCTGTGCTGCGTTCGTGGCTGGAGCACCAGGGGAGAGCTGTCCTTTGGAGGTGATCATGAACTCAGAGCACCTTTGACGGAGTGCCACTGCCTGCTGCCTTATGGTGGCTTTATCCTTTTTATCTCCTGAATTTATCCAGCAGGTAGAAAGTATATTTATCTACCTGTACATCTTTAAATATGCTCCAGCTCTTGCTTTCGGTGTTAATTAGCCCTGGTTTCCACGGCAGAGTGCTAGCAGCAGCAGAATCTGTGACAGGGACTCAAACCTGCTAAGCTCTGCACACAGCCTGCAGAGTAATCTGTCCTGTTTCAAGCAGGCAGAGAGTGTCCCCAGCCAGGCTGGCGTTCACCAGCACTCAGCAGCTTCTCTGCTCAGTGCACTGATAAACACTGGCTGCTGGTCCTTTGCAGCACTGAACCTGCTGCTGCAAGGATGCTTCGAGTGTGAGGGTTGGAAGCCAGGCTGGTGTTTGGATTGAAGAACTCCTTTCTAGAGCTGGGTATTTCTCTTGGATGAATGACTACGTGTGCCTATAAATGTTCTTTACACTGCCATTATGTGCAGATCTGTGCAGCTGGCGCAGACCATGGCTGACCCTGGGGTGCCTATTTAACTGTGGTGTCACAGTCATGGAATGGTTTGGGTTGGAAGGACCTTAAAGACCATCCACTTCCACCCTCCTGCCATGGGACAGTGCAGGGTCACCTCCTGCTGGGCCAGGCTGCTCAGAGCCCCATCCAACCTGGCCTTGGTATGCCTTTGTTAACCTAAACAGGAACAGAAGAAACCTCAGTTAAAGCTTTTTCCTTACCCTGCTGTTCTTGAGTCAGTTCCATTAGGACCTGCGTGTCCTGCCTTAAATTCTTCTCAAGTATCCTTAAGTTACCAACTCCTTTACACCTCTGAGCAGGAGCTCCCAGGATCTGTGACCGTCAGCTCAGGCTGAGCTGCTGGGAGCTGTCCCCAAGCTGCTTTCAGTAGTGCTGTACACCTGTGTGGTGATGGGGACCTGCAGGGACCAGGAGAGCGAGTCAGGCACGCACGGAACAGGATGGCAGCCTCAGCAGAGATAATCCTGCGTCTCTGTGCAGTGATTTCCACTATAAACATGTGTTTCTGCTGCCTCTGTGGGTTATGTGGTATCAGCACTTCGTTGTACATTGTGCATTTAATTTAAATAAATTAATTTAAATAAGTTTAACTACTACAGCCATTGTTTAGCTCTTTCCTCATGAACTTTTCTTGTTCTGGTCATCTTGAGTCGGGAGCACAAATCTGTACAATCCCATTGCTCTGAAGGCTTCCATATTCCATGTTTCCTTCCCATTCCCCTGGTGAGGTAAATGGAGCTAACATTTCACTTTGGCCTGAATCCCACCCTTTAACCCAATGAAATTCAGCCATCTTTTACCTTGCTGTTATTTATTGAGTCTCAACATCATGAAGTTGGAACTTATTTAGGTTGCACTTCCTTTACACAGAGATGATGTCTGTTTGTTGTATTGTTTGTATCTCCATGAGTCTTCCTATCATAAAACAACAGATGGGAAGTGACAGCTTTGAACCGTTTAGAAGCATCCCCAGCGATGACTGAAGGCTCCTGAGAAATGGATCACAGAGAGCCCTGACTCACGCTCCTGTTCAAAGGTGAAACCCTCTGCCGAGCTTGTCACGGAGAATGTTACGTTGATTGCCCATGACATGTGTGCTCCTGGGGTTAAGCGAGGGCTTGCATCAGTCTGCCTCACTTCATCCCCACGCTCGGGGTTGAAAGGTTCCTCGTGCCCAGAAGAGAGCACAATGCCACTGAACTGTGAAGGAATCAGACGAGACTGGTCCCTTACCTCTCCGGTGGCATGTCCTCACGGAGCAGGGGCTCTGGGGGTTCCTTCTCCCTCAGCACAGCCTGATTCCCATCCCAGCCTGCCCTTCCAGCCCCAGGCAGAGTGTGTGCTTCCCTCTCAGCACAGCGACAGCCCGCTGGTGCCGGGGGGATTGACCATGTTTTACTTATTCCCCTGCCATGCTGTCAGCGCCACATGAAAAGTGTTGTGTTTGTTCTTTCCTCCCCTCCTCAGTGGCCGAGGTAATGAATCTTCCGTGCTCTGTCAGTGTCTGTGTCCTCTCCATTACTCAGAGACGCTAAGCAAGATAAATGGTGCTGGGTAATGACTGTGGAAGAATTCCAGGCAGGATTTGGCTAAGTGGGCAGGGCAGCTCCTGGACTTACACACCATCATCTGCAGATCCTCGTGCAGTAGGACTTTGAACTTAGCTTTTGATGTTTAAACTGGAGCCCTACTCCCACAAATCTCAGATTAAGTGAAGTCTTTTATAACATCTTTTCTTGCATGATCACTTCTTGTGCTTCCTATTTGAGAAGATAATGGACTCTGTAAATTCTCCTATAAGAGCACCTGTGTCAGTGAGAAACCGTGCCCCAGAAAATTAAATTCTTCTGCTGTATTAAGTGTTCAGATTCCAAGCTAAAGAAACCTTCTGAGTAAAAGCTACTCAGAGCATAGTTTCTCTATTAGCAAAGTGCTGTATACACTAAATTATATTGTGTGGCTGCCTCCAGTTTAGATAAGGACATAAATGAGATGTGCTGAACCTACTCTATTCACAGGCAGCAATTCAAATTGGGTGTTGCACTGCAGCTGAAACTTTAAAATGGACATTATTCATAGGAATGGGAGTAGTTACCAGTTAATGCTCACACCTTGATCAGGAAAGTAGTGCTGTCGAGAGAAGTGAAAATTCCAGCAGCCTCCTGAAATTTCTTGCTGAATTGAGTGATATAAAGTTTTGAGAAGAATATTAAAATAAGGAGGACGTTTATTATTCTTTCACCTAATTGTAATACATTTACCTCCTTCAGTTCTTTCCAGTTTTCCTGACAGACAGAAAGGTGTGCTCTGCATTAGCAAGTGCTCCTGTGCAGCTTCATTTCCACACCTGTATTTGGTGAGCCCTGGGGTGTGTGTTTGAGTAGGGCACATGTGACCTCTGCGTTGGCTTAGCCTTCTCTAGGCTGATGAACACAGGAGAACAGCCTCAGTTCAACCTCATCTCACCGCAGTGCCTCATGAGCTGCTCGAGCTGCACTGGGAAAAACTGCACATCTCTGGTGCTTGAAGCGATGATGGGAACTGAGCTGTGTTTCACTGTCCATGAGACAGAGTCCTTGTGGTTTGGAGCTTTGATTTGGTCCTGGTCTTCAGACATTGTTTTCTCTTAGTTCACTGAGCTCTTACGAATGCAGAATACTGATGCCAAGAGACCATGCTAGTGAAGGCTGAAGCAAAGAGGAGTTGTCTGTTTTTGGATCTTGACTGTGTTTGGCCATAGTTATTTTCAGAGTGATCATGAAATCATGGACACAGCTGAAAATCATAATTAGTCTATCACTTAGAGAGCTCCAGGTGAAGCCATTCTTCAAAGAGGTATTCTCTTCAAACACTTGGAGAGTTGCTGCTTCTTCCTGAGCTGCTGCTGCTGAAACACCGCAGCACTGAGCTGCTGCTCCAGGAGTCAAGTGCTTCCTCTGCTCCTCTTCCTCTTAGCAAGTTCATGAGAATTTTTGGTCATTACTTCTTTCTTTCCCCCCTCCCCCCCAAGTAATAAGGAACCTTTCCTGCTCAGGTCTTAATCAGCCTGCACACCAATTAAGCTAATTGGCAACATATTTGAAACACTCCCTAATTACAGCTGCAGAAATCTTCAGAGAACAACCTTTCTGCAATTTTTCCTTCAATCAAAATATGAAAAGCAATAAACACCTTGCAAACCTGAACTCTTCCCTGATAAGACTCTTGAAACACTTTCAGAAGAACTTGCTCCAGCGATTCCTGGAGTGAGTGGCTGCTCGGTGCTGGTGGGGTTGGCAGGGAAGAGGAGGAGCTCATTGGAATTTCCTCATTGGAAATTTCCCGATGGATAACTTGGGGCAGGCAGTGATGACAAGGAGCTCCAGTGAATTTCCTCATTGGAAATTTCCTGATGAATAACTTGGGGCAGGCAGTGATGACAAGGAGCTCCAGTGAATTTCCTCATTGGAAATTTCCCGATGGATAACTTGGGGCAGGAAAGGCCCTGGTGGAGATGGGCTATTCTGAGCACTGAAGAGCATAAAAGCTCTAGAAGGCTCTCACGAACTAATTGAACTCAGAGCAGCCTTGGGGTTTTGCTAAGTCATGCAATCAGCCAAACCATCCCCAGGTGTGGCTTCTAATAAAATACCGAGTGCTTGCTTCAGCCCCCCCTTTTTTTAGAGAGCAGTTCCTGTGACTTCGGTACTTCACTCAGCTCTTAAAATTGGTTTGAGAGGACAATGGGTTACATAAAACCTGCACATCTTGTTTTTCAAGAAAGTAAGTGGTTTTGGATTTTTTTTTTTTCTTTGTTGTGTTTTAGTGGAGAGAGAAAAATTCCAACTATCGAAATTGAAACGTTTTTAGTAACTGATAATCCCTCACTTGCTGTTACAGAGAAGGGCTGAGCGACTTTGGTCTATGAATGAGGCTGGCTTGATCTTTGCTTTATTTTTGGGCCCAAGTGGAGGGAAAAAGGTGCATCTTGTCTTTTAGTTTTGTGTTTCCTCTGGGGTCTTGGTTTTGCCTTGCCCCTTTCTGTCCAGCTTTATTTCAGCTGGGCTGCCCTGACTCGTTTTTAGTGTCCAAGTGCAGTTCCCAGCTCCAGCGTGCTTACAAAGAAGTAATTTGTTGCCTTGAGCCTTGTGGCTAGGAGGGAGCAGCACTTCAGCAGGGATGGCACATAGAGGGGAAGACAATGACTTCTAACACTCTCGAAATGTCAGACCGTGACCTTTCCAAAGACTGAAGGGAACCAGAGGGCACAAGCCCTAAAGGATGTTTCTGCATGAACAAAGGTGGGCGTTGACTATCTTTGAATCTGAAAAACGGTGATATATTGCTGGCTTTGGTTATCCAGCCTAGGGAATTACCTGTCGCTAAGCAGAGATCCCATTGTGCTCCGCTGAGCAAATGCTTTATCTTTTCATGAAGTAGGAAAATAATAGCTCTCTCTCAGTGCAAAAACTCTGCAGATAAATGGGCCTGCAATCTTTAGCTGCTCTGGGAGAGAAGGGTTTTGTTTCTCCCCGTGTTTGAAACGCCCCATGGAGCAGCAAGGAGGGGATGCTGGCGATGGTGGGCACAGGGAGGGTCCTGGCACAGTGTCCAGCTGCTCTCAGAACGGAGCTGTGGGCCCTGGCATGGTCCCAGTGCAAGGTGGGAGCCAATTTCCAGGTGACTTAGGGGAGCAACAGGCAGGGAAATGCTGCTGAAAGCCCAGCGGTGCTGCAGGTACAAACCATTCCTCTTTAGCCTCCATTGCAGTGACACACACATCCCATCCTGGGAGCTCTGCCCCTGGAGCCTCCTTAGCCCTCGGTGGGCTCTCCTGGCCATGTCCATGGGCGCTTCGTGCACTTCATCCCTTGAGCCTTTCCTTGTAAAAGCTTCTCCTCTTTCTGTGCATTATGCTGAGATTCTTCACCTGTTACAAGTATTCCCTCCCGCAATATTCCCAATGAACCTGCTCTGCCTTCCTCCTTCAGGTGCAATAATCAGGAACCAAAATTCCTTCTAATAGGTGGAGTTCCTCACTTTCAGTGGCTATGAGATCAGTGATGCTCCTTGCTATTTGTACAATTTAAAGCGCTCAAGTCTTAAATTTTGTATGTGGCACCTCTGTGAACCATATGTAATTTGGCAGAACACTTTTAATATGTCATTTTAATGCTTTTGCTTTCCTTCACTTTCAGTGGTTTGTCTTGCTTGATTTATTCCTGGATATTTCCTAAAGTGCCAGGCAGTAAATGTCTGTACGTTCTGTGATTTGTTTCATCAAGCCAAACCATTTTTCAGGGAGGGGAAAGGGGTCTTAAGTACTTGTAGGCTGCATGCGTGGATATGTAAAGGAGCTTATCTTAATTTGTAAAACAAGAGATAGTAACATAAATTAGATTAAGTAATCAGTACTTTTCTGTTTGGTCTTAATTATATATTTGTTGTCTTCCAAATACAGGTTTAATCCTTATCTTTGTTATGTAATAAAACAACAGTTGGTAGTGATTTGTGGATTATGATAACTAGGCATAGAAATATTTGCTCAACCATTGAGTCCATTATCCCGTGATTTGATTATTATCCAGCCAGGACGATGAGAGGCTGCTAGTGTGTTCAGGAGCTGCCATTCACAGGGAAGCAACGTCAAGCTTTAAAGGAGCTGCCTTTATTATGAATGTACTAAATGGTAAAAAAAAAAAAAAAATTAAAAAAATCCAGTACCTCTTATCCATGCCCGTGTAGTAGAAAGGCTGTGGATTAAAATGGAGATGCAGAATAGCTTTCCTTTGAAAGTAATATTCAAAAAATAAGATGGAACTTAAGAAGAAAGGTTGGAAGCTTTAATTTTTTTCTTTTCAATTTTTAAAGGGTAACATGATCCTTTCTTTTGGTTTTATTAGGTTTTTTTTCCTTCCCTGTGGTGGTGCTGGGGTGCTGAAAGGTATTTCACTTTGGATTGACCTGAGAGAATTGTCTTTAGGTTTTGATTAGTTTACCTTGGCAACTGAAAAATCAGTTACTCCCCCAGACTTTGGGCAGGATATACGAAAGTGCAGCAGCAGCTCTGTAAATGAGCCCTGCAGAACCAAATGCAGAGGCAGTGCAGGTTCCAGCTGGACCCGAGGTCGGGTAACGCCTTTCTGCTGGGCTGCTCCCGCAGACAAATCCCTCCATCTGTCTGGCTCCACCTGGCAGACACTGCTCTTTATTCTGGAGACATTCAATTAGGGAACTTCAGCTTTTAATCTGTTCTTTACAAGCACTGATGGGAAGCATCAGTCAATTATACAATTGTAGAATCAATTTGCTACAGACTTAATATGTACAACGTAATAAGTTTGCTTGCAGCCAGATTTGCACTCGGCTACACACAAACAGTGACACTAAATATGAACGAAACTATTTCAGATGTGCACGTGGACTCACACATGCAGATCCTCCCTGAGACGTTCACGAGGGAATTGGTTGGAATGTGCAGAACCAGCCTTCAGGAGCTGGCTGTGACAGAGGCTTCGGTCTGTGCTCTCTGGGAGTGTGAGGACCTGCTTGGCAGAAAGTGCATCTGTAATTTGTTTGAAATGTGCCGTAATTGTTTCTGAGCTTTCCGTTGTGTGTTTTCCACCACTGCTGCTGCAGTCTCCTGCTGGAAGCTGCTCAGTGGGACTAGAATGCAAAACGATTCGTGTCCAAGGAGCAGGGATTTTTAAGCATCCAAACTAATTGTAGGCTAGGGGAAAATAATCTTGAGCTCCCAGAGCTTCTCGTGCAGCTCCCCTGCGGTCCCTGTTGCTGCTGAATATCAAACGTGCTCCACATTCTCCAGGAGGAACTTTCCTGCCGTTGAATCCCCAGAGGAGGCAGCTCCGTGTGTGATGGCATCCTCCTGGGGGGATCCTGCCTGTGACACCCAGCGACAGCACCCCGGGTTCTAGTCAGGCTTCAGGAACACAAGGTATTTAGCTGGGGTGGATCTTAATATGGCCTTTAGAGTCTGTGAGGAGATGTGAAACTGGCTCAAAACTGACAGAATAAACTCCCGAAGAAGTGCCAAGGAAAACACTGGGGACTCTGCCGGGCAGAATCTCTCTTTGGGTGTTCATGGAGTGTTGAACACTGCAGCAAATCCATCAGTATCAGCTTATCTTATCTAGAGAGCACTTTTAAATAGCTGTGAGAGAGAAAGAGGGTGATTTGAAAAGGTAAAATAATTTTCTGAATGCGATTTTGCAGATTTGCATGAGCAGAGAACTTTCCCTCGATGTAGTTAAATGAACACTGGGTAAGTTTGGGAGCTCATGCCCTTTGGAATTTGCTGGGATAGTGAAATTAAATATGATGGGACTATAAAATGGTCATGTCAATGCTCTTGACTCTGTTACAGTTCTGAGTCACTTGAGGGAGGAGCACACCGGTTTATTTCCAGAATGAGAAGAGAGATTTTAAAGCTAGAGGAACATGCCAGATGTAGTAAAATACATTTCTGAAGAGGCAGCAGAGAAAGTCCATTATTTCAGCCAGTGTGAATGAGCTGAGCCATCTCTCCTGAGGAATGACCACCCCATTGTCGGGTGGGGAGAGCAGGATTTTGTAACTGGGGAGAAAATGAGAGGAGAGGAGCAGCAAGTGTTGGACTGGACAGGCTCTTCTGCTCAGTCAGAGTTGGGAGTGAATTGTGATGGATACTCCTGGGGATGATAAAACCCCTGAGACAGAGCAGCTGCACACACAGCTGCCTCAGCTCTGCAAAACTCGCTGGGAAAAGTGCGTATTCCTTTTCCTCTCTGGCATTTAGAGACAGAGCAGAGACCATGCCTGGTGGGATCAGAGGTAGCTGAGCACCTGCCAGAAGTTTGATGTCATTCAGTGGTCAGAATAAGACTGAAAAATTGCCTGATTAATTAATCTGGTCTTTGGGTGCCCTTTTTATTCAGTCAGTTCTTCTTCTGAGCAGCCTCAGCTCCTGACTTAGTTGACAAGAAGATGAAAAGGATGGGAAATGTGTCAGGTTACCTTGCAGCAAAGGAAAACTTCATGGGAAGGATGCAGACCCATGATTCAGGAGCTCAAAAGAGCATGTCAAGAAGGATCTTACTCATCTGCATTAATGAGTGTCTCCGTTGTGTTTGGGGAGGGGTGCTGAGGGATCCCAGTGGCTGCTGACGGATTTGTGCATGTTGTTACAGAACAGCTTTTCATGGCAGGAATTACAGCTTTGTTTCCTGAGCCTTCTGAGCAGGAGGACTCTGTGGATTGAGGCCATTGTGCATTCCCAGGTGTGCAGAGTGTGTCTATAGCAGTGAAGGATAGAAATTCCCGAGCGTTAATGAGCTCTGCCTGTGGCTGTGCTGCCAAAATCAGATTTTCCTTGTGCCTGTTTGAATGTGTGTATTTGTCTCCTCTGTGTCCTCCAATTTCCAGACTTTTCGGGTACAAAAGGTACCTGAACAGGTACCCTTTACTATCTTCTGTTCCTTCTGAGAACACACTCAAGTATTTTTAAGCTACCCTTTCTTTAATGAATGTATAATGGGTAGGTATTTAGTGAAATATTGTTGGGTTTATTTAAATTCCTGGGAATTTACTGCACATACCAGCACTGTGATGTTATTTAAATGAGACTTAAAAAGATTTTCTTAATATTTTTTGTCTTGTTAGTGAATGTAGCCATCGAAGATCAATACTGTAATTGTTGGTTGTACGAATTCAGTATTAAGCACAGAGCCTGCAGCAGGATGTAGAGGCATGATATGGATTAATAAAATCAGAATGAGTTTTAAGAAAACATAGTCTGGAGGGGAAGAAGGCTGGGCCAGCAGCCACAAACACTCGTGCGCTGCAGTTCCCAACAGTGCAGTTGGATTGGGGTGCACAGACATGATTGTCTCGGGAGAGGTCAGCAGCAGGAACTGGCCTGTCCCTTTTGCTGACTCAGGAGTTCATTTAATGCTTAGAATTCTTTTTTTCTCTCATCAATAATGGCCTGGTAGCAGAACTGCAGCCTCTGCACGGCCCTCGGATCCCTGCAGAAAATGAAGAGAGAATTTTGCAGACGTTTGAGGCAGAATCTGATCAACTTGTGATGGTCTGAACAGTCTGTTTAAACAGTGTAAGGCTTCCCTGTATTTCTGTCTCTGTCATGAGGCATTTGACAATTGATGTTGGACTCCTGTCACTCTCCACTCCTCTGCTACTCAGCCTTACTTTTCTTTCCATTGGTTTCCAAACACAATCACATTAAGAAACTGTGTTTAAGTCAAGATATTCCTGGCACGTATTTCAGCTTTCTAATTTTGTGGGCGCTTTCTGCTTGTATGTTTGACTTTGTTTTGTTCCTCAAATCTTTGAAATCTTCATTTATTTCTTTCTCTGCAAGTGGAGACATAAGTGAGGAGGGGGAAGGCAGAAATGGAGACACAGGTGGTTATGCTGAAAGCCTCAAATTCTTCAGTGTGTTGGACACTTTTGTCTCTTGGTCCTTTTGCCGTTATTGAGCCTGGAGTGGATTGCACCTCTCGTGGTGCTCCTTCCATTGCACAGTGTTTCCTTTCGTGGTTCTTGGAACAAATGCACCAGGGCTGCAGGAGAGGCCAGCGAGGCAGTGAGGAAGGCTCGGTGCTGGCTGGGAGCAGTGACACCCTGAGGGAGTGATGCCTCTCACCTCGGCTGGTTCCTTTTCCTCCCTGAATCACTGGCAGCTGATGGACTGGGGACAGACCTGTGCTTACTGATGTTCTCTGTCTGGAGTGTCAGAAAAATCTTCCTCTGCCACTCTTTCCCTATCCCCCAGCAGTTAATGTGACTGTGGGTTTGGTTTATTTTTTGTTTTGTTTTGTTTTTTCTGTTTTGTTTTCTGATTTTCTCTCTGTAAACTTTGTGGTGCCCATCACTGCTTTGCCCTTTCATGTTCAGGCTGACATCATTTTGTGAAACAGTGTCATATCCTTTCATCTAAATACTTTTCTCTGTAATTATTACTTTGCTTCCTTTTCAGGTGGGAACTTGTCTTTGTTATTTGATCTTTCTCTGATCATTTTTGTATCACTTGGTAATATTAAGGTGTATGTGTTCCTCTGAGGCCCTTTTATTTAAATGATTTCTTTATCTGACTGTCAAGTGAACAATAAAACAACTTCAGGATTGTTCATCTCTCTCCTAATGAATGATGAGGTGTCATCCGTTCTAACATCAATGATTAATTTACAAAAGTTTCTTCAAACTTTAGTAAAATGGGATATTCAAAGAAAATATTGTGTCATCAGAGCTGAGTGCTGTTGTCAAAGGCTTTGTCTGCTGTTAGTCAGGCCGGTGCAGGCAGCTGGAGCTGCTGGGTGTGGCAGGAGCTGGGGCTCGGTTGTGTCTGTATGGGGTGAGCCCTTGTGAGCACATCGAGCCACAGAGCAGAGTTGGGGTGGCAAGTCAGGATGAGGGTGAGACCTTTCCTCATCCCTGCGCTCATGCACAGAAGGTTGTGTGTGTCAGCAGCACGTGCCTGCTCTCACTTCAGACACGAAGGCGTGGAAATCCTTCGATGTTGGGATTCACCTTCCAGAATTATCATTTAGGACAGCCCACAAGGACTTCCTGATGGCTGGGCTTGTGAAAATGGTAATTGACTTTGGTTTCAGTTTCTTGCCCCGCTTTTGAAGCGTCAGATTGTGGCTCATGTTCCAACTGAGGATTGTTTCTGTGGTGCTGGTTGCTTCCTGCGGTGGAGCAAGAGCTCCCTTTGCACAAAACCTTTTTCTGGGTGTTTGTGGCGGTGCTGCAGAGCTGCTCTGCTGGGCAGGCTGAGGCTGCCCTTGCAGCACAGCAGTTACTGACTTGTCTTTCTGACCACGCAGATCCTCATGAACCTCAAGCATCTTGGCTTGCCTTCCTTCTTTGCCTGACTCAACACTTACAAATTCTTTGTTTCTCACTGCAGTAGTGATGGTTGATAGCTTTCATAAAAAGAATGGTTTGAAAATGTGCAGTCATCTTAAAAATGATGGTACAAGTGATTTGTCTGCATCCTTGTGAAGTTTAATTTGGTTTATTCAGCATCTGCTGTTGTTAAGTGCATGTTGCACTCTTTAAAATACTCCAGTTTGTTTATAATTCCCTTACAAGGAATGAGGAGTCACCTTTTCACCAAGAAGTTGATTTTCAGCATGGTCTGCAGCCTTGATGATCAAATCATCTTTCCCCAACTTTCTAACAAGCTCTGCAGAGATGCAGAACTGGAATGAGAGTTTAATAACTCGGGGAAGAGGCAGAAGTTGGCAGGTTGAGAACAGCATTGCTCTTGGAGAAGAATGATAATTTCCCAAGGATGAAACGGTCACAGAGAATGTTATAAAGTGAGGCAGGTCTGAAATGCTAATAAGGAGAGGATTTAAAAAGAAATCGGTGATTTTGGGCCTTGAAGCCATTTTTCTTTTTAATTTGTTACAGATAAATGCATGACTCTTGGGTTCCAGGGTTCTATTTTTGCTTTCCTATTTGTGACACATCGATTTGGCCTTATCGCTGCTCTCTGGGTACTTGCCCTTTAGAATGATGGCGTTGGTTACCAAAAGCAGGAGACTTTTTTGGGAACTGTTCTTTAGTGGTGTGACAGCACAGGGAGGAAAGGTTAGGGTTCCTGCTGCAGATAGCCTGGGTTCTTTAATTGCCATGCTGCTGCGCTGATTTTCCTCTTCCAAGCAAGCAGGGGAAGAACAATGGGAAATCAGTGCTCCAGTGTGATAGTGGCAGTGAATTGATGGTGATCAATTGATCAATTGATAGTGATCAAACACAGCTTGTGCTGCACAGCAGTGCAGGGGATCAAGTGATCACCGGAGACTGAAATAGAATAATGCATTCGTAAGGAAATGCTCAGTTGGAAGTTGGAAGAAATGGTTCGTCGGCAGGGCAGAAACACCTTTGGAGTGCTGCTGTGGGTTGGAGGCAGGAGCTCACCACCACACGGTGCCTCTGAGGCAGAGATGGGATGGCTTAGACCCCGGGCACCTCTTTGTGGCAGAGATGTTCACCAGAGGCTGTGATGGTTTGGGTTCTTTGGTTGGGTTTTGTTTATTTGTTGTGGGTTTGGGGTTTTTTAATTGTATATGGTAAGGTCTGTATTTATTTTGTGGGAGTCTACAGGAAAATCTGGCTGCTTTAGTCGTCAGCCTCCCTTACATTTGCTGCTGTGCCATAAAGCTCTTGTCAGTGAAGCAAAGCAAGCACTTAATCCAAAGTTCAGAAGTGCAGCACTAATGGTTCTGAGGAAATTGCAGTGCCACAGGGCTGCGAGAGGAGGAGCACAGGGAATCCTCCTTGGGAAGCTCCGGTTTGGTTTATTCATGCTCAGGGGCTGGGGGGATGCTGGAACCTACGGAAGGAAGGTGACAAGCAGCCTACAAATCCTGTAGGATGGAAATGATCCTGCTCAGATCTTCATGGAGCACAATCCCCATTCCCTCTGTCCATGGTGACACAGAGTGGCAGAGCTGATCACGCCTGTGTTCAGAGCTGCCTGAGCTACACCTGCGGAAGGGACTCTGTTTATAGCTTGGATTTAAATGCCTCCCTTTTGAGCATTAGCAGATTCAGCCATGTAACTAGGTTAAAACTGAAATATCTTAATTTTTCAAAAGGGAGCCTGAAGTTTTACTGGAATAGACATTTCCTGTGACATTACTTTCCAGAGCTGAAAATATATCACACTAGCAGATTTTTCTTCTAGATACTTTGGCTAAGATTATTCCAATTCCTAGCAAACCTAGAAGAGCAGAAGTGTTCAGGAGATTCAAGGAGAGCAGCTGAAACTAACTAAAAACGTAAAATATCTGGCCTTACTGAATAGAACCACTCATCTCAATCCCCAAGATACAGCAACAAATTTCATCTATTGCATTACCAGCCTGAGCTTGCAGCTGGTAAGGCAATTTTCCTAAGAAGTTGTTCCCTTCAATCTACAAGAAAAAGACAATTTACTTTTTTTTTAAATGGTAGCATTATATAATTGATTGGAAGAGTTTTATATCTCATGAATGCTGGATGATTGTGGATTGAACAGTTTTAAAAATAAAGTAACTGTGAGGGCTGAAATCCCAAGGATCTGGCAGTATAGAATGAAGTTAGTGGTCTGGCAGATTTCTTCAATTTTCTGAAGCCATGGTCAATAACTTTGCAGTAAAGCTGAGCTCTGAAGAGTGTTTTTGTCACCGACTGAAAGCTGCAGTTACATGATGCTAGAGGAATCAAGTATGAAGGTTTTTAGCCAGGGTGCAGTACAAAATTAACAGCCTAATGAGGAAAGCAGGATGACTTCTGCAAGGCAAATGCAACGTGTCATGTTGGGGGATGCGTCCCAGGCACAAGCTCTGCTGTGCAGGACACGGAACATGCTGCCCTTGCCTCAGAGGTTTCCAGATGCACTGCCCTACAATTTGTTTGCTTGTTCCATCAGTGGCAAGTATTTTTTAATCAGTGTCAGTGAGGAAAGAGAACCATCCTATTCCAACATCTCCGGTGGCCACTGACTGAAATCCTCAACAAACTCTTCATAGCACGAGGGGTCAGACACAGCCATAGCTGCAAGGGATTGAGCAATAATAGCTCCTGGCCCAAGCACAGCATCAAAATCAGGTTCTTAGAGCTTGCACAGCTGCCTAGCTCCAAGGGGAGCACATCTCTGCATTTTGGGCTCAGCTCCGCAGAGTTTGGTTAATCTCGTAGCGCTCTGTGCGTGCACACAGAACTGGCGCGGCTGCGCTTGGTTCTTCTGGTGCCAAGGTCTCCATGGAGAGAAATTTTCAGACATAGTGATACCGTAAAGGCAAATTGCAGTTCTTGAATTTAATTTGGTTTTTTTCCTTGATGTTGTTTCCTTAACAGCACTTCAGTTACCCATCCTTTGTTTTGCTTGACATATTTAAAGTGAGAGAGTTGTGTGTTGTTCTTGTCTTAATTATTCAGGTGGGTTATTCCAGTAGAATTTTGATGGTATAGATATAATGTAATATTTAGGGTAGATTATATAATTTAAATCTTTCAAACACCACTTTTATGTTGGGTCTCACTCAATAACACACAAAATTGTCACCTTCTACAATTCTGCCTTTGTAAAAACAGGCATAATTTTTATAAAAATGGTCATGGTTGTAATTAAGGACGCTGATAGTTGTTTTTGTTTTTAATTTCCTATCCTTCAGAATCCTTAATAAACTTCCACGGTCAAAATCCAGATGGTACTGCAGAGCTCAGTGTTGTTTTTGAGACTTTTTTTTGTGTGTTTGTGCTGATTATAACTCTCCCCAGATAAAAGTTGAAAATGGTTTGAATTTTTGGCCTTTGGCTGTTTGGAAAGCTGCTGTCGGCTTCCAGCATAAGGCAGTTCACATTCCGTGCACGTTCCCAGCTCGGTGGTGGGGGAAGGACACCAGAGAGAGGACAGTTTGCCACTGCCCAGAAATTTCAAATCAATGGACCCAGTTCCAGCTGGTGAAGTTGTTTCCTATTTTCACTGGCAGTTCACCTTCTCTTTTATTTTCCCCCTATTTGTGTTGCTCTCCTACTCTTCAGTCATTGATTTCCAAAATCGGAGGGACGCTGTCCTGTGGAGATGGGGAATACAGAGGGAGGGTTTTTAATGCCTCAGATAATTAAGCACTAAAGTAAATGATTAAAAAATTATGAAGCAAAACACTCTGTTAATTTTAATATAAAAATAATGTTCTTCTCCCTGTGGAATGCAAGGGAGGGAGTTGCAATCAAAGTAAGGGGGATAAAAAATTGAATACCTTGAGGTTTTTTCCTCTCTCTAAGTTGGTTCTTTGACACTTGGCTGTGTTTAATGGTGCTTTGCCAAGGTGTTGGGAGGAGTCTGAAACGAGTGTGGAATTGATAAATGGGCTAAGGTGGGGAAGGATGCTGTGGGGAGGGTGAGCTGAGGAGTTCAGCAGCACGAGAGCTCCAAAGCCACTTGGGGCTGGTAGGAATCTTTCTTGGAGGATTATGCACAAGAGTCTTCAAAAACTTCATTTGCTCTCAGTGAATATCTAGAGACAGAGTGGGACCTGAATGCTGAGAAGACTAAGGCTAAAATGAAGGGTGGTTTTGAGTGCAAAGAAGTTCTGCAATTTACTCTATTAAATATGATCTTTATACAAGATCTGAGGTGGATTTGCCTCCTCTGGGGGATTACAGCACTTGAGGCTTTTAGTGCTCATGTGTTGATGTGTGCTGGGGCCATTTTCCTGATTCTTCAGGCAGTCTTTCTTTCCAGTTCTTGGGGGTTTCAGTGGACATCAATTAAACTTTTTAAAGAAAGGTTTTCTTGCAGTTGTTTATTGGAAGAGGAATTTCACTTTTTCAAGATGGAAAGATTTTGTGAAGTTGTGAAACTCTTCCGCAATCCTTTCTTCCCGGCCTTTTTCATTCTGAGATTGTTTCCTTCTGAGTGATGCCCACCCTTATCTAGGGCTAGTTTGTTTTGGTGTGTTGCTGCTTTTCAGGTGTTTTTCTAGATAATCTTTTTTGAGAAGCCAGCTGATTTTACATTTGCATCTAGAAAGTTTTTTGCTCCTTTTTTTAAACTTCAGCTTATTGCTTTGCATGGTGTTAGTGCCTGGAGACCCTCACCAGCATCACAGCCTTGGGATTTTACACGCTGCTCCTCCATAAACAGTGAGATAAGTTTGTTATGTTTGCAGTCTACACAGACAAAGGGTAAGGGGAAAGAAGTAGTAATGCCCTTTATTTTTCGGACAAAGAACAGCAGCAGAGGAAAAATGACTTGTCTGAGGCTGGGCAAGGTTGATTGCAGTACCTAAATGGAAGATTCATGGTTAGGAGTAACTGGCATCAGTTGAGGCCACTACAGTATTCATTGAGCAAATAAATATTTAGGTCAGATGCCAAACAAAAAAATAAAGACTACGAAAGCATTTGTGAATTAGAGCTTGAGAAACTGGGTTGTCTTTGAATGCCATCTGTGGTAAGCCTTTGTCCCCTTTTTGAATAAGGGTAAGGATTTGAATTTGCTATGGGGGAAAAAAGGCAATTTATTTTGTAATTGGGGTGGAAGATGTGAGCACGAAGGTCAGATGTTCAAACAGAAAAGGTGATACCGTGTTTGCATCTGTATTTTTACCAGTGTGTGTCTTTGTTCTTTGGGACTGACAGTTCCAGAAAGGCTGCAGAGCTTATTCTTTACAGCCTGCCTCAGGTAATTGCAGGATGGCACAGTTAAAATAGGTACCCTGCAGGAGGAGAGGCTCAGTGTCATTGGAAATGTTCTTTCAGTGCGCAGTGATGTACAGCCTCCAGATAATGCACTTGTGTTGAGGGACAGTGGAGGGTTAGGCCCAAATCCTGATAGTGATTTACAGGAAAAACCTCCTATTCATGGATCAAGGGAAATGGAAGGGACTGTAAAGTCCATGCAAATACAGCTCCTTTTGAAATGCTCTAGCACTAGAGTGATGTAAAGGAGCTGTTGTGTAAATGGTTATTGTGACAACTACTCCTAAAGGGAAATTCAGCCCTGCACAGGAAACCATTTAGAGTCCATGTTATTGCTTCAGAGTGCTGAAAAGAAGGTTGAAGTGAACTCTGAGTGGTCCATTTGCAGCATTTGATGTAAAATCATTGCACTGGTTCCCTGTGCAGGTGGAGCTTGCTGTAATGATCAGGTTTTTTCAGATGTGCCTGTGCGGTGATCTGGGGTTGCCGGTGCTGGCTGGGTAATTTTGTTCTGATAATAAATGTCTACTGCAAGTGAAGATGTGACCTTTGGTGTGTGTAAACCTACACAAGCTACTTGTTTTAATCTGGCTGTCATGCAGAATGCATCATAAACCATTGTTTTCCAAGCTGATCATATAAATCATCATCTCTCAGGCTACCTCTGCAAGGACTGGTGGTGTTTGTTGCCACTAATCACAGCTGCAGCGCGGTCAAGCCCCTCAGTAAAGTCAGTGAGGTTATAGCACAGTGTGACTGAAGATCTGACCTTTTAAACTCTCCTTTCCTTTCAACAGTGACCGAGAGTCGAGGGATCCTGGAGAGTATACAGAGGTTTTCCTTGCTGCCAACCTACTTGCCTGTGACCTATCGTATCCACGACGCGGAGGTTTCCTTCTTTCTAAAGGAAGCCAACCAGGATATCATGAGGAACTCTAGCTTGCAGTCCCGAGTGGAATCCTTTCTGATCTACAAATCCAAGAGCCCACCCGTGTTAAACGCCAGCTACGGACCTTTTTCCATTGAACAAGTAGTGCCCCAGGACTTAATGCTGCCTTCAAATCCCTTTGGATCTACCAACAAGTTCTCCTTTAACTGGAAACTGAAGGCCTTCATCATGAGCACCAAGATCTACCTGAGCAAGCCCAAGGTGCAGGTGCTGTTCTACATCGTGGGCAGGGACTGGGATGACTACAGCCCCTCGGAGCGGCTGCCCTGCCTGCGCGTGTTCGCCTTCCGCGAGACGCGCGAGGTGCGCGGCAGCTGCCGGCTCAAGGGGGACCTGGGGCTCTGCGTGGCCGAGCTGGAGCTGCTGCCCAGCTGGTTCAACCCCCCCACGGTGGTGGCTGGCCGCAAGAAACAAATGGATAAGTCTGAGGGGAGCCCCGTGGAGCTGTACTACTCCATACAGCCGGGAGATGAGAGAGGGGAATGCACCAAGGAGGATGTAAGGAAAAGCAACGGCATCCGAGTGGGGCGCAATGACATTGATGAGTCGGGACCTCCCTTGCAGAGGATTGGAAGTGTTTTCCTTTACCAGACACACGCTGGCCCTTCTTTAACTGAAATGAGACTGGATAATAATATTGTCATCCAGTACGCACCAAAGACTGTCAAGCAAGGTGACATTTTGACCTTCCTTGTATCTGTTGCTAAGAACTCAACAGAGGATCAGTTCACACTGAGGTAAGGCTGTTTCGTGTTGCTTTGGTGCCTTCTTTTTTCGTTCTCTACTCTTGGAAGTCAACCTGCTCTGTATAAATTGCCTAAGAGTCTATCAGCTGCTGCTCTCCAGAAATTGTGTTGCGGTTGGTTGGCTCACCATTTCTCATGTTGTTCAGTCTAATATTGCCTGAATTGTCTGAGATATGATCTCTTGGAGTGAGGAAGGCTTTTTCCTGAAGTTGTCCCTCGAGGAAAGCTTACAAAAATTGAAATGGTAGAGCTGGGACATATCTATGTGCTAAGAGGAGATAACATCTAAAGTCTTGGGAGCTGGAGTTTAAAGTTCTCCTAATCTCTCACTGGACTCATGCTGAGATTAATAAACCTTAAACCTGAAGAGTTATTTACAGGAAATGAGCAAGAATTGGGCATCTAAGTAGGATTCCCATGCTTCAACATCTCTCCCCAACTTGCTGTGAGCCTGGCTCTGTATTACAGGGTGTTTGAGGTTCCTGAGTATTATTGACAGACCAGAACAATTTCTGCAAATGAAAAACCACCCAAGGGGGCTGGTGGTTGGTGCCACGGTGATTCCCTCGTTCTTCCCAAGCCCTGAGGGGTTACGGGGGCTCCCTGCAGGCACCAGAGTAACCCAAGGAAGAGCAGCACGGCCTGGGCTGGGGCACACGGAGCGGCTGTGCGGTGCCTGCCAGGGACCCTGTCCAGTTCCCTTTCCTGTCAAGTCTGCCCCTCTGTTCCAGCACTGCAAACAAGGGTTGTGTGGCTGACGTGTGGAAAATCCGTGTGTGCAGAGATGGTTTAGTTCTTTTATCCCTTACCAATGACTTGTGCCACCTCTTTTGGAGCTGAAGGTAAATGTCATACTCTGGCCTCTGGGGATAAGACTGATTTGTCTTAGGTGTTTGTCCTGGAAACAGTGGTGGGTGCCAAAGCTCCGAAACATTCTTCTAAAGAGCAGTGAACTCCCCCTTGTGCAAATATCACAGCTGCACACGGATTCGGAGCTGTGCTCACAAACAGCTCTGCTGAGCTCTGAGATGCTTGGAGCTGTCACCTCAGAAACCATTCCCTGCTATGGCTTGAGAGGAAATCACACTCCTTTCTCTCGTGGTTGTACATCTCAAACTCCAGAAATCTCTGGGAAAGTCACCAAGATGTCTCTCCCCCCGTGGAGATTTGTGGGGGATTTCTGGGGGAAATGGTTTGCTGTTAGATCAGGACGTTTTTCCTTTGCAAGTGTGTGATGTACAAACTGAATAACCACAGCATTTGGTCGCTGACTCAAGGGCAATTATTCCCTTTTCATCTGGTGGAGGACAAACACCTCACCATACCGGTTTCTCATTTTCTGAGTCAATCTAAGATTTAAATTGTTTCCTGAGTGCTGATTTCAAGGCAGACAATCTAAGTTCCTCATAGCAAGTGTTCAGGGATGTCTTTATTCTCTGTACTGATGACTTTGAAGGGATCACATCAGCATACATGGAAACTTCTACTGCATTTGCAGATTGGTTTAAATACAAACACTAAAACCAATTTTTTTGAATCTGAAAGAGAATTAAGGTTAAAAATGTTCATTGTTTTTACTCTGTAAATGTAGAGTCTTAGAAATCTCACTTCCAAGCATCTCTATTTCCATGAGCTGTAATCTATTAAAAGTGGAGCTGGTTACAACCATGATAATTATGTTACATGTAGGTTTATAAAATTTTCAAAAACCTTGCTTTGTTTAAATTAGGATGAAAACTCAGCACCTGAACTTTTAAAGGAATGCTTCTAAAATGAATTTTCTGGAACAAAAAGGAAAAGATGTGTTTGAATTGTAGCTTTTTATTTTGAGATCTAAGCGATCATAAAACAAAAACTAAGCTAAAAATAGGTAGCAAATATCAGTTCAAAATGAAAAGTGTGGCGTTCTTGTCTTAGAAGCATTTACTGTTACCTTTTAAAAACAAACTTTTGTAACAACTTGCAGTTACTCCTGTCGCTTTCTTGAGTTTTCGTGTCTCTTGACCTGCTTTTCCAAGAGCTCCTTGCTTTCAGAGGATAACCTGCTGCACTATCAGAGTAGTTGTAGTATTGTTTGGTTGTGCTTTTGGAGAGCCATTCTCTCTTTGATCTGGTTACAGCATCTCTAAGGTTTTTTGGTTGGGTATTTTTGGTCAGGGTTGTGGTATCGTTCCATGTTCATCCCTCCATGACGTTCTCCATTGATTTAGTCTCTTCTTATTCTGATCTCTCTGATAAAGGAAAAGGTCCCTTCCCCCCTGCCCCAACATAACTCTTATGAGAAAAATGATACTAATTTTTATTTTGAAGCGGTCTATTATTTTTCTAAGTTCTGCCTTGAGTGGCAGCAGGATTTATTGGAACTGTATTCATAAAGTGAGGCCAAGGGCTGCTGGCAAAATGCTTTTACCATTGCTTTTGCTCCAATGGACTGGAAATCATGGCTTGAACAGATGGAAAATATAGGATATACAGGTCAAAAATGAAGAAACAGACATGCCAAACGGGCAAAAGTAAAATGTTATTCAGCACTACTGAATATTTTTTATTTCCGAACTATTATGCTTAGAATAAATGCTATCCCCTTTCTAATAGGAAATTTCTTCAAGGGGAGCCTTCTAGAAACTGCTGAATACTAAAAGATATAGGGAAAGGTACCTTTGGTTTTTATCTTGTGCTGTTGTTCTGCACAAGGGAAGATTTAGAGGTGTGAATGAGAAACTGATGGACTGTTTTTAATTTTGTGAAAGAGTTGGACCGTAAGAGCCAAGGTCTAGGTTTTGTTTTTTAATGAACTTGAGAAATTAAAAGTATTTGTCTTGACTCTGTATGGGTGTGAGAGTTAGAGGGAAGGCAGGAGATAAAATATAGACGATGGGTGAAAATGGAATATTGCTGTAGGTTGTAAGTGTGGACTGGAGCACGGAGCCTTAGGAATCTGGGTGATTTCTCAGCTTCATTCAGCACTGCTTCCTTTTTCGCCTCTTTTTCACCTTTCCATGTGCTGGTGGCCAGGGAAGGCCAAAGGCTCTTCTTCCTTCCCATCGTGGGTGCTGAAAGTCTCCTGAAGTTCACAGAAAACATTCCAGTCTATTTTGCTTTGCTGTTTTTCTCCAATTTCATGATACATGTATTGGAAACTGAAACCAAAACGAGATCTTCATTTGAAATGTTTTACTGAGGAGGGAAAACATGAAGTTTAATTTCATGTCAGTCCTTCCAAATGCTTTCAGCAAGTAGAGCCTCAAAGCTCTGGTGTTACACAATTCCAATTCCTGTTTGCAGCAAGCCCAAATTCCTGCTGGTTATTAGCTCTGTGCTATTACACACGTTACAATCAATATGTGCAGGGACGCCAGAGTTTCCTAAACTTAGGAACCTGAGTCTCCTGAATCCACTGTGTACCTACAGTTATTTTTCTGTTAGCATTTTTTTGCTCGGCCTAATAAACATAACCTTCCGTTTTGTTTTAAAGTCAACAGGATTGATACTTGCTGCTTGCAACCTTTTAAGTTTGCTTTCCTATTTCTGGAGATGAATCAGCAAAGAAATTATAAAGATAGAATTGCCTTAAGCTACTGAGTGTCAGACCTAGATATATTCATGAGTGAAAAAAGCAGCAGCTTTTTTTTTTTTCTACAGTTATTCAATTTATAATTATCCTTAGTGAATTCTGTGTGAGAAAATGATTGAAGGTCGTAATAGAAACTCGTAAACTTCTAATATTGGGAGAAAAGTAAGATTTTATAAACTCTGTCTCTGCTATTTCTGCATTTGTGAACCCAACATGGGGGTTGGACATCTGCAGGTTCCAGTTTTATGAACTGTGGAGAGGCTTAGTGGTTTCTCTCTGGTGTTTGTAATGTTTTCTTTCTGATGGTAATGGTGGGGATGCAGGGACTAGTGTGAAACTGCGGTAGTGAAAAAGCAGTGCTTATTGATAATTGGGGAAATTTTCCCCAGAAGGCCCCTAGAGTTTATGTTACATGAACTTCTCTTATTTGCTGTTTTATCTAACAATCAATCGATAATAATCCAGCAAACATGGAAAGGGCTGCATAAATACGTGAGGGGAGCGCAGTCGAGATCATTAGCACTCAATTTATACAGCAAGAAAATTTGAGCAAGACTGGCATTTTATCAAATTGCTTGGGTGTTCTTCTAGTGCTGGGCTGAATCAAATCTTACTCTCAGTGCTGAACTAAATCATATTTGAGTGGTAGAAGCAATCAGGGAAGGAGTGGTGCTCAGGAGGGTTACCAGCCACACGAACTCTGGGATGAGATGAGCTTTTCTCCAGGCCTTGGATTGTGTCTCTTTCATGGTACCCCAAACCCTGAATTTGTGCCTCCTCTGCTGGATTGAAAAGAATCCTATTCCACATTTTTTACTTCTTCTATGTCTCTGGTTCTGTCAGCTCAACAGCCCCTTCCACATTTGGGTTTAAACAGCTTCTAAAATTGCCCCATAACTGATTCCCCCCACCAACCCTTCTGCTTCTAACTCATCTTGTGGCCAACTTTGGCCAATTAAAAACCTATGAGAGAAGAGGAATTAAAAAAAAACAAAAAACCCTAAAATCTCTCTCGTTCTTTTGAAATACAGCCTCTGAGTTTCAGCTGTTTCACTGCTCAGTCCTGAAGTAAAAACGAATTTAATATTTGTCTGTGGAGTCTTCGTGCTTGCACAGAACAGAGTAGGGAATTTACAATTTTTTCGGTTTCAAACGCCATCCCAGATGCCTGATCGGTTGCCTGAGTGGCGCTGCCAGATCATGATCTTGTCCAGCAGGAAAGGAAAGGCTGGGCTGAGGATGTGCAGCTCCTTCACAAGAATTGGCTCCCCATGTTGGGTTGTTGTCTCTGCCTTGTTGCTTTTTGGACCCTTTACTGCACTCTCTTCTCCAAGAGATGGTACCACAGACAAAAGGGAGTTTCTTTTGGCAGGATGACCTTAGCAGATCAGGGAGTTTATATCTGATTACAGCAATTTTAGAATTCATGTCTCTGTTGTTAGAGGCTGAATACGACTCTGATTTTTAGAAGGCATGAAAATGTGCATATAGGGAACTTCGAAGAAGTCTGATCTTTCTTTCCCCTTCTTGCCTCTCCCCACGGGCAAAGTTTGGCAAAATGCCTTTGGCTAAATGTGAGGAATGACCAAAAGACAAAAGCTTCTGGTGCTAAGGAAATCTTGAGACCTTAGAACCTGCCCGGTCCTTCAGAGGGACATTTAAATAGAATATAGAGATCTTCTAGGGAAGGTAATTATGCCTGGCACCAGTGCCACCCTGAGGTGTGACCTGACAGCATCCTGGGGCTGCCCAGCCCCGGAGCTCGCTGTGCCCTTCCTGCAAGGGTGACCTTCAGCAGGGCTCGCTCTGAATGCTCTCGTGGGCTGAGGCTGCAGGCAGGCTGTGCTCAGTGCCATGAATGGCATAAGGGGCACCTTGGGGTCAGTGGAGTGGGGCTCTGTGAAGGTGAATCTTGTGTCTTTGTTATTTCATCGTAATAAATGTTCTCCCATCAGCTCGTGCAGAGGTGGCCTTTCTGCAGCAGGGCTGGGTGAGATCCCCTCTGCCGCCGCTGCCAAAAGGCCTCTCTGGCACACTGTGGGGTTTTTTCTGCTGTGTTCAGCACACTGTACAAGTAGGAATTAACTTTCATAGCCTGTTTATGAGGTAGTCAAGCAAATATAATTTTCTCCATCTTATGGATGGCGAAATAGCTTTCCTGCATTCCTAAGTGACTTGCTAATGGCCCAAAATTGTCAGTAGCAGTGTGGAGACAAGTGCCTAAGAACTATTGACTTCTAGGGCACTCTATTACCTTCTGTTGCACTCGCAGATTATATTAAGAAGAAAAGAGTTCCTTCTGTTAAAATTATTCCAGTTAACATCCTCTGCCTTGAGAGCCAAGTCACACTGGCTGAGCAGGTGTCAGAAAACTGAGAGACAGATCAAGCAAACCATTACTCACATGAGTGGCCTTTGCAGCCAGCTGTTATTGCTGCTTTATTGCCTTGTGGCAGGACCCAGGAGCTGCAGTGGCACTCCAAGGCCTCTTACCCTGCTGGGAATCTGCCCCAGAGCCTGACCCCAGCCTGGGCAGGGCAGGGCTGCAGGTGCTTGGGTCAGCACTGGATTAAAGCTGTGTGAGCAGCGCAAGGGTGCTCTGCTGGCCAGCACTGGGGTGACTAGAGTGACTGGGGTGACTGGGATCACTGGGGTGACTGGGGTAACTGGGATCACTGCTGTGACTGGGGATCACTGGTGTGACTGGGATAGTTGGGGTAACTGGGATCACTGGGGTGACTGGAGTGACTGGGATCACTGGTGTGACTGGGGATCACTGGTGTGACTGGGATAGTTGGGGTGACTGGGATCACTGGGGTGACTGGGGTAACTTGGGGTGACTGGGGTGACTGGGATCACTAAGGTGACTGGGGTCACTGCCTGCACTGGGGTCACTGCGCTGCAGGGTCACCGTCCCAGCCCCAGGCACACACTGGAGAGGTTTATTTGCCTTGTCCTGCTGTCCGGCTCTCTTTCCTCTCCTGATCCCCTGGTAACTCCAAACACTGCGGTGACCAGAGCTCTTTGGCACCAAAGCTGCCCTGTTTGGGACTGCACTGCTGCCTTGCTGACCTAGTGCTCCAGAATTATTGTTTGTGCATTATGGAGACGCTGTGAGATTTAGCTAGGAAAAGCTTTTTCAATAAAACTCATTAATTTAGGGAGCTGAAGAACATTAGCAGAAATCAGCTTAACTTGATTAGAGTTGGGAAATCCAGGTTGGTTTTTTTTGCTTTGTTTTTGTTGGTGGTTTGTTCACAAATGGGGAGGTTTGGGGTACTACAAATCCCCCAGTTTATGGAATCGATGTCTACGAGTGTTATTTTGCTGTAGAGCTATTTAGCTCTCAATGGAGCACGCCTTAGCGGCCCTTTGTAGTGAGAAATGAAACAATATGAAAGGAGGCTGTCAGGGCTGTGCTGGTGAACGCAAGACGGATGGAGGCTGTGATTGGCACTGACAAGGTGTGCGCTGCCCTGCTCGCAGGGGCTGCTCTGCCATCCATCACACTTCCCTGAGCAGTGGCACATGTCACCGCGCTGTGCCCAAAGCCCGCGGGCTGAGGGACAAGGCTGTGGCCGAGGGCACTGTCACCGCGCTGTGCCCAAAGCCCGCGGGCTGAGGGACAAGGCTGTGGCCGAGGGCACTGTCACTGTCCTGTGCCCAAAGCCCGCGGGCTGAGGGACAAGGCTGTGGCCGAGGGCACTGTCACCGCGCTGTGCCCCAAACCCAGCTGGCTGAGGGACAAGGCTGTGGCCGAGGGCACTGTCACCGCGCTGTGCCCAAAGCCCGCGGGCTGAGGGACAGGGCTGTGGCCGAGGGCACTGTCACTGTCCTGTGCCCAAAGCCCGCGGGCTGAGGGACAGGGCTGTGGCCGAGGGCACTGTCACTGTCCTGTGCCCAAAGCCCGCGGGCTGAGGGACAAGGCTGTGGCCGAGGGCACTGTCACCGCGCTGTGCCCCAAACCCAGCTGGCTGAGGGACAAGGCTGTGGCCGAGGGCACTGTCACCGCGCTGTGCCCCAAACCCAGCTGGCTGAGGGACAAGGCTGTGGCCGAGGGCACTGTCACCGCGCTGTGCCCAAAGCCCGCGGGCTGAGGGACAAGGCTGTGGCCGAGGGCACTGTCACTGTCCTGTGCCCAAAGCCCGCGGGCTGAGGGACAAGGCTGTGGCCGAGGGCACTGTCACCGCGCTGTGCCCCAAACCCAGCTGGCTGAGGGACAAGGCTGTGGCCGAGGGCACTGTCACCGCGCTGTGCCCCAAACCCAGCTGGCTGAGGGACAGGGCTGTGGCCGAGGGCACTGTCACTGTCCTGTGCCCAAAGCCCGCGGGCTGAGGGACAAGGCTGTGGCCGAGGGCACTGTCACCGCGCTGTGCCCCAAACCCAGCTGGCTGAGGGACAAGGCTGTGGCCAAGGGCACTGTCCCGGGAGCAGCCCCTGAGCTGTGCAGCGCTGATACAGAGGTGTCAAACGCTGCGGGCTGAGATAAGGCTCTGCAGGCTCTGCTGTGCACACACTCCCCAGCGCTGTTTGCTCTGTGCGAGGGTTTCTCGTTGTTCCATCAGGGCCGGGGGATTACACATCCCCTACACGCTGAACATGTCCATTCCAGCTCCTTGCACTGTCCTAGTTACTGCTGAAAAGTTTGGGAGCTCTCTTTTGGTCTATATTTCGGTGGCTGAGTATGTAGAACATTTTTGTAAAACTTTGGGTCAAAGAACTTCCTTTCTGTTCCTCTAATATTCTAGTAAAACATGACATTTCATCCAGGTAGGGATTTTTCATATTTCCAAAGTACTTTCAAAAATAAAGACTAAGTACATTGAGGAATAAGACATTTCATGGGAGGGAGAGCAATCTTTGATATGAAATTATTGAAATAGTTTGACTTTTCCATGTTGCTTTCACATTTTTTAAGGATAGCATTTATCCAGGATGAACACACTCATATGAAATGCATCAGGCAATCTCAAAGTGCATTTTTGATCACAAAATAATTGGAACATTAGTTTCCCACTTCTAATGACAAATCTGAGCCCTTTTAGATTTTTGAAGTTATTATTTGAAGAATCAGACCTGGCAGATCCCTGTAGCACCTGTGTAAAGCCATGGTGATAAATTGTGCTGTTCCTTAGCAGATGCCAATTTGTGCAGCATTGGTCACTTCTCAGAACAGTTTTCTCTCTCCCGTCCCCTGGTCCTTCCTGGAACCCACTGTTTGCAGCCCTGAGCAGTGTTGCACACCACAGCACAGCATCCTGAAGCTTGCAATGAGCCCTGACTCCCTGATTTAGCTGTATTTGTCTCCTGGTTCTTCTGTTTCATGGATTTCCCAGGCTGCTGCTCTGCAGAGTTTGCCATATCCCTTTTCTCAGCTGCATTTCTCAGGCTGCTGCACCAAAGCCGTGTTCCCGTGGTGTGGACATCCTATGGGAGTGGAGGGAAGGGGAGCTGCTATTACAAAATCAATGTTTGTGCCGCTGGATCTCGTCGAGCCCATCACAAAGAATAGCAATAGTAATAGCCTAGGGTAGACATTTCATTGCACAGAATAATTGATCAGAAGTGTATTATAGCAGATAGAATCTGATCTAAATCTATAACAGCTCTAAGTGATGAAACTGAACCCTGGCTGTCAAGGCAGACGTTTTGCCTTCAGGATATTAGACCTGCACAGGCTGAGATATTGGGGATCATCAGCCAAACTGATAGGGCCCTGGGGGAGGAGCTCCTGTCTTTGGGAGCTTCATGACTGAAACCCACATTAGTGATACATGTATGTGTATAATGTATTTAATAGCACTGAGTACAGGATAGGGTTTGTGTCCAGCATTTTGGTAGAAGGTGACATATTTGGAACTGGTGTCCAAATGTGAGAATTACTTGCGTTAGTTATTTTTTAAGTGGTCTTTGAGTAAAACTTTTTACGTTCTCATGTTCTCCAGGAATACAAGGGCAGCTTTTCCACGTTCTAGTGAGGGCAGTGCCGTGGGTTTGGTACCACGCAGGCTGTGCTGTGCAGCTCGGCTCAGCCCGTGTGAGTCCCCGTGTGTGGCTGCACCGCAGTTGGAGAATCGGAGTGACAAAATGTGATGGAGCCACTTCAGTGGCTCTCTGACCTCTCTGTGATTGTGCATTTGGCCGATGTAAGCAGGAAAGACATTGGCTCTGCAGTAATGGGGCGACACTTTATTTTCCTGCTTTTTAAAATTCTGGTCTACCCATTCCTTCCTCAGCTGTGCCTGGTGCAATGTGCTTTGTAAAGGCTTATCAACAAAAAGATATCTCTTTATAAATCTTTAGATCTAATGCCTAAAAGCTCTGAGGGCTTTGGGTTTAAGGATTGTCATCTTTTTGAGGAATTGCCCATTGCAAGTATTCATTACTCAAGCTAACAGATACTGAAAATGGCTTTAAATCACCTGCTGGGTTTTTCCTTGCTTGTTTGCTCTGTTTGTTATTTTATTTCAGGAAAAGGATTTCTTGCATCTAAGTCCTGAACTTTGAGTTCATATATGAAGGCTTTTTTCTGTTTGCAGCTAGAAATGCTAATTGACTTTGATTTGAGTTATCAAATATAAATAAATTAATTCCATGTTGAGATACACTTTCTAAATCATGTCTGTGCTCTAGATTTAGCAGCAACAGTAATTGCTTTGCCAATCTGTAGGATGGAGCAATCTGTAAAACCTGAAAGAAAAATGTCAGTCATCACCAGCTGAAGCAATTGTTTGTGGACAAATTCGAACCCAGAAGGGGAAAGTTAATTTTGAATGCTCCCGGTGTGGTTCAGAGAGGTTGTTTAAATAACCATCCACCCTTCAGTGGAAGGGGAAGGAGAGCTGTGGGGGTGTGCAGTGCTGAGAGAGAAAGGAGCTGTGACCAAGTGAATAAACATCAAAGCTGCTGTGAGGACAATAGGAACTTGTAACAAGCTCCAGCAAGAGCAGACGTGTTGGCCTCTTTGATTTTCCTGGCTCTCTAACTGAAACACCTCCTTGTGCTGGTGCTGTGTCTCCTCCAGGACTGTTCAGCTGTGGCACGGCTGCTGGGGCAGCAGAAAGCATCCCTGTGTCCATTCCAGCACTCACCAGGGCCAGGCTGAGCGCTCCGGGGCGATGTTTTTGGGGCCGGGGCTGCAGGGGAGGCACAGGGGAGGAAGGGGTGAGAGGGATGTTCCCCTCCACACAAACAGGGGCTGGGCTGGAGCACAGGACTGTCACTGGTGCAAGCTCTGGCATTTCTCACAAATAGGTTAATTTTCAAAAAGTTCAAAAAGCAACTTGTTTGTGACCAGGCAGAGGTTCAGCCCTCACTGAAAGCTCCAGGGCTTCACACCTCTGCAGTGCCTGGGAGCTTACCTTGGGACATGCAGGGTCCTGTTCGTGTTGGTGGGTTTCAGGAATTTACTTTGTAAGTTTTCCAATATCTATTCATAATGAAGGAAAGGTGGGAATTTCCTTTATTGGATGATTCTAGCTTCTTGACTCTTTTGTTAGAGGGAGTATATTATATTTCAGTTAAAAATTCCCAAAGCGAGATACCTGTGGAGAAAAGCTTTATGCATGGCTTTGAGATCTTGTAATAATTAGGTGGATAAAACAATTTGGAATGCCTGAAAAATCTCATTATTTAGCTAGAGATGTTTAGGCTTTCTTAATCACCTAGAGTTGGTGATACTTTTCAGCTGTGAGGGAAGATAGGAAGCGCTTGGCTGTGCACTTTGTGGAAAAGAGACTTCAAATCTCAGTTTGGGAAGGGTTTAGAATAGTAAGCTGTTCACCAAGGGCTTGCAAATGGGTAAACTAGGACCTAACAGAGTAAATAAGTTGGCTGCAGGGAAAGAATTGAAAGAGAAACAGGAGGAGGGAAGAAAGAAGGGCATTCCCCAAGATAAATTAACATCTGTGAAATAAGACACTTCTAAATGTATGCTAATGGCCTAAATGTTTCCATATTCAATTAAGTAATAAGTCCCGAGTTGGCAATATCATCCCAAAACATTCATTTACCCAGCCAAGGCTCCGCTGGGATGGCAGAGGCACCATAATGAACTGATGTGGGCAGTAAGACATGATAATGCCTAGTTCAGAGGGAATTACCACTTTCATAATGCAATTTACAACAAGAATTTAGTTGTTAGAAGAGTTTTTTCTCCTCTTCATTATGACAGTGTAATTATGACTCCCATGGCTCAGAATAATTTTGAGAGGAGTGAGTTACCAAAGCTTTTGTACTGAGTGTTCTCAGGCACTTTGAATGCAGGACTAAGGGCTGTTCTCTGATAAGTAATCAAATGAAGTTCACGTAGGCCAGCAGCCTACTTGCAGCTGATCTCATCCTCCTTCACTGGGTCCCACCTCTTTTCTTCTTTCTGTGTATTATCATTTATCAATTTGTTTACAAAGAAGCAGCCCAGTTCGGCACTAACGATAACAAGCTCTGATACCGTGTTGGTAATGTTGATTGACAGATGTTGATGCACCTGTAGAGAACAGGCAGTGTCACCTGAAAACCTGTCCTGAGCGTGCAGAGCTGTCTGTAGCTGGTGGGAGCTCATCACTCGGAGTGTGGGAGTGCTGGCCACTGAATAGACTGAATTTTCTGTCACTCGGAGTGTGGGAGTGCTGGCCATTGAATAGACTGAATTTTCTGTCGCCACTCCCTCAGAGCAAGTGTCTCAGTCCTGCTGGAATTCCTTTCCCAGCTCCGTGTAGGTGCACCGAGGGATGCTCCAGTGGCTGCCCAAAGCCACAAGCCATTTATTAAGTCATTGTCTAGCTGACAGGCTTTCGCTTTTGCCTTTGAACTTGAACGATTGCATTTGAGCATGGAAATGATCCTTGATGTTCTGTGCCCCCTCTGGCTGTGTTCAGATTTTTGTCTGTGTTTTCAGACTAGCCAGGCGCTATTGGAATAACTGCTCTGAATAGACTCCATGTTCGTTTGTTTTTATTCCTCATTGTCTTAGGAAAAGCTTGGAAGGATGGCACTTGGCAGAGATTGCAGTGGCCTTGTCAGACAGAAACTTCCTGGGTGTAATGTGCATTTTTCATTTCTCTGGGAGGCACCGAGAGATTGACTGTGCGTCTGTTTCTTGAGGCAGTATTGGCAAAATCTTTTTCAATGATGGCAAACTTCTCATCTTCACAGTGTGGCAGCTCTGGCTTTTTCTAGAAGCTGAGCTGGGTTTGCTGGAGCCTGCAAAGATGGCTCAGTTCAAACAAAAGCTCTGCTCTGCTGACGCATTTTGTTCAAACCTGAAATGAACAGCGCACGTGGAATTCAAGTCCTTCTGTGCCTCACTGGCTCAGTCCCAGTCTGGGGGTGACTGACAGCTCCCTGAAGGGGCAGGATTCAGTTTGTCCCTGATGGGCTCTTGGGCTCCAGAGGTGGCTGCAATGCCACACGAAAGTCAGGGAGCAGTGACTCTGAATCCATGCCAGGGACGTCTCCTGATGGATCTGGGTGTCACTTGAAAAAAGCCTCAAAACAAAACAAAGGACATGTATGAAGTGTAGAACGCATTCACAGAGGTGCTGACAAGAAACTTTAGTAGTCGAAGATGGTGTTCTTCGAAGGACTCTATGAATATGCTGCTAAATGTGCCAGGAAGCTTTGGAAAAACTAGAAATGATGAGAATGTGGTTATCTGATGACTTGTATTGCTTAAAGCTGAGTAAATGCTAAGGCAGAAAAAAATAGATAAAAAGGACTTTAGCACTTACAAGATTGATTTTATCTTTAGGTTTCATAGTCTTTCACAAAACATCTCCGACTGCATTTTGCAGTCAAGTGAGATGAAGCAAGAAAGAAATGTGAGGCTAAATTGCCCAGTGTGGAGTCTGCAGGAGAGTTGATAATTTCCCTTCAGCAGTACTAGGATGCCTTGCAGCCTCCTGTTTGCTATATTAAACACTGGCAGGTTTTGAAGATAGGTCAGACAATGCAGGAGAGCAGCAAGGAATTTTTTCTCCTTTTGTGATTTAATAGACTCTTTTGCTCTGTTTGCCCTCTGAGGAAGCCAATAGATTTAATATCCAATTTCTCTCATCTGCTATCAGAATGCAAATGTGATGCCAGATGAATATACTTTCAAGAATACTTAGGCTAATGGGCATGTAAAGCCTGGTAATTATCAGTTGTTTGTCTCCTCTTGCATAATTGTTTTCAGTAATAGGTATGTACCACACACTGAGACATCTTGGTGTGGGCCAGGGACAGATTCCAGTGGAGCTTCTCTTGCTCTTACAGGCAAAACAAACAAAAAAATGCAACATATTCATTGCATTCATCCCATGTTCAGTGCCCTGTGAATACCAAGTGGAATATCGGCTTAATAACCACAATTTAGCATTTAAGCCACCGTTGATCCAACACATGTAGCAACACTGACAGACTTTCTGTGTGATACGGAACACAGGCAGGAGTTCTGACAGAGCAGACAGTGCTCTGTGGCTGACACAGAAAGGATTCAGCCATCAGTTTCTGACCCTCACAAGCACCATTTGTATGGACAAGAAGCAACGTGTAAAACAAGAAAAATAACTCAGGTTCATTAGCCTCAAATTCGGTAACAGTGATAAAATATAGAAAAAGATAATGGAACAGCAACAGACACAGTAGAAGCTGAGCCCATCTTGCTCCCCAGCTGCACCATGTTAAATCCACTTGGAAGAATAAACTAGAGTGACCTGAGCTGGGACTGGGAGTAAATGCAGCAGTGCATGTTGTATTTCATACTACATGTTTTTGTTAAGACTGCCACTACTGTGCCACCATTTTTTGGAGATTTTGTTTCTTTCTCTTCTGTGGGCTGAAATATATCAGCAGAGCTCAGATGTGGACAGATAAGCTGCTGTTATCAATTGCATGAATTCTTCCACAGTGGGTGTGAATAATAAACTGCTTTCTGCTAGGGCTGAGGTGCCAAGAGCGAGGATAGAGTGGAGAAAGTGGGCTCAGAGGTGCTGTGCAAGTGAAGGCTTCTTCCAGAAGCAGCCCCGTGCGGGGGCTGTGGTGTGGGTTTGGGGCCAGACATGAGTGGGGCTCACCCTGGACACAGGTGGGACACTGCACAGTCACCGTGCGGTCACCTGCTCCAGCCTTCCTGCCCAAGCACATTCCAGAGCGCAGGATGGAGTCTGGATGGACGGGATGGAGTCGGGATGGACAGGATGGAGTCTGGACCGACGGGATGGAGTCGGGATGGACAGGATTGAGTCTGGATGGACAGGACTGTGGTCCAGGCTCCGAGTGACAAGTGAGGTGGTGCCGGAAAAGCAAAGCTGCTGCTTTCAAGTCAGGTTTCCTCCCCTTGAAGCTGCAGCCATGAGGGGTTTATGAAAAGAGGCTGTCTGTATTTTGGTTTTGTAGACATTTCTGGGGACTGCAGTGTTCTACCTGGGGCTGAGTGACAGTCTGAGAGATGTGAAATTTCTCCCCGGCTTTGAAAATGCAAAAGCAAAGTCAGAGGCATCAGTTCCATTCGACCCTTGGCCATGCAGGAAGGTCCCATGGAGTGTTCGTGGGAGGGACAGGCGTGTCAGCCTCTGGCTGATGTTGTGTAAGAACTGCTGCAGAGCAGGGCCGGGGCTGCTCTCAGGGTTACTTTGAATGCAGGAGGGATTCATTTTGTCTAAAAGGAGCTAGAAAGTCTAATTGAGCCATAAAAGTAACTCCCCCATCACTCTCTTAAAAGTTAGGCGCAGTAATCATGGATTTTTCAACTGAGCAATGTAAAGTTGAAAATGAGATGCAGAATGTGTTTAAAAAGCTCTATTTTCTAAGTGATTAGCTCTCACTAAATCTGTGTGGCAGCATATGATCAGTAACAAGCCCAACTCTATTAGAATACTCTCTTATTTATGACTGACCAATATAGACTCAGCTGTCATCACTTCACTCGTACAATCTGTTTTCTAAATAAAATCACAACTTAACCATATGCTTGACAGAATTATGTAGCAGCTTTAGTGTGTTTATTTTTCACTCTGCTGTGTACATCAGTCCGCACTCAGTGTGGAAGTCTGTTCTTTATTGCTGTTGTAAACTCAGCTGGGCCATTCATACCCCGTGGGTATTCAGAGAACAGGCGTTTAGAGTCAGATTTGTCCAGTGATGCTGCAGAGGAGGCAGCATTCAAAATCCTTGAGAGATGCATTGCCCTTCCTTCACAAAAATTATAGTTTAAAGGTTTGAGATGTAGAGAAAATTGTTTGATGTACCCATCTCTTTTTTCTCCTCTTATTGGCAATCAATATTTGTGACAGGATGAAACAGAAGCGAGTTTTTCAGATGTTGTGGGCTTCCCTTTGGCTTAGCCAGCATAAAAGCAGAGGTTGGGTGCCCTGCTCCTGTGACACAGTCACTGAATCTGTGGAGAATAAGTTATCAGCTGACTGGGGGAATTAGAACCTGGCCTGCTGCTGTGCAGAACTCAGCAAGCTGCTGCGAAATCCTTGTGGTTCCTAGGAAAAGGCTGGCTTGCAGTCAAAAAATAGCCATAGAGAGAGAATATATATTTCAATTCCAATAACAAATAAATTAGACTTCAGTACATGTCAGAACTGCTCTGTATTCCTTTGGAGCTGGAAACTGAAGCTATTAAGCCGAAAGAACTGATTGAGGAAGAGGAAAACGGCACAGCACTGCTGGAAAATGACAGCTGGTTCTGTGCACACCTGCACACTGTGCAGTGGGAGCCATTGGGGAGAGCAGCTCAACCCAGAGAGGATCTATGGGCGTTTGGTTTGGATTATAGGGTTGGGATTGTTTTTTGTTCCAAATTCACAGGTAATGATTTCAGTGTTCTCCAGCACCTCCCTGACTTTGCAGCCCCGATCAGTTGATTGCTTGTGGTGCTGAGAAGCTCCTGAAATTGTGTTCTGGAAAGGTCCATCTCGGGGTGGAGACTGCAGAGTGCTTGAGGATTTCTGCTTTTGATGGGTTAGCGGTGAGGGGCTGACAGGGCCACGAGCCTGACTGCTCTGTTGGCAGAGCCAGCACTGCAGGGAGTGAGCCCCTGGGTACACGGGGGTTTCTTTTCAATATGGCAATACATCTTTTTTAAATGAGAAATATTTTCAAATATTTCAAAAATCATTTAGGAAAATGTATGAATGTGTACCCAGCTATTTGATAGAGACAACTTGGAAAATGTTATCAACAATAGCACTCTTCTTCAGAATTACAGTCTGCAATATAAACCTCAACAACAAATCAGACTAAGTGGGGGCTGAGTGGATCAAACACATCACAGTAACACAAATGAGCACTGTACCAGAGATCCTGGGAGCCCAAAAACCTTCTACTGATGTGCCAGAATTAAATTAGTCATGTAGATGCTCTTTGTGTTCTGATACTAACACATGATCTCCTTGAAGCACAACTTAAGTCTAGAGTTTGTCTACTGAGTAATGGGGAGTTTTAAAATGGGTTTATAAAGGGAAAGATTAATTTGGTGAAGTGACAATAATTTTAGAATAATAAAATGCTTATCCATAACAGATACAGTGCCATCTCCTCTCTGTTCCTTTGTGTACACTGAGAATGCCCTTCTTTTTATCTCATGTAAATTATGTGCTACCTTGCATTGTCAGAAGTTGTACTTATCTCTGCTAAGCACTAATTAGTAACTACATGGCGAATTCCTATTTTTAATTGATGTGGTAGCAATGCAGGAAGGATTGGACAATAGTGTGAGAACAGGCCCTTTTCTCTGCTGTGCCAGCTGTGACAGCCCCGGGAATGTTCTCAGTGAGCACAAAGGCCTTGAGAACATTCTGCAGCTCAGAAGATACAGATGTGCCTGGGAAAAGGGACCTGCAGAGTGGCAGGGACACATTTCTGTGTGTAGTGGGTGAGCTCAGGTAAAGCAAATCACAGCACAACATTTTTATTTAGTTGAGCCAATTTTGGGAAGCTTTAGTCCCTTAGGAAAGCTACTGGATGTGGTGCCTCTAAGGGTTTAAAAAATGAAGGGTGTCTCCTGTTTGCATGGGAAATTTATAAGATCAGTTATATACATCTGGTTTTGAGAAGATTTATGAAATTATTCAGAAGTTTTATGAAAATGAAGTAGTATGGCTTATTTTGAGATATATTATGGATGCTGAAAGTGCTCCCAACCTTGAATAAATCATTTCACATATTTTTAACTACCTGTCTAGGAATCCTGAACTGAGAAACAGATATAATAAATAATTTATTGTGCAGACCAGGAGCAAATATACATATTACACCCTTTGATTTCCAAACACATCTTGCTGAGCAAAGGCATGGGGATTAATACAGCTTTGCAATATTCCCCAGTGTCTCAAAATAAACTTCTGTGCAATGAGCCTGAGCTATCCGGAGTGCCCAGGGAAATCCAGGGGCAGTTCCTAGCAACAGCAGTGGCAGCTTTGCAATCCCGTGCTCTCAAGTAAAAGCCTTTTTCTGTTTTCCTGTCCTGGAGCTGATTTTGGGAGGTGCTGATTTCGCGTCGCCAGCTCACAGGTGTTGGAAGAAGCTCCCATTTCTGTCAATGGCAACAGCCAAAATTTCTGATAGGAATTCTAAGTAAGCCAGAAAGGACTGAGAAGTTCCTTATTAATTTTTTTGTCTGTAAATATTCCTTTCAAAGAAGCATTACAGAAGTGCCCTGTTCCTCAGAGCCTTGCTGGCACCCTGCTTTGTGTCACTGGAACTGTCACTCCCCTGGGGTGCGGTAAAGTGATCTCTCCTCTCTCTTTCTCTCCCAGCAGTGAGTGATGGTGTTGTTCCAGGAACATGGCAGATTGAGGGTAGTAGAGTCATTTCCTCTCCTCCTCCTGTTCCAGTGAGGGGAAGATCTCTGCTCTGATGGCATCAAAAACACCAACCCTGTCAGGAGAGCAGGGCAGGGCCAGGCTGAGCCTGCAGGGAGGGATTCCAGCAGCTCACAAATTCCCACCCCATGATGAGTTTTCTCTCTGTAGCTGTGGCTTGGTGAAAGTTCATTTCTGACCTCTGGAAGTGCAAGATCCTGATGGGACTTGCAGCGTCTTTGCTTTCAAAGTGACTTCACAGAACATGAAACTCGTAAGAAGAACATTTAAAGTATCTTGCTTGAATTAATTCTGAGCTGACTTATACCCAATTTCATTCAAATCAGACAGTGCAGATGAGAGCTGACAATTTGCATAGACACAGTAATTTGGAGAGGGCGTGCAGAAGAGCTTTTTAAAATCCACATGGAGTTCGTGTCCTCAGTCTCTGAGCATGGGTAAAATCCAGGAAATTCTGAATTCTTAGTTCTTTTTTTCCTCTGACTCTCTTGTTTGCTCAAGTCCAATTATTTAGAACCAAAATATCCTATTATATCATGGGATAAAAAGGCACACTTTGCAGCTGTGTTGGGAAATGAATGAACATCTGAAAATGTGACTCTCCCATATTGTTTTATTATCATCAGAGTACGTGTTGCAAATAATATTTTGAAGACCAGGTTTCCTTTTAACTTTGAACGAGACATATGAATTATTGAAATAATGAGCTAAGGTCTTATTTTAAATTGCATTCTGTTTTTTTAATGATATTTTGCTATAAATTTCTGTTTTGTCCGATGTTGCATTTAGCCATGATCATTTTTCAGCAGGTACTAGTCTTTTCCTGCATCACCACTATCGGAAGCATTTCGCTTCAATTTTAATTAATTCCTTATTCCAGGCAGAGCACATCTCAAGGCAGTGCTGTGGCACTGATCAGTCAGTGCATACCCAAATATGATAACGCCTGTGATAAGGAGCAGCACACCGAGTGACCCAGTTTCCAAATTCCACTCTAACTTTGCTCTGCTTCAAGGACAAACTTAATGAACATTTGACATCAGGTGATCCATTCCAACTGTATCTACAGAGCTTCTGCCTAGCTGCCAATACAGGCAGGAGTTCCTAACAGCCCTGCCTGGTTTTTCATTCTCCAGTGCTGTCCATGGCTTCTCTTCCCTTCAGAGTGGTTTTCTTGGCCAGGTGGAATGGAAATTAATTAGTGTAGTCCCTGCGCTGGTGCAGAACATACATATGTAGAGTGATAGCTCTGTCAGAAACAGCTTCCTATAGGGAAGGTCTTCAAATTAGCCTTCAGGAGGGCCTGTCAGATTTATTTCTTTTTATTTTTCTTTCTCAGTGTGTGCCATTTTAGTAAATCTCCTCTAGCAGTCACTTCTAGACCACCAGGCAGATATTTTTGGAAGAGGAAAAATTCCTTTATTTAGCAAAAAACCTTGGGGTTGATTTATTGCCCCTCATACCTCGAGCTCTGCTGCTGTTGGGGATAAGCCTCGATGGCTCTGTCCTGTGCAGGGCACTGTGCTGTGTGCCAGGGCCCGTGCAGGTGACCCGGCGTGCCCAGGGCAGCTGCTGATCCAGCCAGCACGAGCTGTGCCCTCAGCACCAACCCAGCACCAACCTGTGCCCTGAGCACCACCCTGTGCCCTCTGCACCACCCTGTGCCCTCTGCACCAGCACAGGAACTTGAAGAGCCAAGGGCAGGAGGTGGCAGGACCAGCCTCTGCCAAGGAATCTGCTCCCAGGCTGCCCAAGGGCTGCACAGAGTAGGGTGAGACTTAGTGACTGCTGCCCTAAAGCTCTGTTTTCCCTCAGTAGCCCTCTTAGAACAAGTAGCCCTCAAGGATTTTT